>CM054148.1:2603666-2628666 GCA_028751875.1 Rapana venosa
TACCCCATCTTTTTGACAGTCATCATCATCATCACTGCATCCTGATCGATTTCATATGTGTGTGTGTGTGTGTGTGTGTGTGTGTGTGTGTTCGCGCATGTTTATCAAGGAAGTAAAGTGAGAAATGAACAGCCAAACATCCTTTCGTGCGTTGAGTTTTGTCCTTGCGTTGTTCTTTTGTTGTTATTGCTCTTTTTGTTGTTGTTCCTGTTGTCAAAAGTATTAGCTTAAAGATGTATAACTATATTGAATCAGAGCAGTCGAAGGTACCTGACTGGCAGATTTTTTTTTTAGTGATTTGTTTTCAAATAACTGGGTGGTGTCACCAAAGACGTTACAGTTGTGGTTTGTGTTGGGTGACAAAGCCACTCAGAACATTCTTTTTGCTGCCCGGTTGTTGCTGCTGCTTCCATCTGAATAGGGTAGAAGCAAACAACAACAACAAACAAAGGCTAAGACTCTCCCCCCTCCCCCTTCTCTCTTTTCATGTATAAGTGCAGTTTCCTCGATCCCTCGTCTGACGTGAATCACTTAACGCACAAATATGGCTGTTCGGTTTGTAGAGACTTTATCATGATTATATGGAAGACCTTTAGAAAAAAAAGCTTCGATTCGATTCAATAAGATACAAGCTTGTATGCGTTCTTTTCATTTTCAATAGTTTACTTTTCGATGTTCATAAGCTGGTTGGATTTCGGGGATTAAGATAAACAGAGAGAACTTTGCATTAATCCAAAGGTAATTAAAGAAAAGACCACAACATTTTTAAAAAAAAAAGAAGAAAGGATTTGGGGTGGGGGTGGGGAGTCCCTTTAAGCAAGATAAGAGGAGCGTAGAGAGAGAGAGAGAGAGAGAGAGAGAGGAGAGAGAGAGAGAGAGACTGATTACTATATTGTTTCGTATTATGTCTTCAGGAATACATAATAATGTCTTTCCTGCCGGTATTATACAATTTGTGCCGTTTAAAAACAGGAATTTTCAGGAACAAAAATCACTGAACGCGACGGAAATCGTTTCTAACCAATCGTTCAACTGATCGCCGCTATAATATAATAACTCACTACATTCGGATAATGAACAAAACGTCTTCTGGATACAAACTCACAGCCACTCACACGTACGTCTACACCCTGCTCAATGCGCGAGTTGGATAATTTTCAATTGGTCATGCATAGCATAATTTATAAATAGTAACTAGTTGAGGATAAAGTAGGTAGCCATTCACCATCCACATGAGTTTTGTTTTTTAGTACTTCATTGAATGCGTCAGACTGTACATATAAAAATTATGTTCTCTAAAATCGTATTAAAAGCGTTTATGAAAAACAATCAAACTAAAAAGCTGTTATTGCTTGGGAAAAAAATATATCTCCAAAATCTCCCAGCGCATATGAAGCTGCTATGTATAGCTGTAGAGAGTGGCATTATGAGAGAGAAAAAAAAGGAGGAAAAATTCCAAAATGTAAACCATGTGGAAGAGCTATATTGTGTATGAATACATATCAAAACTACTGGCTGCAGCTATGGATACAAATTCATCATGACAATTATCATAATCAACATCATCATCATCATCGTCATCATCATCATCAGCATCATTATCGTCGTCTCATCACATGACATCAATTAACAACATCATTGATTCGAGCACAGCTACCGGTGTACATACAAAGAAAAACACAGTCAACAGTTAATCATCATCATTATCATCATCATCATCATCATTATTATTATTATCAGACAACTAACACGGTTAGAGATCACATGATTCATTAATATGCATAACAGTGAAAAATTCTTGGTACAAAAATCAGCACCTCCAGCTACAGACAGACAGACAGACAAACACATGTAATCATTCCAGACTTATTGCTGTTGATACACGATTTTCTACATTATTCAGACACAGAGCATACAACTATAGATCATAACATGAAAAACTGTACCCATACAATTTTGTATAAAATACTCATCATGGATTCGGTCATGGATTCAAAAATAGGATTTTTTTTCCAGAAAAAAACATTGACAACAGATTTTCCTCGCAGTGCCAGAAACACGACATTTCTTGACTACACCACAGAAACCAAAATTCATTCAAACAACAAAATGACATGCAATTTCAGCAAACAAAATTCAAAGCCAACCTGTCAGAAACGACGGGATTTCAAACGTAAGGAAAAGAAAGTTTTTTTAACGAAGAAACAAAAACAAAACAAACACCCCCCACTTCAATCAATTAGAAAAAAAAATCCAAAGTGGCAATTTTAGATTTAGAAAAGTAACTTCACGTCAGAGATGGTAAATCAGTGTTGATTCAAAAATACAACTCCTTGCAGAGGTATCTTCGCAGTTGACAGGGGGTTTTTTTGTGTGTTTTTTTTTTTTTTTTTTTTGGGGGGGGGGGGGGGTGTTGGTGGAGGGGGGGGGGATACTATTAAGTGGCCACTTTGAAAACTGCAACAGGGTGAAGACTGGGGGTGGGGGAGGGGGGGGGGGGGGGGGCAGACTCCATTCATTGTGTTCATTTCCAAGCCCACCAGACAGAGTTAGAGTTGAAAATGCTTTTTTCATAAGCATTGGAAAACATGACATACAACTTCTTTTAAATTCTGGAAAAATAAAATAACGAAAATATGGATTGATTATCAAGGAAATAAGAAGACCCATTTGATTAAATTTCAGAGAGAGAGAGAGAGAGAGAGAGAGAGAGAGAGAGAGAGAGAGAGAGAGAGAGAGAGAGAGAGAGAGAGAGAGAGAGGAATTACACTGGATTTGTTGATAGAAGTGAATTAACCGATATAAAACTATATCTTCAGATTGAGCATTTTCCTTGGAGACAATTTCAGTGTGCACAAAATGTTAAATTAATTTGTGATAAAATTGCAAACCAATGGAGACAACGTTAGTGTGCACACAAAAAAATTAAATACTAAAATAATCTATAATAAAAAGCCAAAACCAAAAGAGACACGTGCGGAAAAGCAGTATAATGATTATTTATTGTACTCCAGAAAACAGTTTCCCTTATACTGTTATAGCATCTACCTTTAGCCTAGGCCATGTTGTGAGTCGTTTCATTGATAAGATATTTATTCTGCGGATTTGGAATCATAACATCGTTTGTTCCGTTTGAAGTGAAAAGACAGTGATCATTAGTTTTTGATCATTATCATTATTATCGTTATCATCATCAATTACACATTACTTGATCATTTATTATCATGAATAGCTTGTTATTATAATCGATAGTGTTATTCTTAATATCTTGCAAGTTATATATCTTGGTATCGTAATATTTTTTCTGATTTTTTTCATGATTTTTTTCCTTTTTCATCTTAGAGCTTATCTGTACAAAGACAGTTTGAATGTGCGCAGTACGTGTGATCCGTAGTTGTGCATATGTATCAAGTTTAATTTACATATTACACATACACACAATACGCAAAATGAGAAAGAAATGAACAAGGGATGAGAAGTGCAAGGCATTTAAATCCACTTTTTAAAAATCTGAGATTGAAATCCAAAATTCAGACGGAATGGAAATTAGACCCAAAAATTATTTAAAAAAAAGAAATTAAACAATGACATGAATAAGATAAAACGAATAAGAAAACTGATTTTTAGACAGACCGAGGACCAAAAAGGTTCAACGATGAATGTGGAGAGGCGCTCAGCAAGATTTCAAAAGACAAAAAAAAACGAACCTTGAGATCAAAATCCTTGGATTCTTATTGTTATTGCATAATATAGATTATTATGTTGGCATACTATAAACAGGTGAAGAAGAATGGGTATGTACACGTGTGTACACTGCCTTCCTTAGCAGATTGTCAGACCATGCCCCCCCCCCCTCCCACACCCTGTCCAGGGAGGGAGGAAGGGGCAGGACGTTCCTCAGACCTGATTAATGACGGGGAAAAACATGGGCATTATTATACTGCGTACTCATAACACAAGCAACGACAAGTTTCTTCCCAAACCAAAGTGGATCGTTCAAAATCATCATCCATTCCAGCCCCTCTACCCTCTAATGATCGATCATACACATACACAGAACACGACTATCGCGTCTACCTCTACATACACTACAGCGTTTCACGGATTCAAGCATGAAAATACAGTCCTACCAATCATGAACAAACTGGGCTCAGCTGTACAATAACAAAAAGAACACAATAATTATAGGAGAAAGAAGACGGGCAATAGCAATGCCATTCATAGTATGTTATTGTGTTGTTGTTGACGAATATATAGACAATCATTATTTCTTGGTATTATTATGTCGGTTACAAGCTTATGTACAATGAACTTGTCACGGGGTACTATGATACAACACTGTTGTACTAGTAGTGGAAGACGCTGAAATTCAATCTTCGTCGAAGACAGTGACTGTAAAATTTCCTACGAACTGGACTGGATAGATAAATAAATAAACGGATGTCTTATTGCTGCTTTTCTTACCCATCACTGTCTGGTTGTTGAAAGGATTGGTCAGTGGCAACCTAACGACAGCACACACAGATGGCGCTCACAATCGGAAGATGCTAGAATGGAAGAACTACCCGGAGAAAACAAGCAACGACCGTCTTGCAGCACCTAACGCACACACAACAATGATGGCCAACAAAAGCGAAACGGGTCTCTCTCTCTCTCTCTCTCTCTCTCTCCACACACACACATGCATCATATTTATTTGGCAAAGTACGAGCACGAGAGCTGTACAGTTTGGCAATAGGGAAGCAAGTTTGGCACAGAATGCAGCCCATCCTTTGGCCGTTCTCTGCAGCCAGTGTGGCACTCTTCTTCACGAACACATGGAGCTGGAGGTTGCCAGCCATCAACACAGCCTTGTCTGACGCCTGCAGCGAAAACAAAACACCCCCTCCCACCCCCCACCCAAAACAACAACAAACAAAAGCAGAGATTAATGGATCAGAATGAACAATTTGGTCAGCTGTTTAAGGACTTTCGACATTTTTGGGGGAAATATCAAACTTTAGCAAAGACAGATGATAAAAAGTTATGATCTATAAATTCAGGAGTAACCATGTTGTCAGCGTTGAACAAACACCTGATCTTTTTCTTTACCTTCCTCGTGTTTGGTCCACTGTCATTGGCGGTCTTTAAAAAAAAAAAAGACCAAAAAGGACAAAGATATTGAGTTAGCACTGCTAAGGGCGCTAGTACCTTCTGTCTCTGATAAGAACACACGTCTCTTCAGATTTACAGAGATCATGCTGCAAAGACGGAAAAAGACAATATTGGTTCTTCTTTTTTTTATCTCCCAAAATGTGAAAAAGGAAGACGAAACTGAATTTCCTACCAGGATATAATTATAGCTGAATAACCATGCCAAAGTTCTTTGCTGTGACTTTGTCTTGCTGTGGTCAGCAGATTGTCCCGTTCAGCTTCAGTTCAGAGTCCGGAGCAAGCAGAGAAGCATGGGGATGGGGGGGGGGGGGTCCATCATCACCACTTCTACATGACTTTAGCTGGCCTGCCCACGACACACAGCACTCTGCCTGAACAACTCGGCGCAGTGCCCCGGCGACTTCCTAAGGAGTCAGGGGGGAAGTCAAGTGCAGAGGAGGCGGCAAGAGAGAGGAGAAGTCAGTGGTCACACAGTCGTGTCCTCCATGCCACAGGGGAAAAACCCAGAATGCGTTAATATGTTTTCCTATCACTGCAGGCATCAGACGACCGGCTTTAACAGCAACACAAGCAACACGACACAATGACACCAGCACACGACACAATGACAGACACAAGCAACACGACACAATGACACCAGCAACACGACACGGACATAAGCAACATGATACGGACATCAGCTTTAACCAAAACAAAACAAACAAAAAACAAAAATCAGCTGGTTTTCCACTGTTGGTGGGTGAGAAAGAACGCAAGTGTTAGCTCAGATGCACACTTCTGCACTGCACTGCACTGCACCATGTGACGTCGTGTGTCGTTGTCTGCAAACCTTCATTACAAAAAAAACAACCCAAAACAAAAAAACCCCAAAAACCAAACAGCAGAGGCACTCTGTGCCTACCAAAATGTGCAATAAATTAAACTGAGACAACAACACCACCACCACCACCACAACAACGTGGTGCTACACACAACAGTCACTGACTACTACTCACTACACTCCACTCACCTCACTTGATCTCAGGACTCTACTCACTCACCTGACTCAACATGACTCACTCACTCCTGCTCAATTCATCACTGACTCAACACTCCGACACATCACAACTCACACTAACACTCATAACTCACTCCCGCTCACTACACTCAATAACATGCAACCTTGGCTCAGGTTTATCATGTGCAGCGACGTTACAGACACCGCTCCCTCTGCCAAGTTCACTGAGCAAACCCGCCAACAAACAAGAAAACAGAGAACAACAACTAAAAGACTGGTGCATTCAATGAGGGCCAAAACAGTTGCCAGTAGAGAGGGAGGTAGCAGGTCATCAAGTGTTAAAATTCAGCAACTCGAAGTGCGTGCTACGCAAATGGAACTACAAACAAGTTATGGACTACATAACAATTTATTCCGAATAAAAATTGAGGGGAGGTGGGAGGTGGGTGAGGGGAGGGTGTTGTCAATGGTCATGGTCAATGTAAAATTTTCCAGCACACTTCGCAGATGTGAGGAAAGTGGATTTTCTCGTTTTGTGCGGCACCATCTTTGTTGTGGCCTGTGGTTTGGCCTATGTTGTGGCCTGTGGTTTGGCCTATGTTGTGGCCTGTGGTTTGGCCTATGTTGTGGCCTGTGCTGTGTATGGCCTGAAGGAAGAGGCTTGAAGTAGGCCACTGCTAGCCTTTCGCAGATCTCAAACAGTTCAGTCAAAAAATGTTAACCAGCAGTAACAAAACACAAAGATAACTATAGTAGCATGCAGATATACATTATTTTATGAGAGAGAGAGAGGGAGATAGAGAGAGAGAGAAGGAGAGAGACATATTTAAAAAAAAAAGAACAACAGCAATGCCCTTTTAAGATGATTCATGCCAGCAAATGGCTAGTGGCCCACCATGTATGATGAAGCAATACAAAGCACAGCGTCCGTCAAGACGCCTTCATTCTCCCACCTTGTGACCACACAACAACAATTCCTTGGTCAGTTCAACGAACAAAACTCAGATGGATTAATTAACACACGCTGCTAGGACCGCAGGCTGGAGAACAACACCCAGCCACACACAAGCATCTTTCACTTCTGGCAAAACCCCATGACAGCCATGGATGCCGGTCAGCGGTAGACAGACAGTCAGACCAACAGACAAACAGACAGACAGTCAGTCATGGGCAGATGAGGGAGATCAGAAACAAAGCCGATGACGTTGACACACTGTCCCTCCTCTCCTCTACCTCACCTCACACCCCACCACTGTTTTCTGTTGATCTGTTTTCTGGTGTGGCAACAGACAGCGGAGGGAAAGACGTCTCTAGACTACAGTCTACATTATTATATGACGACGATGCCAGTGTCCTGTGACCTGCTTCAACATCAGACAGTTTCAACATGGGGCAAAAGGCATTTGCTGCACGGTCACTGTTAATGTTATCAAACAAACTTAAAAACAACAACATCCCCGTCATAAAATGGTCACGAGCAACAGTGGTGGTGTTTACTAGGGAAGACAAAGTACAAAATCCCAAGGCCGTAAAAATATCCACCTCAAATTAAAAAAACCCAAAAGTCAACGAACATCCGCACACACTCACTGTCAGACCGATCCTCTGAGCTTGTGCCTGTAAAACTAGCAGTGTATGGATGCACAGCTGGTCTGGCTGGATGTGGAGATGCTTCCCTTCCTTCCTTCAGCACACCTGACCCTGCCCAGGCAGGATGACTGCACGGTGGCAGTTCCAGCAGTGGCAACATCCACCACGTCTGCTGGACACCTCCCAAAGCCTTGCAGACCTGACCCCCATCCCGCCAACCTGGCCAGCAGCAGCAGGGCTCAGGACCAGGCTGTGATCACCTGCAGGACCTTCAGACCCGCCCACACTGCTGCAGTGAGGTGCGTGGTGTCCCAGCCAAGCCTGTGACTGACAGTCAAGTCCAAGCATCTAAAGACTATTTCATCATCATCATCATCATCATTTGTGCAACAGACTCTCTGCAGAAAGCAGGAGCCTAGAGATATTTCCAAGTTTGGATTTTTACATGGGAACATCTCCCCATTGCGCTTGAGGCAAGCTTCTTTAGTGACAAAGCAGACCGATGATGAGCACTTATCATAATTATTTTCCTCGTTTGTGGATGGCACACCGCCAACTAACTTCCAGTCCCTGTTTTGTGCAAGCACTTCCCAAGCCCTGGCCATGCCTGACACCACCAGAACAGCCACCAGCTCACAGCCACGTTCATGCTCTCCTCCTTTAAAGAAAACAACACAGGCCGACGCTGAAGATTTCGGTCATGTCCTACCAGCTGCACACAGACCACCCGGCACGAGGGAGGACCAACGGGCAGACGGAGGGAGCCAGGTGTCGGTGCAGACCTCCTTTCAGGCTCCTTCCTGACAGCGGAGCTTTCCCACAGAACCAGCCTTGCACTCCCACACAGCCAAAGAAGCCACAGCGCGGAGTGTCGTGTCGTGTCAATCATTGTCTTTCCGTCACCTCCACGTCCTCTTCCACGTCTGTCCCATCTGAGATCCGTGTTGCCTGTGACCACGAGCTTCACGTCCTGCTCACCACCACCACCACCACCACCTCCCCCCCTCTCTGTCTCTCTGTGGCAAGCCGTGTCCACACAGTGTCCCTTGCCTCCAGGAGGCCCCCCTCCTCCCTCCACCCCGCACTGCCCGGCACACCCCTGAAACTATACAGAGGGAGCGGAAGCCTCTTCCAACTTGATGGAGGCGGGCTGAGGCAGGTCGTCGTCTTCCATGGTGTCCACAAAGGACTCGTCGTCGTTGCTCCCGAACTCGAGATCCTGAGAATCCTCCTCCAGCTCCCCGCTGCCGTTAGAGGGGTGGAGGAGGGGGGAGGTGCTGTCTGTGAGGTCATGGCCAGCCGAGGTCAGGCCTGCGGGGCCGGCCCCTACCCCACTGCCGGACCCCGAGAGCGGGGAGGAGGCGCCCGAGGTGGGGGGCAGGAACTGGGAGGGGTCAAAGCTCTGGCTGGAGTTGCCGCCCTCAGCTTCTGAAAAAGAAGAAGCGGGATTCAGAGTTTTCTTGTCAACTGTTTGGAGTTGTTGGGGAGACGGAGCAAAAGTAAAGGTAACGTGCTTCTGTGAACAAGTGTCGTGACATTCTGATAACCGTGATCAGCCCCAAACCAGCAAGTGTACACCCTTCTTTGTGTTTTTGATCTACATTTTATATTAACGCCGTATAAATATTACGCACTGCTGATTGTACTTTTTACTTTTGTTCATCATTGTAATAAGTTTAGCGCTTTGTATAAATGTGTGTTTAAAAAAAAACAACGATTACATGAAACAGCAAGAACAAGTCTATAAGTAAATAAAGCAAAGTGAAAAGTTTCTATAGAATTGCTGTATAAATGCTAATCTGAATAATCGCGTGCGCGCGCATACACACACACACACACACACACACACACACACATACTTGATGAAAAAAACCAACCTGCAAATACTTTGCTTATTCAATGTACGTACCATCTGGAAAAAAAAAATTTGACTTTGACACACAGTGGGAGGGAGACAGACAAGGGCACTCACCATCAGGAAAAGGGGCGGAGTTGTCTCCCCCATACCAGGCTCTCTGCACGTCTTGCCGGCGGGACCTCATCAGAGCTTTGTACTCGGAAATCCTCAGCTTCTTCCCGTCCACGATGCACGTGCGTTTGGGCCGGGGGCTGCACACCCACAATAGGAAATTGAAACCTCACCTTTAGCCATTCATTCGTACAGTCTAACATCGCCTTTAGCTAAGGGCCGCCTCACACATAACCATAGCCACCTCATATGCAGTAAGTTTCCACGTCGGCATGTTAAGTGTTCGTGGTGGACACGTTTTTCTGCGCATGCTTCCAGTGTTATAGGCATGCGCAGAAGAATAATGTTCAGGTCGGGACACACTAAACGAAGTGGAAACTTGCTGTGTGTCTCACGTAGAGTCACGTTACCAAACTGTGCTGTTTTTTTTTCTTTCTTTGCTTGCTTAAAAAAAATCATTTTCCGAAAGTTTGCATCTTTAGCAACAGTAGATTTTCATGGAGGACCCCCCAAAACAACAACAACAAAACAACAACAAAAAACCAAAACCAAACAAACAACAAAACCAAACAAACTGTGGTGGAAGCCTGGGCTGTTCTTACAGGATAAAAAAGGCATAGATCCTTGGACTCTGGTAAAATAAGGAGCGGAAAGGGAACAGAAATAATCTGTAATGATGGAAAAAGGGAAAGATTAGCTTCACGTGATAACTGTCAGTTTTTGTTGTTGTGAGAAGTGTGTGTAAATATAAATGACTGCTTTATGAAGATAACACACATTTCCATCCTACCATCCATACAAATTCAGAAATTAACAACCCATCAAAATTCTACAATACCACACAGACACATGACAAAACAACGCCTCTCTCTCTCTCCCTCTCTCCCCCCTCTCTCTCTCTCTTCTCACTCATTT
The DNA here is from genome assembly GCA_028751875.1 of Rapana venosa. Classification (NCBI taxonomy): domain Eukaryota; kingdom Metazoa; phylum Mollusca; class Gastropoda; order Neogastropoda; family Muricidae; genus Rapana; species Rapana venosa. Next base: position 2,614,292 of record CM054148.1, read on the forward strand.
TTCTCTCTCTCTCTTTCCCTCTGTAAGTTTTTTTAAAAACCATTGAGACAGATAATAACGGCACAACCCTCGCATTATTAACGATGTTAAAAACACTACAGGCAGGTAAGAAATGCTACATGTCTACAGGCAGCTCACGCTCTGAAGGGCAGGCTTCTAAGAACAGACAAAACAACGCAGGCACACTAGACACCAGCCAGCCTGGCAATGGCCCTCTGTCTAAACCTGGGAAATACCAACATGATACTGGAAATAATTTGCAACGAAACGATCACATGGTTCCAATACACGCAACCCTCCGGCTCCGGAACCCCCCCCCCCCCAAACCAAACCTAACCCTTTTGTTTGCATGTTCAAGGTGTTAATTTAACGGGGAAGAGCTTCAAAAATCCCAAACCAATGATAGTGTTACCCATCCCAAAATCCCTGAAAATAACAATAACTGACATGTGATCTTATTTTCTCTTTTCTTTAAACGAAGGTTGTGGTTTAGTTCCAGTCGAATTTATCTATTCATTTCTCAATCAACCACGGACAGAATTAATATAGAATGATACATGATACTCGTTTTGGACAAAATATACGACTCTGGAAAACCAAGAAAAGAAGATCACTCAAGTACTGGTTTAAAATATTCAAAGGAAAATCAGCCGCTATTTCTGGATGTTCAAGGATCTGGCTTCACTTTTGACGAAGAAAATCGTCGGGAATGATCCCAGAACAGGCCTCTTATATACAGGTTTCTTTTTGCTTCTCTTGTTTCTTTGTTTGTTTTTACTAGTGATGTATCTCTGGCTATGATCAGAATTTCTTCAAAATATACCCAACGTCTGTTAACAGCTTTTAAATAAACAGCCTGGTTTGAGGAATGGCTTGCTTTCTGGAGCAGAAGTGTCATAGACACATTTTTTTTCTGTGCTTGGACCATTTTGCAATCAATACCTGTTGATTTTTTTTGTGGAGTGATTATCAAAAACCTTCAGCCGTTCGTAGTTTTCATTGATAAGTTGATATTAAATTAATTATATTTATTTCACATGTCTGTAGACTGCACAGAATAATCAATTCTGTGTAATATAGAAAAGAGATAATCAAATGTGTTTTTAACCGATTTTGCCCAAATTCTTTGCAGACACTTAATCTAGTTAATGCTACAGTAATGTCTCTCTTCTCGTTTTCTTTCCACTAAATAAACGTAACATAACTACATTTACTTACTCCCTTTTTAAAAATAGAAAATTCAACTCAATAGTTTTTTTTTAACCTAAAAGAAGTAAAACAACGATGAAGAGGAAAATGAAAATGCTGTTGCTGCTGCTAACTTTTATTTCCAGAAAAAAATGTACAATAAATTAAAGATTAAAGGTTATTTTTCATCGTTTCTACTGAGCGTGAGAATCACTTCAGACAGTGCACACTGACTAACGGGCTGGAGCCAGTGACAGTTTTCAAACACCTCACCTTCAAAGCAGCTACACTCTGATTTCTGACTATCAGCTCAAGACCTTTGTTGCAAAGAATAAAACAAAAACCTGATTGCAGCACTTTACAAATTGTTTTTTTTTAAAAAAAGCAACCTGAACAATTCCAAATAATCACAGCAGTTACACGAAGTTTCTGAATCTCTTTGATGAATACACAATTCGAAAAAACCCCACCCCCAAACCCCAGCAAATATAGCTTGAAACAAAGGGACAAAAGAAACAACAAAAATCCCCAACACCCCCAAGCTGACTGACTGGAGAAAGGAAGCAAAGGAAGGGGGGCGGACCGGGGCAGGCTCTGCACGAGCTGGGCCACACACAGGCCGCTGCCAGCAGCAGCAACAACCAAGAAACTGCCCAACAGCCTGACCATCATCCCGTTTGGGCCCGAAACTTTCCCCCCCCCCCCCCCCACCTACCCATCCATTAGACCATGAGTGTGGTCTGGGCGCTAGTCTTTCGGATGAGACGATAAACCGAGGTCCCGTGTGTTACACATAACTATTCAGCGCACGTAAAAGAACCCACGGCAACAAGAGAGTTGTCCCTGACAAAATTCTTAGAAAAAAACCCATTCTGATAGGGTAACAAATACAGTTGCAGACAAAAAAAAAGAAAAAAAAAAGGGTGGCGCTGCTCTTGTGGCGACGCTCTCTCCCCGGGGAGAGCAGCCCGAATTTCACGCAGAGAAATCTCCGTGACTTACAGTGGTATGAATAAATAAATAAATACATAAATCTAGGCTACAAGCATCACGGAATCCACAGGCACTGGACACAGAGCGTTGCCCTCTCTGTTTCACACTACTCCCCTCATCCGGACACAGCTACATTAACCAAGAAAAAAGTCTGTGCACATTTGCCTTAAATAAAAACCCCAAACACCCCGCCAAAACCCCCAACAAAAGCAACATCTTTTAAACATTTGCTTTTTGACAAAATTGATGTTCAGAAAAAATATATCAAAAGAAGAAGAAGAAGAAGAAGACGAAAGGAAAACGGAAAACCTTTTGGGAGAAAACTGCAACAGTCAGAGAAAATCGTGACAAAGATGAACTAAAACAAATTCCTTTAACAAACAAACAAAATACAAGCAGTCAGTAAAGAAAAATCCTATGTTTTATCTCCCTTGAGGCGTGTGTTGCTTCCATTCAGACCTTTTCATCCATCACATTAAAGTCCAACTTTTCCCCTCCTGGTTTCTCCTTTCATTTATTTCCCCTTCAGAAATGGCCTTTCTCTCACCCCCAAAAGACTGAAAATAATTGTCTCCCCTGTAGACGAACACGCACACTCGAATTCCAGATGTTTTTTTAAGTTGTTGTTTTTTTTCTTCTGAAAAATCTGCAACGAATCTTCTTCCATATTTCCCAGGTTTAAACAAAAAAGTGAAGCAGAGAGAGACAGAAGGAAGGAAGGAAGGAAGGAAGGCAGGAAGGGGGAGCCACTACGGCACGCCAGCTTCATCATCATACCTCTCCTCCCGCGGAGGATGCATTAAGGGCCCATAACTCGGGTAGAGCCCGCCCGCGAACGGCAAAGGTGGGAGGAGTTCCCTCCCGTGGGTTGCAAAACCCAGAGGAGCGGGCAACTCGCGGGGCCCTGAAGGTCTATTCTTGTTCTGCTGCTGAACTTTGACCTTCCGAGGTCGGGGGCTAGAAGAAGCAAGCACACAAAATGGCGGAGATGTAGAGGGCGCTGCTTACTGAGGTGGAGGGGGAGGGGGGTGGGGGGAGGGGCAGGGGGGCGCAAAAGCAATGGACATCGGGCTTTCTTGCTTTCTCTCTTTCTATGGCGGGCATCTGGCCTCTCTTCTCTTCTCTTCTCTTCTCTCCTTTCGTTCGTTAAGTTCTTTCTTCTCTGCTTGAACATTTTCTTTCAATTTGTTTCATCACTCTTTCAGTACACTTTCGTTTGGAAAATCTTCTTTTTTTTTCTTTCTGTCCATTTTGTTTTGTTGTCAATGGCTACTGGCAAGGTGTCTCACTCACTCCCACCCTATATTATAACAGTACGTGTTTTATGCAGACTGTGGGGAAATTTTGCTGCGATAACTCACAATACAACAAAATTTGATTATGAAAACTGATGAACGATAACCAACAATGTAAGTTTCAGATGTTGGTACAAGAAATATTCAAACCTGCGCAATTAGATGTAACCATGCATAGCCTTATTAAGATGATTTGATTTTACGTTCTGAATAAAGCATCACAACTTTTGAAAAAGGATGATCAGACTCAGACTAGTATGGATTTAAGACAATAAACTTCAATGAATGCGCTATAAATTTTCACTGTTTTTCTTATTGAAAAGAATATCAACAAAACTAGGGTAAAATAGTTTCAAGATTAAGCGGCAGAGATTAAATTAGGATAATAATATTTGACATGAGCGTGTTTTCAATTGAGTATAATCTGGCCACATCGTTTTGTGCTGGACACTACCTTTACATTCTGAATGCTTCACAGGTCACCATATCTAGCATGTCAGTGTATTGTCTTTGGCGACATAATGAAACAAGGTATAAGGCGGGGATGAGGGGGTGGGGGAGGCGCTCATTGTTCAGAATGTATTTAAAATTCATCAGCATGTCCCAATGATACCATTTTCACAAGACGACTGATATCTTTAGAGTGTCAATGCCCAAATACAGTAGTAAACCCTAACTCTTTCAATCCCTAACTCTTCTAATCCGTAACTCTTTCAATCCCTTACTCTTTTAATCTTTAACTCTTTCAATCCCTAACTCTTAATCCGTAACTTTTAAAAAAATCCCTAACTCTTCAATCCCTAACTCTTTAACACTTGCTTGAAGGGGGTACATTCTTAAAGATTTATCCTCGAACTTTCTCTCTACAGCATTTTTTATTGTTGTTGGTCTTAAGCCATCTTGCTCTGTGTATGAATTTAAAATAATGTGTATTAATGATGTTTCTTCCTCCCCCCCCCCCCCCCTAAAAAAAGGACAGAAAAAGGCCTTGATAACAATTTCTCTAACTCCCGTTATCCCAGCCCCATGGGCACAGAGTAAGAAACCTTGCAACGTTGTACTGAAACAGCTGATAAAGAAAACCAACTGAAAAAACCAAAAGATGTTACAAAATAAAAGGACATGGACACCGCTACCATGAACAGTTCATCAGAAAGGGAACCCCGTGTCAAGTGCCTGTGCTTGGACCCCAACAATAAATATCATCTAAAATAAGCCATCAGCTTTTGCAACATTTTATTCTAAGCAGAACGTAGCACAAGGTTTTGTTGTTGTTGTTGATATCCTGTCGTTATAAAAGCACACTAAATGACAATGCTATGATAGTAAACAAACAAAAAAAAAGACAATGTGGCGTTGTTTTGAACAACACATGTCAGTAGCAAGCAGGCTCAAATAAAATAAATGTTAATAGCATAATTATGCAATAAATGTGTGCGTGTGCGCTGTGTGTGTGTGCGCGCACGTGCGTGCGCTGTGTGTGTGTGTGTGTGTGTGTGTGTTCTTGAGAGAAAAAGAATGCTGAACACTAAAAAAAAAGCTTATTGCCATTGACGATACACAGAGAGAGAGAGAGAGAGAGAGAAGAGAGAGAGGAGAGACATTTGAAACTCAAATATAACATTTTGTTGCATAAGACAACTGTAGACAAGTTAAAAAACAAAACAAAACGATCACGCACAAAATAAAAACAACAAAACAATTCCAGATGACCTCGTTATTATGCTTCAGAACATATAATTATAAACAAAAAGCCAGAACACAAGAAATTTACCTTAAAAACCGCAAAATAACATAATAATTATAATCTTCAACCTATCCGAAAAAGAAAATGAGTCTAATCTGCTCAAGCAATCTAATATTACATAAAATATAATTATAAAGGCATATGTTTTTAAAATGTGTTTCAGAAGCAGCACAGTAATAAAGGCAGCAAGCAGTTGGATGGACTGAAGCTAAAATCAAAAGCGCTGGCAACTGGAGACAATTTCAACACATGACTGTCCTTAAGTAACCGACAGTAAAACAAACAAACAAACCCAACACAGGGAAACAAAACAAAACAAAACATAACAAAACAAACAACCACTCAAGCTCATAACAAAACAAAACATAAACAGTCACACAAGCTCACAACATAACAAAACATAACAAACAGTCACTGAAGCTCATAACAAAACAAAACATAACAAACAGTCACTGAAGCTCATAACAAAACAAAACATAACAAACAGTCACGCAAGTTCATAACAAAACAAAACATAACAAACAATCACTCAAGCTCATAACAAAACAACTGTCTCAATAAGCACTCTAAAAGCTAACCAAAAAAGAGTAGGACACATTAGCAAACTCTAGGAAAGGTGATAAGAAAGGAGTAGGACACAAACAGCGTTACTTACCGATAGCGGTAGTCAGGGTGTTTCTCCATGTGCTGTTTGCTCAGTCGCGACTGTTCCTCATAGAAGGGCTGTTTCTCTGCATTGGACATGGCTTTCCATCTTGCTCCTGACAAACAAGAGTAGCACACACATGCAATTCTTCTGGATCGCTATTGGAACAGATGGTGGAATTTTCCACAATGGCTAAAGAGAGACCCGTTGTGTCAAAGTAGCGTGTACTCATAAGCATAGGAAAACTAACGAAGAAGTGTGTACAGTGGTGAAAACCGATATGTGGTGTGTGTGTGTGTGTGTGTGTGCTGTTTTCGCTGTTGTGGTGTGTGTGTTGCGTTGTGGTGGTGGTCGTGGATGGTGTGTGGTGTGGTAGTTTTAGTTGTGTGAAATTGATTCTTTTTATCTTGCACTATTGATCAGTCCAGCCGCTAAAACTGTTTACATACTTTAAAAACTCAAAGCAAAATTTTGGCAGCTTTAAATATACTGCTTCAAAATGAAGTACCCCCACCCCTACCCCACCGCCGAAAACAATAAGGATGAAAAATATGGACAGAAAAAGAAAGAAATTCAGATTTTCAATCACCAGTAAGCAGATAAATCCTCATTAATTTTGTTCAGATTCATGAACAATATGAAATGCATGTTATGGCACAAAATTAAAAGTGCTTATTCAACGCAATATGATACAATGCAGCGCAACACACCTTGTGATAACGCTACTATCATCATATAACATTATACAGGATAGTACAAAATAATTATGTGAAATGATGAAATGAGGAAAAAAAGCATTTTTCTTGTCAGACTGGTGATGGTAAAGGTGTCCCATAACCTACGCAGTCGATGGAGAGCAAGATATCCGAAACCTCAGCTTCTCAGGGGCCAGCATCTTGAGGGCGGCGCCCATCTCCTCTCCCTCGCTGCTTTACCTTCCTTGACCCTAAAGAGGGCAGGTACCCATTTCAGCTGGTGGAACTGGGGGACTGTGCTGAAGCCAAGGTGCTCGTATAGGTCACCCATCCGCGAGACACCACTCTCGAACACTGCTTAACCTTAGCTTGGGGGAGAGTAACTGCTCTGACCATTAATTTAGCTATCCAGACCACAGTGCCGGTCTCATATTACTACTACACAATTCCCTTATGTCGGAATACAGCTACCTTCAAGTGGGGGGGGGGGGGGGGGGGGGGGGGGGGGGGGGGGGGGGGGGGGGGGGGGGGGGGGGGGGGGGCGGTGAGGGATGAACCACAAACGAAAAATTGAAAGAATTCAAACACCATCACGACAGAGACAGCTGTCAAAGTGGAAAGGAAAAGGAGAGAGAGAGAGAGAGGAGGAGAGAGGAGAGGAGAGGGGGAGAGGGAGAGAGAGGAGAGAGGAGAGAGAAGGAGGGAGAGAGAGAGAGGAGAGGGAGGAGAGATGAGAGGGAGGGAGAGAGGAGAGAGAGAGAGAGGAGAGAGAGGGAGGGAGAGAGAGAGAGGGAGAGAGAGAGGGAGAGGGAGAGAGAGAGAGAGAGAGAGGGAGAAGAGGGAGAGAGAGAGAGAGAGGAGAGGAGAGAAGAGAGGGAGGGAGAGAGAGAGAGAGGAGAGGGAGAAGAGAGGGAAAGAGAGAGAGAGGGAGGAGAGAGAGGCTGTCGTATCAGCAGTACAGACAGTCTGACTGACTGCCTGACTGCCTGCCTGCCTGCCTGCCTGCCTGACTGACTGATACTGCCTGACTGCCTGCACCTAGCCTACTCTACTCACCGAGGATTTTGCTGATGTTGGAGTTGTGCATGTCGGGGCAGGCCTTGAGGATCTTGCGCCGCTCCTCCGGGCCCAGACCATGAAGGCGTTCATGGGCCGCTTGATGTGCGGCTTGCTGGGGTCAGACTTCTCCCGCTGGGCACGGATGATCTTGGCCCCGAACATCTTGCCTGCAGAGATGATAGAACAAACAACAACACATCACCACACATCACCACGCGGCCTTGGCTGTGAAACAGAATTTACTGCTTTGGGTGGAAAAACAGAATTTTTGGTGTGAAAACAGAATTTTACTGCTTTTTGGGTGTGAAACAGAATTTTTGGTGTGAAAACAGAATTTACTGCTTCTGGGTTTTAAACAGAATTTTGGTGTGAAACAGAATTTACTGCTTTGGGTTTTAAACAGAATTTTGGTGTTAAAACAGAATTTACCGCTTTGGATGTGAAACGGAATTTTGGTGTGAAAGAGAATTTACTGCTTTTGAGTTTTAAACAGAATTTACCGATTTTGGTGTTGAAACATTATTTACTGATTTTGGGTGTGAAAGAGAATTTACTGATTTTGGAGTTAAACAGAATTTACTGCTTTTGGTGTTAAACAGAATTTACTGCTTTGGGTTTTAAACAGAATTTACTGTTTTGGGTGTAAAACAGAATTTACCGCTTTTGATGTAAAACATAATTGACTGATTTTGGTGTGAAACAAAATCTACAGTTTGGGTTTCAACAGAAACTACGGTTTTTGGTGTGAAATAGAATTTACGGCTTTTGTTTTTAACAAAGACTGTTTTTTGTTTCAACAGAAATTTAGGCTTTGGGTTTCAACAGAATTTACAGCTTTTGGTGTGAAACAGAATTTACAGTTTGGGTTTTCATAGAAACTTCGGTTTGGGTGTGAAACAGAATTTACAGTTTGGGTTTCAACAGAGTTTACGGCTTTTGGTTTCAACAGAATTTACAGTTTGGGTTTAAACAGAAATTTACAAGATGAAGAAGAGGACAATGGGCAAAGATACTGCAACATTGGTGACAGAAAAAGCAGAAATTTTATGATGAGAACAATATCACTTAAAGCGCTTTGATTTGTTTTGTTGCAAGATACAGCGCTATATAAATTCCATGTATTATTATTATATTATTATTATTATTATAATCATTAATATTATTATTACTTATTACAAGCAGTAGCAACTTTAGAAGAAGAATAAAGGGCAGCATCAGCACCAGAGGACGTTTACCACAAAAGTATAGACGACAATAGTGCAGAAAACATGAGATGAAAAAGAACATGACTTGAGGTACCAATTTCTGCAAGAAAAGACAATTAAACGCCCCCCCCTTCCCCACCCCACCTCACACACACACACCACGCACGCACGCAGCACACACACACACACCACACCACACACACACACACTACCACACACACACACACACACACACACACACCACACACATACTACACACATAAAACAGAACACGAACACGGTCGGGGGTTGAAACTTACCGTACTCACTTTGCAAGTGCTGCACATAGGACGTGCCGCTGTCCTCGGAGCTCCCTGGTAGTGCCGAGGAGTCCTTGGAGGCGGGGAGGGGGTTGAGGGCGGGCATGGAGTGGGTGGGGGTGGTGGCGTAGAGGGGGAGGTGGTGGGGGAGTCCGGGGAAGACTGGGCTGTTGACCGAGGCCGCCATCTGACGAGCCAGCATCAGCGACTCCTGCACAAACACGCCACCACACCACTAACACACCCCCCGGCGTAAAAATAATGCACCGCAACAACCCCTCCCCCCCACCCCCCCACCCCGCCCCCCCCCCTTCCCCCCCGTGAATGACATAACCTACCTCACTACTTTGAAAATCCTCTGAAGGCGGAGTATGGCTGCCAAGATGGAGAGGTCATTAAGAAAAAAACAGGCTATAGGAAAACTACAGACTTGTCATCCAGTGTGTATTGATTTCATAGACTCAGAGTTTCCTCAGGTGTGATGAGTGACAGCTAAGCTGGGGAACGCCCAACAACAAAACAACAACAACAAAACAACAACAACAACAGCTCATTTCGCTACATGTTATGCCTCCCCCTGTCTGAATAATAATAATAATAAATAATAATAATAATAATGTATGGAATTTATATAGCGCTGAATCTTGTAAAGCAACAAATCAAAGCGCTCAGATTTTACTTTAAGTCACGGCAGATTTCTTTCCGTGAAATTCGGGCTGCTCTCCCCGGGGAGAGCGGGAGAACGCGTCGCCACTTAGCGCTGCGCCACCCTTTCACCCTTTTTTTTTTTTTTTTTTTTTTCTGCAGCTGTATTTGTTTTCCCTATCAGAGTGGCTTTTTTCTAAGAATTTTGCCAGGGACAACTCTCTTGTTGCCGTGGGTTTTTTTACGTGCGCTAAATAATTACGTGTAACACACGGGACCTCGGTTTATCGTCTCATCCGAAAGACTAGCGCCCAGACCACCACTCATGGTCTAATGGATGGGGGAAAAATTTCCGGTCCAAACGGGGTACGAACCGCCGCACACTTCAGACCCGGACTTTTCGCTTTCTAGACAGGCGCGTTACCTCTAGACCACCGATCCACCATATGGAATATGGTTGCCTTATATGATTACGATGATTATGAAGTCAGGATAAATGTGTGTGTATTAGCGGAAAACCTGCTCCTAACATAAGGTTTAATTTTTTTTTATACTTAGTAAACAGCCGGGATTTCGTGTATCAGTGACATAAACAATTCAGTGTGGCACACCTATGTCTTTGCAGGAAAAAACCAACAAGAAGAAGAAATGATACATCTTTTCTTCGTTTCCTTCACTAACAGTCACGAGGTAACAACCTACAGCAGACCTGCTTTGCCCTAACATCTACTTCTCATTCACGTTCCCATCAGCTAGCCTACGCAAGCGCTCTCTGATACACAACCACCACCAACTTACTCCCAACGATACAACGGAACAATGACTCAGCAACATATTGTATTTATTGCTGTCACACTTAAAAAGGTATTAGAAGTTTTAAAAAAGAAAAGAATGAGGTCATGGAAAAGGAAGGAAGAGGAGAAGGACAAAGAAACAGAAGAAAAAGAAGAGGGGAGCGAAAAAGATCAAGAAAAGGGAGGTTTAAAAAACACCTCACAAACAGCGCAGACAGACACAGAGAGACAGAGACAGACACACGTAGACAAGAGAGTGAGAGACAAAGACAGACACACACCACTCCTAGAAGAGAGAGAGAGAGAGAGAGAGAGAGAGAGAGGGAGAGGGAGAGGGAGAGAGAACAATAATAATAATAATAATAATAATAATAATGTATGGAATTTATATAGCGCTGAATCTTGCAAAGCAACAAGTCAAAGCGCTCAAATATCGATAATATTTAACGAGAGAGACAGAGACAGAGAGAAGAGAGAGAGAGAGAAGAGAGGGAGAGAGAGAATAACGATAACAATATTTCATTTAACGAAGACAAGAGAGAAGAGAGAGAAGAGAAGAGAGAGAGAGAGAGAGAGAGAGAGAGAGAGAGAGAGAGAGAGAATAACGATAACAATATTTCATTTAACGAAGACAGAGAAACAGACAGAGAGACAGAGAGAGAGGGAGGGAGAGAGAGAGAGAGAGAGAGAGAGAGAGAGAGAGGAGAGGGAGAGAGAGACAATAATAAAATAATAATAATAATAATAATAATGTATGGAATTTATATAGCGCTGAATCTTGCAAAGCAACAAGTCAAAGCGCTCAAATATCGATAATATTTAACGGAGAGAGACAGAGACAGAGAGAGAGAGAGAGAGAGAGAGAGAGAGAGAGAGAGAGAGAGGGAGAGAGAGAATAACGATAACAATATTTCATTTAACGAAGACAGAGAGAGAGAGAGAGAGAGAGAGAGAGAGAGAGAGAGAGAGAGAGAGAGAGAGAGAGAGAGAGAGAAGAGAGAGAGAGAAGAGAGAGAGAGAGAAAGACAGATAGAGAGAGATAGAGAGAGAGGCAGAGAGAGAGAGAGGGAGACAGAGCATAACGATAACGATATTTATTTAACGGAGAGAGAGACAGACAGAAAGAGAGAAAGAACTACACATCAACGGTAACAATGTCACCAAGAACCACCACCCACCACCACCCCCCACCCTCACCCTCCCCTCACCCTCACCCACCCTCACCTCACCCTCCCTCGCTCACCTGCTCATGGTCGGAGGGGCTGAGCTTGCCGTTGTTGAGGGGGCCGACAGGGTGTGCAGGGGCATGCCGGGAAAAGCGGGCAAGCCTAGCGGCGCGGGCAGCCCCAGGTAGGGACTGGTAGGCAGGTAGGCCGCTGCCGGGAACGGCCGCATGGCGCTCAGGTACTGCGACACCTCCGACACAGGCTGGGACCCTGCTGCCACCACGGACGCTGCTGCCACCAACGGCATCTGCGACACCGAGGAGGAAGAGGAAGAGGACGAAGAGGAGGTGGTGATGGTGGTAGCGGGGGCTGCTCCCAGACCTCGTCTGCTGTGGTTGTGGGCGGGCGGGGGCGTGACCTTCAAGGCCTCGGCCTTCACCTTCCCCGAACTCTCCGCTCCGCCGAACTGGAAGTCGTCCGCCGCCAAGGTCAGGCCCAAGCGTTCGGCCTTGACCTCCTTCTTAGGCCGGCAGACCAAGTTCAAGGGCGCGTCGTTGGCCTCCCCGGCAAGGATAGGGGTGGTGGTGGGGGGCAGGGGGGTGATGACGGGGGGCCCCCCCCCACCCGGGTACAGGCCTGGGGAGTTGCCCGCGGCCCAGGGGGAGGGGGAGAGGAGGGGGCTGTGCTGGCGAACGAGGGTGGCGGGGAGCGGGTGGGTGGCCAGGAAGCCCGAGGCCCCGGTCAGCTGGGGAACAGCCGCCGTGGGCGACAGCTTGGGGGTGGGGGTGGTGTTGTCCGGGAGGTGGCCCGAGGACGGGGTGGGGGGGAGGGGGTGCAGCAGCGTCCGTGAGGGGGCGGGGGGGGGGCTGCAGGCGTACTTGGGGGAGAGGGAGGGGGCCTGCTGTTGCCCACCGTCACTGCAACACAGAGAGAGATGATTAGAGTGTAAGACAGGAGGAGGAGGAGGAGGAGGAGAGAAGAAGAAGTAGTTAGAAGAAGTAGAAGAAGTAGAAGAAGAAGAAAAAATGAAGAAGAAGAAGAAGTAGTAGAAGAAGAAGAAGTAGAAGAAGAAAGAAGTAGAGGAAGAAGAAGAAGAAGAAGAAGAAGAATAGAATTGCGAAGAAGTAGAAGAAGAAAGAAGAGGAAGAAGAAGAAGAATTGCGAAGAATGCGAAGAATTGCGAAGAAGAAGAAGAAGAAGAAGAAGAAGAAGAAGAAAAAGAAGAAGAAAGAAAGAAGAAGAAGAAGCAGGAGAATAGAATTGCGAAGAAGTAGAAAAAGAAGAAGAAGAAGTATAAGAAGAAGTAGTTGTAGTATAGAAAGTAGTACAGCAGGTAACAGCAGCAGCAGCAGCACAGCAGCAGCAGCAGCAAGCAGCAGCAGCAGCAGAAGTAGTAGTGTAGTAGTAGTAGTAGTAGTAGAAAAAGAAGAAGAAGAAGAAGTAGTAGTATAGAATAACAATAACAATAATAATAATAAGAAGAAGAAGAAGAAGAAAAAAAGAAGAAGAACAACAACAACAACAATAACAAGGTGGTAGTGAGGACGATGAAAAAGAAGAAATAAAACAAGATCAAATAAGTGAATGCTTACACGAAGGAAGAAAGAACGAGAGAAAAGAAAAGAAAGAAAGAAAGAAAGAAAGAATGAAAGAATGCATGAAAAGGTGATCAAATTGTATATTATAGGACTCTCTCTCTCTTTCTCTCTCTGTACGTGTGTGCGCGCGTTGAGTGTGAGTGTGTGTGTAGATCATTCCCAACATACACATGTGTGTCTGTAAAAACGCCATATTGTGCATGAACATGCAAGCTGATATCTTTCTTAGAGGGTTTTATAAGGGGGAGAGTATGGAGGATGGGGGGTGGGGGTGGGGGCTAGAGGAAAGAAACCTAGATAGTGCAATAGAGACAGTCTCTCTCTCTCTCTCTCTCTCTCTCTCTCTCTCTCTCTCTTGTAACTGATCTTTTGCTTTTGATTGTAGTTATACAATTAAACAATTTGTTTTTGTGCTTTTTCATTATTTTTCTCACTAAAATACTCAGCAGTTCGGCAACCCCCTTCATGTACGGGCCAATGGCCTTTTGGTGAATAAATCTTTCGAGTTCGAGCTCTCTCTCTCTCTCTCTCTCTCTCTCCTCTCTCTCTCTCTCTCTCCTCTCTCTCTCTCTCTCTCTCTCTCTCTATCATCTATCTACTTCTCTCTCTATCTATCTGTGTGTTTGACTGTCTCTCTCTGTGTAAGTATAAACAGAAAACACATTTCCTACTCTCCTTTCCAGTGCTCCCCCCCCCCCCCTTCTCTCTCTCTCTCTTCAAGACATTAAAACTAAAAATAACGCCCCAGCTTGCATTAATTGGAGAATCAAGCGCATATGGGTCAGTTCCACTTTATCACAAACACACACACACTACACACACACACACACACACACACACACACACACACACACACACACACACACAACACTCTCTCTCTCTCTCTCTCACACGTCACAACACGTACACACACCTACCTACCACACCACTCACACACACGCACACACACACACACACACACACACACACACACACACACACACACACACACACACACACAGAGCAGGAGCAAGAAGAGACAGTAACAATAAAGCATCAACTTCAC
>CM054148.1:2633666-2666166 GCA_028751875.1 Rapana venosa
GAGAACTCGCTGAGAGGTGATTTTGACCCCTCTTTTTATTTAAAAAAAAAGGAGGAACTCCAAGAAATATTATAGTTTTTTAACTTGATAGAGAGCGAGGATTATTGAAGTATACCGATGGTATTGGATTAACATCGTCGTTTTTACGTTAGTCCTGTGTAGCAATTGTGTAAATTCTGCATCCGTTTCCACCGGCACACAATGGCTATCATCCGAAAAGCGAACGGGTTTGTAAGATTGCGTGCGCAGATGTTCTGCCGTGCGTTCGCCACACGGGACCTCGGTTTATAGTCTCATCCGAAAGACTTTTGGGGAGAGTGGAGTCTGCACTGATGTTAACTCCAGAGGAAAAATCCTCTGAACGAGAATCGAACCCGGGTCAGCAGACAACGAATACATCACTGTAACCACCAGGCTATCCTGCCCCCCAAAACCGCCCCCCCACCCCACGCCACGCCCCCGAGAAGAGACGAGACAGACAGAGAGAGAAGAGAGAGACAATGACAATGACAAAGGTTTATTGTGATAAGCAAGATGGCCATTTACAAGGGGACAGTGGGAGGGGGGCTGGGCACAAAACACATAAATATCAAATAGCGAGAACATAACACATTTCTGCCCAAACAGTCATCATATGTCATGGATTCCAGAACATGGTTACAGTAGAGATTCATATCCTTTTTTCATAAGGAATTGTCAAGGTGGAGGAGTTTCCACAAAACTGTACACATTCAAAAGCAACATCTTACAACAAAATGGTCTGCGACAAGTAGACAAGGTCACAAAATCTCTTCTTCCTAGTTTTTTACTCAGAGAAAGAGAGAGAGAAGAGAGAGAGAGAGAGAGAGAGAGAAGAGAGAGAAGGAGTGAGAGGAGAGAGGAGGTAGGATCAGACTGAGTGGGAAGCAGGTAGATTGAGAGTAGAGGAGAGATGAGAGAGCCAGCAAGTGTGCAGGAGAGTCATCCACCTTGTGGCAGGTCTCATTCCTTAAGTAAACGTGGCACTGAGCGCAGAAACTGTTCCTACGCGTTACGTTGTCTGGCGAGAACTCCCAACTTACTGAATGTCTTTCTTGTCAATACACATGTGACAACAGGAACAATTTTTCGCGTCACGGTCGACAATAACTCTCTCTCTCTCCTCTCTCTCTCTCTCCTCTCTCTCTCTCTCTCTCTTCTCTCTCTCTCTCTCTCTCTCTCTCTCTCAAAAACTCCTTTTCTGACAAAATGACGGACCCAATACAGGCTGATCCCTCTTTGTGTCTTCCGCCAAGTCTTTGACAACATCTTACCACCCGCACACCAAAATACACCCACACAGGACAAACAGAAAGAAGAAGAAGAAGACGCCACTAATTTTAAGACATCCCCACCCCCACCACCAACTCCACCCACCCAACACACACCTCACACCCCTACCCTACCCTACCCTACCCCCGAGCCTCTTCACCAACAGATAATACTGACAATGTGCTGCACTCGTGGCTAGCCCACGTGAAGGGGAAGGGAGGTAATCAGTCAATCAAAGCGATCCCTCCTCCTCTTCTTCACAGTGGGCCCGGATGAAGAAAGTTCTCTCCCTGCCTGGATGCGCACCACGGCGCAGTGTGGAGACCGAACGGCAAGCAGCGGCCATTGTCGTCTTGCGCGACGCCCATTGTCAATGCCGGCCAACAAACTGACTTGGGGAGGGAGGTGGAGGTAGACCTGAATGAAAGCTGGGTTCTCTGAGATGGCAGATAGCCTACAGCACCCCCCCCCTCTCTTCCTCAGTGTTGGTGGCGGCAGCATTGTATTGTGGGCTAGGCTAATGGCCGCCAGTCTGGTAGAACCCGTTTCTTCCCTCCCAAAGGCTTATGGAGATGACGCCAAACACACTGACTTCCCCCACCTCCCAAAATCCCCACGGGGTGCAAACTATTATCAGGACAAAGCCCGAAGAAGAAGAAGAAAACAGAAAGAAAGAAAGAAGAAGAAAACAGAAGGAAAGAAAAGAACTGATGCAAGGAGAGAAAACCCATGAGAAAAAAACCCACAAAAACCAAACAAACCCGCGAACAAAAACCCCCAACCCCATCACGGTTTCTTCTCTCTATAACATTCTTATCAAGGAAAAGTTAAAACGAGAATGAATCTCCATAACCCCCCCTCTTCCCCCCCCCCCCCCCCCCCCCCCCCCTTACCTCCGCTGTTCCCAAATTCTCAACATGAAGAAAAGAGGTCTTGAACCTCACACAGCAGACCATTACTGTTTTAGGCAAAACAGCCTTTATCTTCTCCCCCCCCCCCCCCCCCCCCAAGTTACATTTTTCTCATAGACAGAAGGGGGGAGGGTGAAGGAGAGGGAAGAATGGAAAGGGAGGGTAAGGGAAGTAAAGAAGAGGCTTTAGTGTGTAGCCAGCGCTTCAAAGGGGCGCAGCTTCGTTTAAGGATCAAAGCGGCAGACAGCATTCTTGTCCATGATGAAGATGTGTATCAGCAGCGGCATCAAGAATAAAAGGCAGGCCTCATTGAATCACTACTTTCTCTTTTCTCTTCCCTTCTCCTCTCTTCCCTCGCTGCCCACGTCCCCTGCCGAGCTCACAATGCCCGCCAAATTGCCTCCCTTGTTGTGGCGCTTTGAAGCACAGCGGTCGCGCTTGGGGGTTCCCGCCTGGGCCTGGCTCCCCCCCCCCCCCCCCCCCCCTCTCTCTCTCTCTCTCTGCGGAGCTGCTGGAGCAGGGTGCAGGGGGCTTGCAGACCCCACGGGCTGGGGACCTTCCATGCCCCCTCTACAGAAGACAGACCCCCTCAAAGACAAAAGCCTGCTGCTGCTGTGCTGCCGTGCCTTCCATGCCTGCCACTGCTGTTCCAGACCCTGATATGTAGGTGCCGTGCCGTGCCGTGCCGTGCCGTGCCGTGCTGTGCCGTCCCCACAGCCACCAGGCGGGCCTTCATTACAGCCAGCTTGCAGACTGCATGCCAGAAGACAGGCCCCCCTCCCCCCCCCCCCTCCCCCAAATACTAGCCCCCCCCCCCCCCCCCCCCCCCCCTCTCCTCCTTTCCTTCTTTTGCAAATCAAGCAGCGCGCCGCCACGAACAATTACCCATCAGCCATCTCTGTACCCAGCCAAGCCTCTGCTGGATGAAAGGGGGCTGAGACAATGGCGGATTTCCTTTCGTCCCCCTTAATGCTACAGAGCGAGGGAGGAACAGGCCGATTGTTGGATCAAAAGAAATCGTGCCTGGAAGTCCGCATGGAGCTCTACCATGCTGTCTGTCTGTGTGTCTGTGTGTGGCTGCTTGCTCCTGATTGCCCCGTGTCTGATTAGTCAGCACTGATTCAGGAGAAGAAGCCTGTGGCCACCACATGAGTGAGGGGCAGTGAATGAACCAACAGGGAGAGCAGAGGTGGCAGCCTAGCTAGCCTGCCTTCATTAAACTGCAGACGGTGGTGCTGCCAATAAAGACCGTTATTCCCAGCCCGCTCAGTCTTCTGCCGCTGTCATTATCTGTCCACTCTGAGGGATCTGTAGTGCCTGCCAACAATGCTAGTTAGCCACTTTTTCTGCCGCCGCTGCATGCCTTTAAATCCATGGTGTACCATGTCTGAGTGACTTGTTCAGGTCTCCGAGCGTTAGGAACAAAGACTGATGCTCATGATGATTATGGGTCCAAGTTTTGCCAGTTATAGTGGGCCGGTTGGGAAAATTCCACGAGACACATGAAAGTTTAACGTGTGTGGGTCAAACGGCTAGCGATGATCAGTCACATCACCATCTCTGCCGAACACAGACTCAAAGTTCACCTTTAAAACCATCATCTTACATGCCCGTATTCATGGCTTTGATACACACTACCAGAAAAAGGCCAATCCTTTAACCCCAGCAAGGTTTTCAATAAATGGAACATTTGTTTTGCCAAACCCTTAGGAGTTGTCTTCTTCCTGGTTTTTGTTGTTGTTTTTGCTCTCAACAATAGTTAAATCCTTCAATGGAAAAAAAATCAACAAAAACTTTCAATTCATGTTGCTTACAGTCTTGTCAATGAAGAAAAGGCACATTAGGACTAGGACTTGTCACAGTCATCCATAGCAATGCTTGGTGCTTTACCATAACAATGCTTGGTGCTTTACCATAACAATGCTTGGTGCTTTACCATAAAAACAATGCTTGGTGCTTTACCATAAAAACAATGCTTGGTGCTTTACCATAGCAATGCTTGGTGCTTTACCATAAAAACAATGCTTGGTGCTTTACCAAACTGGACATTCAACAGGGAGTGGCCACAGCTGGACAAGAAACGACAAGGAAAGGAAAGCGGGGAAAACGGAGTAGATACAAAGCTCTGAGCATCCACAGCTGGCCCCAAAACAAATACAAAGCGGGGAAAAAAGAGGACTGGACATTCCTCCACACCCTCGAACAGACCTGTCCAGTCAGTCAGTGCCTGTGAAGGGAAGGAAGGAAGGAAGGAAGGAAGGAAGGAAGGAAGGAAGGAAGGCAGTGTCTTTGTCTACAGAAGCAGCAGTGCTGCAGAAACAGCGGCAGACACTCCTCCACAAGACACAGACAAAGCTCGTCACGGACAGACCAGCAGACAGACAAAGCCCGTGTCAGACAGAGACAGACAGACAGACAGATTCCTGCAGAGCTGCTGATGTGAGGAGGTGGGGGGTGGGGGGTGGGGGTGGGGGGCTGAGGGGAAGCCACAGGTGTGGCCACTGGTCAGAGAATGGTCACTTCATTAGTTCTGCTCAGCTCCTTCCCTTCTCTTCTTCCACAGCCAGCTTCTGTCCATTTGTTCCGCCTCCTCCACCTCCCCCCCCCCTCCCCATCCCAGAGTGCTCTGTCCATGCCGGCCATTGTCCAGCCAGCCCTGCCCGCTTCCTTGCCCCAAGGGGCCATGCTTTGTCCACTTCTGCTGGGGATTGTTATCAGCCAGGGGCTCTGGTCATCCTCCCTCCTGCTGCAAGCAGGAAGCTGGCACTGGTGGTTGCCCCTCCCTCCCTCCTTACCTCCTTCCCTCCCTCCTTCCTCTCTGGCATGGACAGTGTCTGATCTCAGCACTGATAGACAGACAGACAGACAGACAGACAGTGCAGGGCTGAGGGCTGGGGAATGTTATTGTCTTGACCACAAGGCTATCACTGATGCCAGCGTTGATAGACAGGGGCCCAAAGTCTTGACCTGCTGCTCTCTCTCTCTCTCGATCAGTTTACAGCTAGCTCCCAGGCCTCTCTCTCTGGCAGGAGGTATTGTCTTTCCCTCCCCTGCTGATACAATCAACGTCCCTCCTACAGGGCCAGCAGTGGACGTTTCCACCACACCACACGTGGTAGGGGGTCACTTTTCTTCTTGGCCAAGTGGGAAAAACTTGTCAGCAGTCTTGAAGGGCCAGTTTCTTCCACCTCCATCACTGTCAGTTAGGCTAGGCTGCAGGGAATGGAAGGGTCTGTGGTCAGTGCCTGTTGTCAGCCTCTCTGAAAGCGTGGGAAAAGCCAGGGGTGAGGGGGGGGAGGCAGATTCCAACACCATAACTTCTTGACAAGGGGGAAGGGGGGGGGGGGTAGCTCTGTAGACAGCTAGCTAGCTACTGGTCTGCTAACTGACCATCCTTGATCATTTTAGTCTTCTGGGTGTCTGGTCCCCCCTATCACGCTGGGAAACGTCCAACGACGAACTGCAACACTTCAGTGTTGGTGGCGCTTTTTCTTTCAATTTTCTACAGCTCAAATCTGGACTGGATGAGTTGGTTCTTTAACTGCAAAGTTTTAAAAAAAAAAAAAAGACAGAAAACAATAATGTAACTAAAACTAGTAAAAGAGATTGTTGTGTGTGTGTGTGGTGTTGTGTGTGTGTTGGGGGAGAGAGAGAGAGAGAGAGAGAGAGAGAGAGAGAGAGAGAGAACTCTGAACTCTGAAATTGTTTAAATGGAGAGAGAGAGAGAGAGAGAGAGAGAGAGAGAGAGAGAGAGAGAAGAGAAGAGAGAGAGAGAGAGAGAAAGACAGACAGACAGACATTCAGACAGAAAGGGGTACAGACAGACCCAACAGTGCACCGACACCCTCTCTCCCCCACCCCCCTCTCCCTTTCAAAATCCCTCTATATATACACCTTATCCCCCCCCCCCCCCCCCCCCCCCTTATTAACCACCCGAAGAAGACTCTTCCTTTTGGACAGATCAACTTGAGAGACAGAGAGGAGAAGAGAGAAAGAGAGAAGAGAGAGAGAGAGAGAGAGAGAGAGAGAGATGGAAGGAGAGAGACAAAAGGGGAGAGACAGAGAGAGAAGAGAGAGGAGAGGGAGGAGGGTGTGACAGAAAAAGAACAGTGGAGAGCACGGGGTGGGGTGGGGGTGGGTGAAGGAGGATAACAATGTATGTTGCTGCACCCTCAGACAGAGAAAAGAGAAAAGGAGAGGAGAGGAGGAGAGAGGAGAGGAGAGGAGTGAGGAGGGAGAGGAGAGGAGAGGAGTGAGGAGGGGAGAGGAGGAGGGTGAGGAGGGAGAGGAGTGAGGAGAGAGGAGAGGAGAGGAGTGAGGAGGGGGAGAGGGAGAGGGAGAGAGGAGAGGAGAGAGAGTGAGGAGGGGAGAGGAGAGAGGAGGAGAGAGGGAGATGGAGGAGAGAGGAGAGGAGAGGAAGGAGGAGAAGGAGAGAGGAGAGAGGAGAGGAGCGAGGCGCTAAAGATCATGTGCTAACAGTGTCCTTCGTCCCATTGCCTTCCCTCTTCACCGCCTCTTTGCTTTTTCTCTTCTTCTGTTCTTATGTCTCTTCCCCCCCCCCCCCCTCTTCTTTCTTCCTTTCCCCTCTTCGGTATTGATCCTCGTGATGTGTGTCTGCACCCCTCTTTTCCGCTGTCCCTCCGTCCCCCATCCGTCTGTTCTTTTCTTTCTGTTCGTTCTGATCACCTCTTTCTCTGTCTGCCCTGTCTATTGTATCTGATCCCTCTTTCTTCTGTCCTGTCTGTCTATCTGTCTGATCACCTCTGTCTGTCTGTCTCTGTTCTGTCATCACCTCTTTCTTCTGTCTTCTGTCTGTCTATCTGTATCTGATCACCTCTTTCTCTGTCTGTCTCTGTCTGTATCTGATCACCTCTTTCTCTGTCTGTCCTCTGTCTGTCTATCCGTGTCTGATCACCTCTCTGTCTGTCTATCTGTGTCTGCACACCTTTTTTGTTTTTCTGTCTATCCGTGTCTGATCACCTCTTTCTCTGTCTGTCCTCTGTTTTTCTGTTTTCTCTGTCTGTCCTGTGGGTAAAATATCCAAACAAATTGTGTTTCTCCGCTCTTTCTCGGTGTGTGTATGTGTGTATGCCATAACCACTAACTATAATTATTGCTGCAGTACTGTGTCCTGTGGAACATATCTGCAGCGTCGGGAAACAGTCTTATGGCCACTTTTCTGTAAATTATCCACACACACACACACACACACACACACACACACACACACACACACACACACACACACACACGCCATAACTAACCCAACCAACCACACAAAATTAAAACCCTCTCTTTCGCTTTGTCATAAATTCGTGCACATCCACTCAAAAGTTCAGCTAAATTAAAATTACCGAAAGACCTTTACACAAAATCAGCTGGAACCTTATCTGTGCAGAGATGTAAAGAGGGTAATCAGGAAGAGAGAGAGAGAGAGAGAGAGAGAGAGAAGAAGAGAGAGAGAGAGAAAGAGCGAGAGAGAGAGAGAGAGAGAGGAGAGAAAGAGAGAGAGCGAGAGAGAGAGAGGAGAAAGAGAGAGAGAGCAGAGAGAGAGAGATGAGAGAGAGAGAGAGAGAGAAGAGAGAGAGAGAGAGAGAGAGAGAGAGAGAGCATTTTTTCTGATCCCAAAATACCCGCCATAACTTTTGTCCGTTATCAAAACTTTGAAATTCTGGCGATAAGAGGAAAACTCATTTCTCTGCAATATGAAAGTTCTTTAAAGCACACGCCGCCTCTCTTCCACTTTTCCTTACAAGCCTGGCCCCGGCCACGTTTCTCCCCTTTGAGTCAAAGAATTAATGATTTCGCCATCTTGTGTGACAACCGACATTTTTCATAGCCAGATCGCACTTCTGAACGGGAGAGCTAAAAAAGGGGAGAGGATCCGATTGAGGACAACTGATGCCGCCACACATCCGGGCACTTGGAATAATTCCATCAGCAGAGTTGTCTCCGCTTCCGCTCTGATTATTTATGAACTGGGCCGCGCAGAGAATGAATAACAACTCTGAAACAGTTTCTTCTTCCTCGCCTTCCTCCTCCTCCATCTTCAGTTCTTCACAGAACATGCTAACAGATTAAAGCAGGTTCCAAACGTTCAGGGGAGATAAGAGTGGGGAGGGGGGGGGGGGGGGGTGGAGAGGGAGGGGGAGATCAGTCAGCCGTGACGCCAAATTTGAAGAAGGAGAAAAGGAGGGAGGGGGTTTAGGCTATGACTTTTCTTTTCATATGCCACCCCCCCCCCCCTGCTCCCTAATCCATCACCCCATCTTTCCCCTACCTTCTCTCCCCCCTCCTCTCTCTCTTCTCTCACGTCATAGTGCTATCATCAGCCAGCAGCAGGCCTGATGCCATAATATCCATCATGTTTTCCCCCTTCTCTGGACAAGCAGAGACATAAGGCAGCACAGAAATAAAGGAATGTAACTATGTGGCCAGGCCACTTTTTCATCACTGCAACACTCCTCCCTCCCCCTCCCTCCCACCTCCAAACCTTCTCACCTACTCTCCCCTCCATGGTTGCCCCCCCCCCCCCCCCTCCCCACTCCTCCCTCCCAATTTGTACTCCATTCTCCTCTCCTCCCCTTTCGTCTTGTCACCCCACCCCCCTCTTCTTCCTCCTTGTGCATCTTTGAGAGGAGGGGGTGTGTGAAGGAGGAGAGATGGTGTGGGTAGGGGAGAGAGAGAGAGAGAGAGAGAGAGAGAGAGAGAGAGAGAGAGAGAGAGAGAGAGGGAGGAGAGAGGAGAGAGAGAGAGAGAAAGAGAGAGAGAGAGAGACAGCGGGTGGGAGAGAGAGGGAAGGGATTTTGCTGTCACCCAAAACATCAGGTGCCATCTGCTTACGGTGCCTGCTTTCTCTGCCCTGCCCTGCCCTGCCCTGCCCTGCCCTGCCAGCCTGTATTCTTCATTTATACCAGGTTTTTTTTGTTTTGTTTCGGTTTTTTTTGTTGGTGGTATTTTCTTCCCAAATTTTTATCACATTTATTTTTTTTTCGTATTTACCCAGATTGTGTTTTCGTTGCCCTCTCTTGTTTCTGACAAATTATGCAGTCGTCCTGTCAAAACTACTTATCTGCCGAATCGGAGGGTAGGGGGGGGGGGGGGGGGGACTTGTTCCACCTCGTCCACATCTGTTAGGCCATGTTTCTCCTCCTCCTCCTCCTCATCTCTCTGTCTGTCTGTCTTTCCTTCTGTCTGTCTTTGCAGGCCTGACAATGTCAGACAAACTACAAGGAAGCCTGCTTATCAGGAGTTACCATCGGATGATCAGGACCAGACAGAGAACAGATGGAGATAGCAGACGTGATGCGGCTTCGTTCTTACTCAATGCTGTCGAAATATTTCATCTCTTATGGCTGGGCGGGCGAATACTTCCATCTTTTTCACAGGCGCACGCACGCCGCTGCCCGTAAACCCTTGGCTGTGTGTAAACCCTTGGCTGTGTGTAAACCTTTGGCTGTGTGTAAACCTTTGGCTGTGTGTAAACCTTTGGCTGTGTGTAAACCTTTGGCTGTGTGTAAACCTTTGGCTGTGTCGGACTGATGTCAACCACAGCAGTTGCCATCCTCATACACAATACCTTGCTGGATGATGGAATGCAAAAAAAAAGAGAAAAGTGTTACTTTGATCCACTGATCTAGGTTTTACGTTGATGGCTGGTTTGAGGGAGATAACCAGAGAAGAGGGCAGGATGGTCCAGTGGTCAGAACGTCCAAGTCGTGGCCTGCCGGTAAGGGAGGGTGCAGGTTCGAGTACAGGTATGTAGGTAGGTAGGTATGAACGTTAAGTATTAGATATAGGTAGGGAGATAGGTAGGTATAGAGAGAGAGCACGCGCGGAGAGAGAGGTAGGGAGATAGGTATTGATTTGTTGCTTTACAGAGATTAGACGCTATAAAATCCATAGATATTATTATATAAGGTAAGAAAGAGAGAGAGGTAGGGAGATAGTAGGAATAGAGAGAGGGAGAGAGAGAGAGAGAGAGAAGAGAGAGAGAGGAGAGAGAGAGAGAGAGAGAGAGAGAGAGAGAGAGAGAGAGAGAGAGAGAGAGAGAGAGAGAGAGAGCATATCCACACATACACTACACAGACTGACAGATAAATAAAAAACGATACCAAGAAAGCAACTGAAGTCAGCGAAACATGGACAAAACAAGAGCGCTACCCCTTGCCAACGCTACGCCCCGCCCCCCCCCCCCCCCCCCCCCCTCCCCCCCCACATCATCATCCTCCCTACCATGGCTTGACTCTGTTGTGTGTTGTGTTATGTTGTGTTATGTTGTGTTGTGTCTACTTCTGTTCCTTCAAAGCCCCTGCTAGCGAAGAACAGCAGCATGGGATATAAAGTTTGATACCAACTAAAACAGATAGATGCTGGATACATTTCCGCGCCGCGCGTACACGCACATACACACACACACACACACGCACACACACTCACACACACACACACTCTCACACACACACGCACACACACACACACACACACACACGCGCGAGCGTGTGCTGCTGCGGCGAACGAGGTGAACTTTAACATGCATGCCTGGTTGCGATTGAAGATAATCCCGCGGCTGAGAAGTGTCACTTTTCCAACAACAGACGGAGGATGGATGTCTATAATACACACACACATGGTGCATGCAGGGAAGAGTCAGGCGCTGGAAATCTTCATCCAATAGTCGGCCATATGTCATGTTTCAGATGATGAATTCATGTGCTTGCCAGCCCCCCTCACCTGTTTCCTGCTCTCTCTGAAGAATGCACATTGTGAGGTCAGATTTCTCACATGATAATACAAGAAGAAGAGAGGGAGGGTGAGACAGGCGAAAACAAGCTTACGCCTGCACGCAGTCACATAAGCAAGCGAAGATGCGCGCATGTGGGACTTTACAAGAGTTAGGATGTACTGCATACTTAGTGGGACAAAACTTACATTCAACATACTTGTTAGAATTTTGTGAAATATAAGACAGGGATATAGGAAGATGCGATAAAGAAAAGACGAAAAAATAAAGTAAGGAAAGAAGAACAGTAAAGATAGGGGATATTCAGAAAATGGGAAAAAGGGAAAGAAAAAGAACGGGAAGGGGAAAAGTAAATATAAAAAAAACAAGAGAGAGAGAGAGAGAGAGAGAGAGAGAGAGAGAGAGAGAGAGAAGAGAAGAGAGAGAGAGAGTAAAGGTGAGAAAACTGGGATGGAAAATCAACAACACGCAGATCCAGAGAGAGATCCAGGATCCAGAGAGAGAGAGAGAGAGAGAGAGAGAGAGAGAGAGAGAAGAGAGAGAGAGAGAGAGATCCAGAATGAGACAGAGATTCAGAGGCAGAAATAAAAACCGAGGCAGGAATAGGATGGAAGGCGCACGCCTTGTTAAAATCCCCTTTCCAAAAAACAAACAAAAAAAAACCTCTTAAAAAATCCACCCTATGAAAGCTCCCCCGAAACTAAACAGGCAGGAAAGGTGCCAATCAGGTTGCAATCAGTCTCCCAAGACACAATGTTGCTGTACCAACAGCCGGGTCAGGTTCCTCCCGGAAGGCGTCACGGCCAGTGCCGCGCGGTGCAGTATGGGAAACAGGAAACAGACCATGACGTAATAAGGGGAAGAGGAGCTGCCATACAGCTTTTCCCCAACAGGCGGCGCTGTCAGAAAAGGTCGACCAGTTCTTCCTG
Organism: Rapana venosa; assembly: GCA_028751875.1. Taxonomy (NCBI): domain Eukaryota; kingdom Metazoa; phylum Mollusca; class Gastropoda; order Neogastropoda; family Muricidae; genus Rapana; species Rapana venosa. The sequence goes on from CM054148.1 coordinate 2,645,540, forward strand.
AAGAATTTTAACAAGAGATAGCCTTTCTTACTGGCAGCATGTATATTCAAGGAGATTTGTTTGACCTTTTTTTTGGTTTTGGTTTTTTGGTTGTTTTTTTTTTTACATGAAGCCGGTGGTGCATGAGCGAAAGAAACCCCCGAACAAAATGGCCCCCTAGATCAGATTTAACTCCAAGAACAATTATTTTATTTTTGAGCAAGGCACTTGGAGAACGGGGAAAATCGGCGTGTTTATTCATATCAGTGATTCAAGTGCAAGAATTAGTGGGCTCAATCAGAAGCACTTGCAATATATACATGTATACAATATGTGCAATTTAGTTCCCGCGCATACGTGCGCGCGCGCGCGCGCACACACACACACACACACACACACACACACACACACACACACTGATTTGCACTCAGATGTTTCTACATATAAAATATCATATATCATATAATATCATAGGAAGATAGATATAAATGTAAAATATTGTCTGAATCAACAATAATAATAATAATAATAATAATAACATCATTTATAATAACAACAATGATAACAATAGCATAATAATTACAACTTGTTTTCGCTATGTGTTTCTTCGTTTAAAAAATCATCATCTGCACACATTTCTTTTTAACTGAAACACTCCTGCGTTTTTTCTCTGGGGGGGAAGATTTGCCAAGAGGAGCACTCATAATCCACGACACCTCCCAGAGTAGTGAAACAGAGATGGGTTTATCTCGTTTTGCTTGTTTAATTGATACAACGGAGGAGAGAGAGACAGAGAGAGAGAGGGGGAGGTGGGTGGGGGGGCAGGGGGAAAGGGTGGGGGGGGGGGGGGGGGGGGGGGCGATAGAGCGGAACGAGGTGACCACCCTTGTCAGATGCTCGCGGTCACGGATCAGTGGGTCCCGCAAATTAAAAAATCAATGCAACTGTTCATAGAATCACAAACCCTGAATCAGGCTACATTGTGTGTGAGGGAAGGGGGATGGGGGTGGGTGGGGGTGGGGGGTGGGGGCCTGGCAAAAACAACTAGAAAAAAATAATAAGGCGTATATATGACCGTGTGTCTCTTGACGGTTTTCTCCTATCAGCTTCTTCTTTCTAAAGACACCAGTTTTCTTTTTTTTTAAACTTCGATTTATCCAGTCTTCAAGTCATGTTTGTGAATGATATACTAACGAATAAACAAAGCTATATCAATCAACCCTGCCATACTAACCAACTAACCGACCACACACACACAACACATACATACACACACCCACATACACTCACACCCATAACACAACACACTACAAACAACTCACACAAACACACATACATACCATAACACAACACACATACCATATACCCCCCCCTTCCCACACACACACACACACACACACACACAGAGCCTGTACTACGTACATCACCCTTGAACAAAAACGCACTAGAAGAACTCTGCACCGAGTTATTTAGGCTAGTGCGGAGGAGAGGAGTGAGAAGGAGAAGGGGAAGAAGAGAAGAAGAAGGAAAGAAAGAGGGAAGATGGAAATGGTGCCAGAACGAAAGAGAAGCTTTGTCGATGACGAAATTGAAGGATGAAGAAAGAAGGAGAGGCGGGAGGGGGGAGGGTGAAGGGGGACAAGGAGAGAGGGAGGGAGGGAGAGACGGAGCGGAGGGAGGGAGGGAGGGAGGGAGGGAGGGAGGAGAGGGTTGCTCTGGAAAAGACATGACTTAGGATGGGTTTGCAAAAGGAGGGACTTTTATGATGCGTTTGATACTCTTAACATATTTCCTCTCTTCCGCTCCTTGTTTTCCCGAGCCCACAGTGTCCTCGAGTGAAGGAGAGGAGAGGAGAGGAGAGGAGAGGAGCTGAGGTCTGGGAGTTATTCCCTCGTAAACACCCCCCTCCCCCTCGCTCTCTCTCCCCCTCGCTCGCTCGCTCGCTCTCTCTCTCTCTCTCTGTCTGTCTCTCTCTCGCTCTCTCTCTCTCTCTCCCCTCTCTCTCCTCTCTCTCCCTCTCTCTCTGTCTGTCTCTCTCTCCCTCCTCTATCTCTCTCTCTCCCTCCCCTCTCTCTCTGTATATCTCTGTCTTTCTGTCTGTCTCGCTGTGTCTGTCTTTCTGTGTGTCTTTCTGTCTCTGTCTGTCTCTCTGTGTCTGTGTCTCTCTGTCTGTGTGTCTCTCTCTGTCTGTCTGTCTGTCTCTGTCTGTCTGTCTTTCTCTCTCTCTCTCTGGAACAAGGCCTGCCTCTAAGGCCAAAAATGAGCACAGATCCTCTGGGAGAGAGAGGGGAGTGGGCAGAAAAGAATACCAGGTATTGCCTGCTTTTTAAAAAACAGCACAACCCTAAAATTGATAAATCAGCCAAAGGTCCGGGTTCATTGTGTAGTATGTGTAGTGTGGTATAGTGTGATGAAGTGTAGTGTGTGTGTTTGAGAGAGAGAGAGAGAGAGAGAGAGAGAGAGAGAGAGAGAGAGAGAGAGAGAGAGAGAGAGAGAGAAGAGAGAGGCGCGAGCATGTCCCCCGTATACATACGTGTATCCAAGCCCCTGACACACCCACCCGTATCGCACACAAGTCTGTCTTGTGATCGCCCCCGCATGCACATAATACGGCCCACAACAAGCCTTAAACCTGTCTCCCTATTGCTGAAAAACCGATCATTCTCACCTCTCAATCCCACCTTCATCATCAACACCCCCCCCCCCATCCCCATCCATTCCATCCCCCCCTCCCCCTCTCCAGTCCCGGGGGGGGGGGGGGGGGGGAGTACATCTTGACCACCACCAAGCCCTCCCTCAGGCAGTCCCCACCCAGCCATTACAAAGTTTAATGCCTCAGCATCCCCAGCTCTGGGCTGTTCAAAAAATGAAGCGTTAATTCCGCCACCCTCATGGGAAGTCTTCACTATGCCAGCCAGCCCTAGTCCTCAGTTCAGAGGCCTCTCTCCACAGGGCATCTATCTCTCTCTCCCTCTCTCTCTCTCTCTCTCCCTCTCCCTCTCTCTCTGTGGACTCCTGCCTGCCTCCCTGGGCTGGCTAGGCTGGCTAGGTTGGCTTGGCTTTCTCCATCATCATAAAGACTATAGGCAGCAAAACTCCCCGAGGTCTGGGTAGGGGAGGAGGGTTGTGGAGAGGGGTGGGGGTGGTGGTGGGGTGAGAGGGTGGGGTGGTGGGGTGGAGTGGAGAGGTGAGGAAGGGGGGGGGGGGGTGGGGGGGAAGCAGGAAGCCATTGGCCTGTGCACAGTGGGAGAACAGTTTTATGCCTTGACCATTTGGATGTCCATTACTTCCTTCTCTTACCATCCTTCCCTCCCCTCCCCCCTCCCTTCCCTCCCTCCCCTCCACTGCCATTACCAACATTACTACCACCTCCCCTTCCCTCTTTCATCTGTCTTCTCCTCTGTCCATCTTGTCCCCCCCCTCCCCCCACTCCCCTATCCCCCTTTAAACAAACGAGAAAAGGTAACATTGGGTTCTCAAGGCAAAAGGATGGAAGGAAGGAAGGAGAAGAAGGGAAAAAGGGTGGGGGTGGGGGGTAAGGTAAGGCACCATGCTGTGTCAAAAGAAAGAAGAAAGGGGGAAAGATAGAAGGAAGGCCAGATAGATGAAGGAAACATCAAACACCGCCACAACTTCTTTCTGACCTGGAATAGTGTGTGTGTGTGTGTGTGTGTGTGTGTGTGTGTGTGTGTGTGTGTGGTGTTGTTGTGTGTGTTGTGTGTGTGTGTGTGTGTGTGTGTGGTGGTAGTGTGTGTGTGTTGTGCTGTGTGTGTAGTGCGTGTCGTGTGCTTCTGTGCTCCCTTCACCTCCTCCTTCTTACAACCACCCACCCCCCACCCACCCAAAACCACCACCTCCACCTCAACCAACCATCACCATCACATTTTTTCGCTGACATCAACACCTTCTCATCCCCCCTGCCTCCCTCCGATCTCCCCCACCCCCTCCCACACATCCACCACCTCCACTCTTCATCACCATCATCAGTAAAACCATCAACACCTCTACTACTATTACTACGACTACTACTACTACTACAACAACCTTCTCGCTCTCTCGCGCGCTCTCTCTCTCTCATGAAACTAATTCTGAACAGAGTGTAAGTATCCTCCCCCCCCTCTCTCCCTCCCTCCCCCCCCTCCCCTCCCTCCCCCTCCCTCCTTCCCCTCTCTCTCCCCCCTCCCTCCCCCTCTCTCTCTCCCCCTCCCCCCCTCTCTCCCTCCCTCCCCCTCTCTCTCTCCCTCCCCCCCCCCCTCTCCCTCTCTCCCTCCCCCTCCCCCCCCCCCCCCCCCCACTCTCTCAGAAGCTAATTCTTGAACAGAGTGTAAGTATATATCTCTCTCTCACTCCCTCTCTTTCTCTCTTTCTAACCCCCCCCCCCCTCCCCCCCCCCCCTCCCCCCTCTCTCTCTGGGTATGAACCATGTTGATGAAGACGCCTTTTACACACAAGCCAGTAGAGAAGCACCAGCAGCACTAGCATCAGCATCAGCATCAGCAGCAGCATCAGAAGAAGAAGGAAGAAGAAGCAAGAGCAACAGTAGAGCTAACGAGTCCAACAGACGTCGACATTATGATGATGGGGGATGCAAAAACAATCGCTGCTGCTGCTGCTGCGCTGCCGCTGCCTCTGCCTCTGCCTGCTGCTGCTGCTGCTGCCTGGGTGCCAGACTGGCAGAGCCGTTAGGGGAAGGCTGTCAAAGAGCGAACAGAAGGTAGCCCTGCCTTTGAAGGCCGCTTTCAGGCCCTTTTCCTAATGTTTAATAATCATCTGCCGACAGATTTGTCCTCCCTGCCGCTGCTGCGGGAGCAAAGGGGGTGTAGGGGAAAGGGTGTGGGTAGTAGGTAGGGGTGGAAGTTGGGGGAGAGAGGGTGGGGTGGGGGGAGAAGGGGGAGGGGGGAGAGAGAAAGGATGTGGAGAGAGAAGAGGAGGAGGGGAGGGAGGGAGAGAGGAGAGAGAGAGAGAGAGAGAGAGAGGGGGGGGGGGGGAGGGAGGGAGAGAGAATATTTTGAAACGGAAGACTGATGTGTCGATCAGTAATCTTTGAATTTTTTTCTCTCTCCATATTTTAATTGGCCACTTGTGGGTTCTTGTTTTTAGAAAATTTTTTTTTTTAAACAAACAACTTAATCTTATTATGTCAAACAGAATGGTTGCATACATCTTTCTCTGAAGTCACAGAAAAACACATGTGCCAACAAGCCACACTGATCTTTCTGCGAGAAGAAGGAAGGAAGAAAAAACAAAAAAAACAACACAACCGGTTAGCCTCATATCAACTACACACTTTGGAATGCAAATGAGTTCTTCTTTCCTGATACTGTCTTCACTGAGCAAAACAAAACGAAAAAAAAAATGAAGGGGGGTGGGGGGGGGGGAGTAAATACGAAGTAACCAACAAAGTTTATCTTGCATCCTGCTTTGGTTATGACAACCTTTCTGTAGTTCTGAATCGTTACTGAAATAAACAAACAACAAAAAGAAGGGGGGGGGGAAGGCAGGGAAGTGATGGGGGAGGGTGAGCGCGCTAGGAAGGGAGCGCCAACAGGAACCGGAAGCTGAAGCTACGCATGCGCTTCAAACGGCGCCGTTCCACAAACAGTTTGAAAGAACATCTGACAACACTGCTGTAAAATTGTCGCCTCAAAGATGCTTCTCTCAGCCTCTTCTCCACCACCACCTGTTTGGGGTGGTATGAGAGAGGCGGGGGCCCGGGGGGGGGGGGGGGGGGGGGGGGGTTAGAAATGAGAGAGAGAGAGAGGGGGGGGGGGGAGGAGGGAGAGAGAAACAGAAGAGAAGTGGTGGAGGAAGAGAAGTAAAGGGAAAGCAAAAAAAAGCGGGACTGGGGGTGGGGGGGGGGCGACAAGAAGAGGAGGAGAAGAGGAAGAAGAAAGAGGGAAGGATGAAAGAAGGGAAAATAAAAATCAAAGAAATAAAAAACGATGATGGCGATGAAGAAGTCTGAACAGGAAAAGGAGGCGGAGGAGGAGAAGAAAGAGGAGGAGGAGGAGGAAGAGGGGTGGGGAGCGATATGAGAAACGGGAAGACAAAAGAAGCGAGAGAAAACATTACCGCCCCTTCAAAGACAACAAACAAGAACAACACAGATGAACAAAAACGACTTCACGATGATGATGATGATGATGATGATGAGGATGATGATGATGACGATGATGATGATGAAAAAGGGGGAAAAAAAGCATAACAGAAGCAATATATTACCCCTACCCCTCTCTCTTTCTCTCTCCTGAAAATGAGAGCACAAACACACTATGTATGTGTGTATGTATGTATGTATGTATGTATGTATGTATGTATTATGTAAGTATGCATGTATGTATGTATGTATGTATGTATGTATGTATGTATGTATGTATGTATGTATGTATATATCCTACCCATACACATATTCTTATATATTATTATATATATATATATATATATTATATATATATATATATATATATATATATATATAGAGAGAGAGAGAGAGAGAGAGAGAAGAGAGAGGAAGACAGACGGACAGAAGATAGACAGACAGACAGACGGACAGACAGACAGACAGGCAGAGAGAAGAGGACAGGCAAGCAAACATAGATCAAACTAGGCGCCCACACGGAAAGAAGGGAGGCTAATTTCAGGCAGGCAGGCAGGCAGGCAGGCAGGCATCATATCAGGAATAAAGGAAAAATAAATGCGTCACAGGCCGCATTCTTATTGTGTGCCACAGAGACAGAGACAAGGAGCCAGCCTCATTAGAAATCATAATTATAGTCTGCAGATTGAGTGACGAGCCTCCTGTTTACACAGGAGAGAAGAAAGTGTGTGGACATAACTAGTAAATAATTGAATAATCTGGAGAGAAAAAACAAAACAAAACAAAACAAACCCCTAAAACAAACCAAAACAAAAAAATCCCCCGACAACAACCCTAACCCCTTGAGACAGAATCATTGAGACATCAGTAAGTAGGAAATAAACGACCAATGCAGTAATGAGTAAATTGCAGTAATGAGTAAATAAACAAGGAGATAGATATTTCAAGGAGATGTAAACAAAGATAGATCAGATTGGTCGACAGACGGATTAAACAGTCAGATAGACAGACAGACAGATATGATAGATATGATCGATAGATAGATAGATAGATTGATGATGATGATGATGATGATGATGATGATGATGATATATATATATATATATATAAATATATATATATATATATATATATATATATGTGTGTGTGTGTGTGTGTGTGTGTGTGTGTGAGAGAGAGAGAGAGAGAGAGAGAGAGGAGAGAGAGAGAGAGAGAGAGAGAGAGAGAGAGAGAGAGATGGATAAAGAAATAAAAATGGGTGGACATTACATCAAAAGGGAAGAATGAAGTTTATCAAAATCTGTTGGTGCAGTCTGAGTCAACGTTAATGTCAGTTATTTATTCTAATTCATTTAATTCAGCTCACGTTTAGAGAGGTCAAAACAGTGATCAACAAACAAAACAAAACAACGACAACAACAACAACCCCTAAACAGATTAGATGAAATATTGAAACCATAACCATTCTCTGAATACATGTGTCTTTTTAAACACAGGGTAGACATATCATACCACAACAGTCTCATATTTCCAAATTGATGTTCTGGGTAGACTAGTCATCCTCTTCATTAATGAAACTTTTCAAATCCGGCATTACCTTAAACTTCCCCAACCAATCATAGGAATCTGCGTTGATACACTCAGTCAAAAGTTTATATGACCCATCCACACACACACACACACACAACACACGTTCTATTAGTTATTGCCTTTTAATTAAAAAAACAAAACAAAACTAGTGCAAATTTCTTGAACATTATCAATTATATACTAAAATGTTACACACGTACAAGTGTACCCCGCTCCCTTACTAATCTTTTACCAGAGTTAGGCTATAATTATGTAACACAAGTTTCCATTCAACTGTTGTGCTGTTTGAGTAAACCCTGCAGACAAAATAAAAACCTCTCTCTATTTGGGTTTTTGTTGTTTGGGTTTTTTTTAAAGGGTTATTTCCCTTTGTTTCTACTGTGTGAGTATAAATATTGGGTTATTATCAAGATGTATCCCTACGGGCGGGGACTTGATGTAAAAAAGCACACGAGTGCTTATTCATTATCCTCGAAATAAAAGAATCTCTCTCTCTTTCTCTCTCTCACCTTGGTAAGCACACGGTGTGGTAGGCAGGATGCAGGGATCCATAAGTACACACGTCATCTTCAACACTCAGTCACGATGACGTAAAAACTGCGGAAATACGTAAGATCCGCTTTCGCACACTGTCACTATACCGAGGCTAAAACCAACACACCCTGAGGGGCAAGTCCGTCTTCTTTCTGTTTTTTTTCTTCGTTAAAAAAAAAAAGTGTTTCAAATCTTTTATAGACTAAGCATTGGTCTTGGGGCAAATAATGTAACGGAATTCGAGAGCAAAAGAAGCAGACGAGGAATCCTACTTGGAAAACCCCACGACGAGAACAGCAAGTGAACCAACCAACTCTATGAGGAAACTGAACTGAGGAGTGGTCCTATGCTAGGCTAGCTAGCATCCCAAAGTCCGATAAAGCTGATGCTACCAGGCTATTACTGCGGGCTACTGGAAGCTTGCAGTGCTCAGCCAATTAAAGGGCTGACGTTAACAGCCCTTGAGGAATAAACAGCCCTTGTTTCGCGTCGATTCAAAAGATGGAAAGGCACAAACCACGGCGACAAGGGAGAGAATGTGGCGGACACGCGTGTAGCAGCAGCAGCAGCAGCAGCAGCAGCAACAACAACAACAAAGAGCGCCTATTGGATGCAGGCGACGAAACCCCTCCCCCTCACTCTCCACCTTCTCGTTTCGCTGGCTAACAATAGGCTACAGTGTGATCACATCTTTCAGACCCTGACTCTTGTTGTAGAATCAACCACTGTTTCTCACCCCCCCCCCCCCCCCCCCTTTCCTCGCTCTTTCCTCCTCCCCTCTGGCTTTGTTTAGCAAAGTGCGGTGTGTAGTCATGCTGTTGTGAGAGGGAGGGAGGGAGGAGGACGGAGGGAGGGAGGGAGGGACGGTGTTTTGCAGTGACGCGCGCTGAGCGAGCTGATGATGGCGACAGTCACTGTTCATGCCGTCGTCATCAGTGGACGAACGGCTTTTTGCTCCTCCCGCCTGGCTGAACTAAAGGTGTGGTGGATATAGGGGTGGGTGTGTGTGTGTGTAACAATCGTTTACCTTGAGGTGTCTCCATACTCCCACGCCCCCGCCACCGCCCCCTTAATCCCTGTAGGTTTCTGTTTCTTGTGCTGTCCTAACTCCTAACTGCTTGTGCTGTCCTTACTGCTTGTGCTGTCCTTAGCTGTCCTAACTGCTTGTGCTGTCCTTACTGCTTGTGCTGTCCTTAGCTGTCCTTACTGCTTGTGCTGTCCTTACTGCTTGTGCTGTCCTTACTGTCCTTACTGCTTGTGCTGTCCTTACTGCTTGTGCTGTCCTTAGCTGTCCTTACTGCTTGTGCTGTCCTTACTGCTTGTGCTGTCCTTAGCTGTCCTTACTGCTTGTGCTGTCCTTACTGCTTGTGCTGTCCTTACTGCTTGTGCTGTCCTTGGCTGTCCTTACTGCTTGTGCTGTCCTTACTGCTTGTGTTGTTCCAGTTGTCCTGATTTCTGTCACTCGCCCAGCATGTTTGCAGTAAGCTTCAGCCTCCTTCTTTCCTTCGCTTTTACCACTGTCAGGTGTGTTTGGGTGAAATAGTGGCCAGTCCTTTCCAGCTCCATCGCAGCTCAGCATAGTTTGTTTTGTTTCGAGGTTGTTGTTGTTTTTCCCCCACACTAGGTGATAATTATAATATGAATCAGTAAATCCTTAAACTCAGAATGCGGCTGGTTAGCTTCATGGGGGGGGGGGGGGGGGGGGGGGGGGGAGGGGGGGGGGGGGAGGGGGGGAGGAGGAGGGGGGAGGGGGAGAGACGATCGCAAACGCAAAATCTGACCACAGGTGAATCTCGCTCGGAGTTCAAACCGAGGAACAAACAACAACAACAACAACAATAACACCACACACACACACACACACACACACACACACACACACACACACACACACACACACACACACACACACACATCCCCAAAACAAACCAAAGCCAAACCAACCAAACAAAAATCAGTATCAACATTATTATGTCATAAGCAAATGTGTTCGCAAACAGAACCCACAATTTCCACGATAAATCGCTGAAAATATCTACTGATGAACACACATTTACTGTGGAATAATTATTATTTCCACCAGCGGAGTAGGTCACCATTTCCCTTCACCCCGTGACCAGCCAATAAACATCATTTCTTCTTTTGTTGCCTACAGTGTAACTGCATGACCAGTGGCTATCCCACACATGGAATTCCACTTTACAGCTTAGTCTTTAGTGATCGACTATGACTCTCTGACTAGGAGGCTTGACTCGCACAGTCCTTATGTGCTGCAGCCCTGGGGGCTGGTTGGCCTTTGGAGAGCATCTCCAACGCTGACTGTCCTTATGCCCACTTGGCGGAGAGAGTGGGGATGTGCTGTGGGCAAGGCATCTCCACTATAATCAAATTTCTGCCCAGTTTCCGAAACAGCAGCTGCCTCCTCTGCTGTTTTGGAGGTCATCGTCGGACACGACGGACAAACATACATACATACAAGTTACATTCTATAATTATCTCAGCATTCATATGGCACACACACACACACACACACACGCACACGCACACACACGCACACGCACACACACACACACACCACGTGGCGCTTCGGTTTTGGGCAGCTTACGAATCCAAGCGCCCAGCGGTCTGACGAAAATAAATGAAAAATAATAATTTAAAAAGTTATACATAAATTTTTCTTTTGAAGTGTGTACAGTAAATCTATCATTCCACAGCTCCAAAACAATGCTGAAGAATGCCACCACTGAATCATTTCAGCTTCACGACTTTAGCATGGAACTAGCATGAAAAAAAAAGAAAGAAAGAAAAAGCCACGAAAATCCAATTCTAACTCCCTTCCACTCCCCCCTCCCCCACAGTGTAAACACACACACACACACACACACACACACACACACACACACACACACACACACACACACACAGGTGGCTAGTTACTTAGCTAGTTAAGCTGAAGACAGGGCTTTTGTGAAGGGAGGGAAGGCAGACAGACAGGAAGCAGGCAGCAGGGTAGTAAAGTATAGGCTAGTACAGGCCGGGGACTACACACACACACACAGACACACACACACACAGAGGAGGAGGAAGATTTATGGGGATGCTGACTGGGCTACATACATTGTCAGGGACAGGGACACAACAACCCTGGTAGGTAGCACCAGTGATGCAGTCTGTGGCGGTCAGTTCAGTTCTTTCTTCACACCCCCCTCCTCCACCCATATGCATTCCCTTAGCACTCTTGCTTTAATTAAAACGTTGGGATTTGTTGTTGTTGTTGTAGTGTTGTTCGTCTTTGACGCCTCGCTCCCTTTCCACCACAAAGGTTACGGGACAGCTATCTATCTATGCCTTTGCTTGTTCATGCAATAGTAAAACTACGCACGCACGCCGCGCACATTCATTATAGTAATGTGCTAAGTAAATTAAGATTTTTAAAAACTCACATAAAAATCTGATTGAAAAGCTTCTTTCAATTAAATGTACGAATAGCATTGAATACACAAAATCAAAACATAAAAACAAAAGAAAACAATACTCCCCCCAAAAAACCCCCACAAAACAAAACAACAACCCCACAACAACAAACAAAAACAAAACAAAACAAGAAATAAGTAAGCAAATAAAACAAGCCAGCAAAACACAAACAACCTTGCTCAATGAAAAGAAGGAAGGTGGCAGGATGGTTAAGATGTTTGACTGCCAACAAGTAAACCGTGAGGTTCTGGGTTCGATTCCCTGCCTCGCCCTTTCTTCCCAGTTTGACAAAAAAATCGAACTGAATGTCAAAGTCCTTCGGATGAGACTATAAACCGAGGCCCCGTGTGCGAACGCATGCAGAACATCTTGCGCACACGTTAAATCCTGTTCCGCTTTTCGAAACAGTAGGCCATTGTGTGCCGGTGGGACCAGATGACAAAATTTACAAAACAGCATACACACGGGGACTGGATGTAAAAAAAAAGCGCTATGAGTGCTTATTCCATTATCCTCGAAAAAAATCCAAGAGTCAGCGCTATATAAATTCCATATATTCTTCTTCTTCTTCTTCTTACATGAGAAACAGACCAATATCAACAACAACAACAACAACAACAACAAAAGTAACAGCACACTACTTACTTACCAGTCCAAACGTCTCTTGGTTTTCCCCGGTTGTTTGAAATGATTTGAGGAGACACCACCACTGCTTGTAAGCAAGCTACAAACTCGATTTTTCTTTTTCTCTTTTTATCAATTCCTCAATTTATTCATTTAGTCATCGTCGCTTCTACAATGACTTTAACAAAATTGCAAATAAACTAAGCTGCAAATAAGCACAGAACCACATCACATTAAAAAAAAAAGCTTTGGCAAAGACACTGCTTCGTTCGTTCAACATCAGATGTCAGTGCCCCAGGACCCACTCACTGTGGTAAGCCTACAACCTTTCTCTCTTTGTCTGCACTGCTGCCTGGATAGTTCGGGCTTAAATATCCTTGGGATAACTCCATGTGTGACATTAATTTTGTTGGTAATTTTCTTTGTGGAGTTGAGGTTGTATATATACAGTCCCAGCCAGATATCCCATTTAGGGACTGAAGTACTCCTTCAGATCATGGAGTGTATTCACCTGTCTCCGGACAATACCACAGTCCCCAATAAAAGCAGCCACCACAACCAACCATAAAGATCAACTTGGTGTCTCATCTTTTGTTAAAAATAAAGGACAGGGGAGATAACCAGGGTTTGCACTGTTGGAAGTAGACAATAAAATGGGGTACAGCTTATCATCAACAAGTGACCGTCGCTCTTTGATAACATTCAAAGGGGGACCGACAATCGAGAGCGAGAGAGCGAAAGAGCGAGAGAGAGAGAGAGAGAGAGAGAGAGCAAATCGATAGAGAGTGAGGGAAGAGAGCGAGAGAGAGAGAGAGAGAGAGAGAGAGCAAATCGATAGTTCAAACCTCCTGAAGTCGGTATAGGTGACGTCCCCTGCAGTACCTTACACATGAGGCACCTGCAATACCCACACTTCACATCACCTGCAATACCCACACTTTACATCACCTGCAATACCCACACTTTACATCACCTGCAATACCCACACTTTACATCACCTGCAATACCCACACTTTACATCACCTGCAATACCCACACTTTACATCACCTGCAATACCCACACTTTACATCACCTGCAATACCCAAACTTTACATCACCTGCAATACCTACACTATGGGGATACTTTTTTTTTTTTTAAGTAGAAAGGGAATTATATAGGTTTCCCCTGTTAAAAAAAAAAAAGATGTGGACTTGCTAGTGACGTCACCACTACCCGACTTCCGGAGACTTGAACCTCCATGACCAGCAAAGAGGGATGTGAATGGAGTGGGTGAGGGGGGTGGAGAGGACGGGAGGGTGGATAAGGGGACAAAAGAAGGGGAAGGGGGGGGGGGGGGGGGTGCTAAAAAAACAAGATCAGAAGAAAAGGCAGACCAGACTGTGAGCCACATGGCAACACACATGCACACATGGACATGTACACACTCTCAACAAGTGTGCATTTCGGAACAGTTCGTAGAACGCGTACAAGTCTTCGAAAATGCACAGGTGTGAAAACCATAATTATTGCTGAGGTTTATAACACACTTAATGTTATTACATAACTATTCATTTTTCGTGTTGGTTTTTCTTTTGGTTTACTCTCTGTCTGTCTGTCTGTCTGTCTCACATTACAATTACAACCTATAAACCAATTATAAAGATCTACTGATTCGAAGTTAAAAGTGTAAATATTTCACTTCAACTACCTCCCCCCCCCCAAGCCCACCTCAACACACACACACACACACACACACACACACACACACACACACACACACACACACACACACACACACACACACACCACACACACACTTACACGGCAAATCACATCAGAACATGATAACACTTGCTACAGTTACTTTCAGTTTCAGCTCAATCTATCACTGATCAGTGACCACATCGGTTTCACTATCACTCGGTGTGAAGAGGGCATGGCGTATCACTGATATCACCGGACAAGCCATACAGGGCACGACAGTACTGAGATGAGTCGTAAAACTGTAAACAGATAGTCTAAAGAAAGAAAGGAAGAAAGGAAGAAAGAAAGGAGAGACATAGAGACCAAATTGTGTGTGTGTGCGTGTGTGTGTGAGTGTGTGTGTGTGGTGAGTGTGTGTGTGTGCGCGCGCGCGCGTGAGTGTGTGTATATGTGTGTGTGTGTGTGTGTGTGTGTGAGAGAGAAGAGAGAGAGAGAGAGAGAGAGAGAGAGAGAGAGAGAGGAGAGAGAGAGAGAGAGAGAGAGAGAGAGAGAGAGAGAGAGAGAGAGAGAGAGAGAGAGAGAGATTTAGTCTTTTATTTCGAGGATAATGGAATAAGCACTCATGTGCTTTTTTTCCCCCATCTAGTCCCCGTGTGTATGCAGTTTTGTAAATTTTGTCATCCATTCCCATCGGCACACAATGGCCTACTCTTCCAAAAAGCGGACGGGTTTTAACGTGTGCGCAAGATTTTCTGCGGAGGGGGGGGGGGGGGGGGGGGGGGGGGGGGGGGTGTAGAGTGTGTGTGCTCACGCATGCATTCAAACGTTTCTTAACAGATGAATACGGGCAGTTATGCGCGCTAACTATGTTCTTGCGAAAGCACACACAAAATCAATCCTCAGTCAGTCACACACGAAATCAATCCTCAGTCAATCACACACAAAATCAATCCTCAGTCAGTCACACACGAAATCAATCCTTAGTCAATCACACACAAATCATCCTCAGTCAGTCACACACACACAATTCAATCCTCAGTCAATCATACACAAAATCAATCCTTAGTCAATCACACACACACACACACACACACACACACACACACACAACACACACACACACACACAACACACACACACACACACACACACACACGAAATCAATCCTCAGTCAATCACACACAAAATCAATCCTTAGTCAATCACACACACACACAAAATCAATCCTCAGTCAATCAACCACAAAATCAATCCTCAGTCAACCACACACAAAATCAATCCTTAGTCAATCACACACACACAATTCAATCCTCAGTCAATCATACACAAAATCAATCCTTAGTCAATCACACACACACACACAAATCAATCCTCAGTCAATCAACCACAAAATCAATCCTCAGTCAACCACACACAAAATCAATCCTTAGTCAATCACAAACACACAATCTCAATCCTCAGTCAATCATACACAAAATCAATCCTCAGTCAGTCACACACAAAATCAATCCTCAGTCAATCACACACGAAATCAATCCTTAGTCAATCACACACAAAATCAATCCTCAATCAGCCAACTTAATCAAGAAAACAATAATATATTCAAAGTGTTGACAACTTGACAACTAGGTAAAGCGTAAAAACCCCAAAACCAAACCGAAAGGCCACCAACTCTGCAAAATTGAACTACAACAATAATGTATTGATGTACCGTCTGCTCTCCCTCTCTGTGACTCTATCTGTGTGTGTCTCTCTGTGTGTCTGTCAGTACTGCAGTCAATCTCACACACACACACACACACACATGCACGCGCACACACACAAACAGAGAGAGAGAGAGAGAGAGAGAGAGAGAGGGGGGGGGGGGGAGGGAGGAGGAGGGATATAGGAAGGGAAAGAGAGAGGGAGACAAACAATGACGATGACACAGAGTTCGATACACAAACAGGAAGACAGACACAGAAAAGGAACCACCACCATCACCACCACCACCACCACCAACCACCCAAGCAAACAGACAAACAGACAGACAGACAGACAGAGGCAGCATACAGAGGAGGCAGAAGAAGACAGATTTTCCCTTTCTCCCTATTGTTCCTTCGCCCAAAGGTCCGGCACTTTGCCTGTACATACTGTCTTCCTCCTAGGCCTGGAGCATACATAGCGGCAGTAGCAGCCTACAGCCCATGTAACTGTCTGGAAGTGGCTTGAAGTAAGGGCAAGGCTGTATAACAATGTACAATCCCCTGCTAGGCCTAGGCCTGCATCCCTGTCACACACACACACACAACACCTACACACACACACACACACCACACACAACACACACACACATACACACACACCACGCAACCCAGTGTACTTGGCCAAAGTGGTACTTGAACCCTCAACCCAGTACCACCAGCTTTACTTGTGTGAGGGTTTCGAGGGCCTTCGGAAGATGACACACAGAGCTATTGTTTTTCCCTGAAGCGTAGTTTTAAAGTTATGTGTGTGTTGTGTTGTGTGTTGTGTGTGAAAGTTAGAATCTGTGGCGGTGTATGTGTGTGTGTGTGAAAGGAAGAGAGTGTATATGTACGTACACGAGCGTCCTTACGTGCGCGCGTACAGATATCCGATTTCAGCCGGATATTTTGCCAGATGGTGGTATTTCTTTTTCAGCGCCAAGTAAAGACTTTTCCCGGGTATTATTTTATCCTGTCATCATCCACACGCAGAAATGCCCCACTGAGCACATTCAGGAACAAAACACGTTTCTCTTCACACAATTCAGAACATCTTTACCACGTTAAACGTTGATGCACAATAACGCCATAACAAGAAGACTTGGAACATAACAAGTGATAACTGGATGGGCTAAGCAAGGACTGGAACCAAAGGTCCCTCAGCTCACGGCCAGGCGCTCTAACCATTAAGCTAGATATTCTGCAGTCTCCCCCCCTCCCTGTTCCTGATAACACTGAACACAAAGCTAGTTCATATGAAAAAAAAGGTACCAGTGCACCATTACTTTGATTCAGGCCTTGTTGTAAGAGCATGGCCCAGAATTTGGAGACAAAGGGAGGTCATCAGCAAACACTCCATAATCATGTAATAAAACGAGGGATTCGTCTACAAGAATTTCGCATAATTATTGTTGTTTTTGTTTTTAGCAAGAAGGGAAACAATCTCTGATTGCACATCAAGTACAGAATACGTGTGTAATTAATTTTGTCACATTAATTTTTCAGCCATGAGAAGCTGTGGGTGTGGAGGAGGAAGCGGAATTGAAGGAGGAGAAGGAGGAGGAAGAAGGAGGAGAAGGAGGAGGAGAAGGAGGAGAAGAGAAGAGAGGAAGAAGAAGAAGGAAGAAGGCATTTTAATTCCTGCATTTTCCCGTAGATTGGCATGGTGAGTGAGTGAGTGAGACTCTCTCTCTCTCTCTCTCTCTCTCTCTCTCTCTCTCTCTCTCTTCTCTCTCTCTCTCTCTCTCTCTCTCCTCTCTCTTCATTTTGGCGTGTTAAAGAATGTTGATAATGATTGTTTGCGGGGTTGTTGGGTTTTTTGTTTTGTTTTTTGTGTTTTTTTCTGGTGTTTTTTTGGGGGTGGGGTGGGGGGGGGGGGGTGGGGTGGGGTGGGGGGGGTTTGTTTTGTTTTGCTTTTTGTTTTGTTTTGTTTTGTTTTTGAGAGCATGGTGTAAAAAAAGCCATGAGCTTATCCATGTACTTTCAATAAACAGTTCGAGTTCGAGTTCTCTCTCTCTCGCACACACACACACTTTTAACAAGCGGTACATTTAATATTCTGTTAAGTGCTGTAAGTAGGAAGACTACAATTCAAACCTTTAACACACACACACACACACACACACAGACAAGGCCTGTGGGACAGACACACGGCACTAGCCCAGCCTAACAATGCAGGCCCACACACGAGACAACAGATGTAGCATTGTAGACCACTACACTACAGAGTTCAAGCACTTGGCTTAAGAACCCCAAACTCCTGACCATTCTTGACTGATGGAGAACAAGAGGGCTGCTAGTGCCACTATAGGAAAGAACAAGAGAGAAAGACGAGAGACAGAGAGAGAGAGACTGGAGAGACATAGAGAGACAAGAGAGGAGACAAGAGAGAAGACAGAGAGAGAACAGAGAGACAGAGAGAGACAGAGAGAGAGAGACAGAGAGAGAGACAGAGAGAGACAGAGAGACACAGAGAGAGACAGAGAGAAAGAAGAGAGAGAGAGACAGAGAGGACAGACAGAGAGAGAGAGAGAGAGAGAGAGAGAGAAGAGAAAAAGAGAGAGAAAACAGACAGACAGACACACACACAGAATAACAATGACAAATTCTTTTATTTCGAGGATAATGCATAAGCACCCATGTACTTTTTTACATCCAGTCACCGCCCGTGGGGGGGGGGGGGGGGGGGGGAGGGGGGGGGACAGACAGACAAACAGAGACAAGGACAGAGAGACAGAGTGTTTGTGTGTTTGAGAGAATGAATGAATAAATGAATCTTTAATTTTTTCAAGGGTAACAGAATAAGTATACGTATACTTCTTTTTCATCCGGCCCTTGCCCTGATTTAGGACTATCAACAAAACAAGGGAAAACAAACCCTACTACAACAACGAGAGAGAGAGACAATGACAAATTCTTTTATTTCGAGAATAATGAATAAGCCCTCATGTGCTTTTTTCCATCCAGTCCCCGCCCGTAGGGAATACATCTTAATAATAACCCAATACTACCCAAAATGCCCAAGAGAGAGAGAGAGAGAGAGACAGAGACAGAGAGAAAGAGAGACGAAGAGAGAGAGAGGAAGAGACAGAAGAGACAGAGACAGAGAGGCAGAAGAGACAGAGAAGACAGACAGAGAGAGACACCAGACAACAGAGACAGAGTGTTTGTTAGAGAGAGAGACAGACAGACAGACGTTTGTATGTTGAGAGAGAGACAGATACAGAGACAGAGAGACATGTTTGTGTGCTGAGAGAGACAGAGACAGACAGAGAGACAGACAGAACAGACAGACAGAGAGTTAGACAGAGACAGACAGACAAGAGACAGATACATGAGACAGTGTTTGTGTGCTTGAGAGAGACAGAGACAGAGACAGAGAGACAGACAGAGACACGACAGAGAGAGAGCCAGAGACAGACAGACAGAGAGACAGACAGAGACAGAGAGACAGAGGGCGCTTGGTATAAATTTTGGGAAGGAAACGTGGCAGTACTTGATAGCTCCAAGCAGCGACAGTGAACAGCAACAAACCATCACACACACACACACACACAACACACACACCACACACACACACACACACAAGCACACACAGGGTTGCTATTGTCTCGGGCAGAGAGTCAGCTAGCCGGACAATGCCCTCTATGGAGCTGAGGCCCCCTATTGTGTCTTGTCTGCTGCCACAGGGGAGAACAACAGAGCTGGTATTGTGTTGTCTTGTGTTGTCTGTGTTGTGTTGTGTTGTGTTGTATGCTATGTACAGAGAGAGAGAAGAGAGAGAGAGAGAGAGAGAGAGAGAGAGAGAGAGAGAGAGAGAGAGAGAGGCCTGATCCTTTGCTGCAGCTGATGATGACGAGTGCCGGACTGACTGACTGTACACTTGTATACGTCACATCACATGACATCACGTCACATCGCGTCACATGACATCACATCGTATCGCGTCACATCACATCACATCGCACCAATGACATCGCGTCGCATCACGTCACGTCACATCACATTACATCGCATCACATCATGTCACGTCACGTCACATCACATCACACCGCATCACATCACGTCACATCACGTCACATCACATCGCATCGCGTCACGTCACATCGCATCACATCATGTCACGTCACATGAATGCATTCCTGTCTCAGCTTTGTGGCCACAGCCCTACTTGGATGTGAGATACAGGGCACTGATGAAGTGCAATATAAATCACTGTTGAAGTGCAAGATAAATCACTGTTGAAGTGCAATATAAATCACTGATAAGTACAATATAAAGCACTGTTGAAGTGCAATACAAATCACCGATGAAGTGCAATATAAAGCACTGTTGAAGTGCAAGATAAATCACTACTGAAGTGCAAGATAAATCTCTACTGAAGTGCAATATAAATCACTGATGAAGTACAATATAAATCACTGTTGAAGTGCAAGATAAATCACTGTTGAAGTGCAATATAAAGCACTGTTGATGTGCAATACAAATCACTGTTGAAGTGGAATATAAATCACTGTTGAAGCGCAATATAAATTACTGATGAAGTGCAATATAAAGCACTGATAAAGTACAATATAAATCACTGATAAAGTACAATATAAAGCACTGATAAAGTACAATATAAATCACTGATAAAGTACAATGCACTGATGAAGTGCAATACAAGGCACTGAAAAAGTACAATGCACTGATGAAGTACAACACAAGGCACTGATAAAGTACAAGGCACTGAAAAAGTAAAATGCACTGATGAAGTACAATACAAGGCACTGAAAAAGTACAATGTGCATCGCCTAATGAAGTACATTGCAATGCCTAATTATGGGGTGCAGCTGGATGCATTGTAAAGCCAAGTTGTGCCGTGCTGTGCCGTGCTGTGCTATGCTATGCTGTGCTGTGCTGTGCTGTGCCGTGCTGTGT
>CM054148.1:2668666-2693666 GCA_028751875.1 Rapana venosa
AACAGACCAGTCAGTCGGTTCTGGACAGCTCACGCCAATCCTTAAATTCTGTCATCCTCACAAATCCTTGTTCCCAAACTGCGGGTTGCTATTGCCGTTCGTGGTTTCAATTAACACGCAGTAACCAACCACCACTTGTAGCATTTTTCACCAAGTTACTTTTTACATTTTTTTTCTGTGTGTGTGCTATGTTTTGTTTTTAAAGCAGGAGCTGAAGTCTGCTGATTTGAAACATACTGGGGAGAAAAATCAAAAAGACCTTGCGATTAGTACTTCCGAGTTCATTTTTTGGGGTTTTGTTTTGTTTTTGTTTTTGTTTTGTTTTGTCTTAAAAAAAAAAAGGGGGGGGGGGGGGGGAGACGTGAGCTGGAAATTTAAATATGTCCTTCGCACAATTAAACAAAAATCCTTCCTTTCAAATCAGGTTTGTATTGAATATAGACACATTACTACCATTATAAAATTAATGATGAACTTTCTGTCAGATAATTAATTGGCTAAAAATAAAAATCAATACTCTCTTTTCACAATCATTGCTACATTTACAAATAAACCATTACTGGTTGCTGAAAATAAAACCAAAAAATGCTAAAGAAAAAATCAAACAAACACTGAATTTTTAAAAAAAGTAAATATCATGGCAAAGTATCTGCAAACCTGTAGAAACGAAAGACACACCCCAAAAAATAATGTTTTGTTAGATAGTCCAAAAACAGTAAGAGAGGTGCGGACCATCCCTGTGGTATCCCTATTGCTGCAACTTTCTCCCCTCACTCTCTCTCTCTCTCTCTTGTTCCACAGGACTTTTCATCCGCAGTGTAGGGGTTGGAGTCACGAGAGAAGAGTGATAACAATGGCCTCTGTCTGCCTATGTGAGAAAAAGAGCTGAGGAACACAATAGGACATGTGTTGTGTTGTGTAGCAGTCACAATGAACCCACTTTCCTTCCTTCTTTGGAAGCCAGAGGCTTGTTCAGCTGAGTTGTGCAGCCTTGTCCCCCCCCCCCCCCCCCCCCCTTAACCCCCCCCTCCCCCCCCCCCCCCCCCCGCTTACTGTACCGGTGTCCGCGAACACAGACAACACACATCTCCCCCCCCCCCCCCCCCCCTCCTCTCTCTCTCTCTCTGTACAATAGCCTACCTCTAAACAGAGCGAAACCAGCCAGTTTCGTGTTGACCTACCCTTGTCATTGTTTCCCTTTGTTTCTGTTTTGTGAATTTTTTTTTTTATTCGTTTGTTTCTGGGTTTCTCTCCCCCCCCCCCCCCTTCCACCCCCTCCACCCCCCTTTTCTCGGTGTTGGGTGTGGGTTATTTTTAATTATCTTCCTTGTTATGAGGGGTGCAGGTGCAATACCTATAAGATGCAAGATGGCTTGAAGTTCGTAGAGCATGCAGACTTAGCAGCGACACTTTGTGGTTCAAATAGGATGCTTTTAT
The DNA here is from genome assembly GCA_028751875.1 of Rapana venosa. Lineage (NCBI taxonomy): Eukaryota > Metazoa > Mollusca > Gastropoda > Neogastropoda > Muricidae > Rapana > Rapana venosa. The sequence continues at coordinate 2,670,104 of CM054148.1, forward strand.
CAATTCACTGATTCTATATCTGGATTAAATAAAAAAAAAAAAAAAAATCAACTTCCAGGTTATTTCATTCTCCGTAAATAATCCAAGACTGGTTTTGTTGTAGAAAAAGAAGAAGACGAAGAAGAAGAAGAAGAAGAAGAGAGAGAGAGAGAGAGAGAGAGAGCGAGCATGTATGTGCGTTTCTAGTTCGTGTTCCTGTCCCTCTCTCTCATTTTTTTAATATATATATATATCTCTGCCTCTCCGCAATAAACGAAAACCAACCAACCAAACAAACAGCAACAGCAACAAACCCCACAAAAACCCCCCACACAGGGAAACAAATCAAAGGAACAAAGTAACCCAAAAAAACAGAAGCTACAAAGTGATAAACAAAAGGCACCAACCGCCGCCATCTTTCCTTCTGGCGGTGTGCATCGCACCCACTGGCTTTGTTTAATACACCACTAGTAATAAGTAACGTCTGTCTTCCTTTGACCTCCCCCCCTCCCTGCCTCTCCTTCCCTCTCCTCCTCCTCCCCCTCCCCCCCCCCCCCCCTCTCTCTCTCTCTCTGATCATCACAGAACACCATCAGTCAGTCAGTAAAGCAGGCAGCGGTTATAAATACAAAGGGTTGAAGTTGCGATGGACCTTCCTTCAAGTCCCAAGTATACAAAAATAATGTGGTGGTTGTTGATAATACACGAGTGATCGTGGACGATGCTTGTTTATTTATTGTTCCTTAGGTACCCTTTTATGAGAGGCAACGGCCTAAACATGAAGACACTTTCGTATTCCGTCCCCCCCCCCCCCCACCCCCTTCTCTCCTCTCTCTCTCTCTCTCCATCTCTCTCTCCTCTCTTCTCTCCTCTCTCTCTGCATCTTCACGCGATCTCAAAGAAAAACCAAACAAAACAAGTGTCTTCTTCTTCTCTTTTTATCACTTTCCAAAAGAAAGATATGACAGTTTAGTTTGTTTGGTCTTCTTTCTTCTCTTCCTCTTCTTTTCTCTTGCCTTTCTTTTTTTTGTGTGAGTCTCTTTCTTATGCTTGTGACCCTTTGAAGCTCGCAGAGATCTATCCGTCTTTATCTTTTTTTCTTCAACAAAGATGATGAAGACAAGTGCTCTTAGTGGGGGACAAAAACATGGTGACATAACGAATCTGGCCGCCACAACAACGCCCAATCTCTCTCTCTCTCTCTCTCTCTCTCTCTCCAACATCTTTTCAGTGGGTTATCTCCCTTCACTACGTCAATACACATGTTGAGTGTGCGCGCATACACACAGATACAAACACAAACACACACACACACTCGACAAACTTCTTTTTTTTGTTTTTGTTTCAACGGTTGTAAATCAACTCGACGAAACGTCAGACAGAAAGCTTGGAATTGTTGAAAAGTAAGGCTGTCAATCTAAATCACCTTCTGACAGTTAAACGCAAGTGTGTGCACGTGTTGCCGCTCCACCCCCCCCCCCCCCCCCCCCCCCCCCCCCCTTCTCTCTCTCTCTTCTAGAGTGTCTGTGTGTGTGTGTGTGTGAGAGAGAGAGAGAAAGAGAGAGAAGAGAGAGAGAGAAGAGAGAGAGAGAGAGAGAAGAGAGAGAAAAGGGGAGCAAGACGTGGGGGGGTTTAGACATTAATCCGCGTTTTCCGATGCAACCGACAAGAGGAAGGCGGAGTGTTTTGCGTTGTACGGTTGAGTTGGGGCGGTCGTCTGCTTCCTGTTCGCAGTCATCCCTCATTCTCCCCACTCCGCCAGCACTGCCGCCAGATGCCTGAAGCTTGGGACAACACTCCGCGCGCCAGATGAATGTTTTCCACTCCCACTCAAATTGGAAAAAAGAAATTTCCGCGTGAGGTAAACGTTTAAATGAATCCACAAGTCTTTCCTTTTTATCTACCCCCTTTCTCCTTTTTCTCTCTCTCCCCCCCCCCCCCCCCCCCTCCCTTCCTCCCTCCCCCTCATCTGTTCTGTAGACACCGGAAGTGCATGAAAATGCACAAGTTTGCCCAGGATGGGGCTCTCTGTTTCTGACGTTTTTCCGTAATTGCTCCGTTTGCTGCGGCGCCTGGGCTGTGAAGAACTGATAGAATCTTTCACGGCATTTGGCTCCTCAGCGCAAGCTAGCCTGCCTGCCTTTAAAGCCGACTTTTGACGAAATGACTTCTATATTTTCCGCTTCCGCCTCCTCTCTCTCTGCCCTCCCCTCCTCCCCCACTACTTTCCATAAACACGATTAAAGTGACGTTAAATAGATTAATAATTAAAGAAAAACGAAAATAAGCTCCCCGCCTCCCCCCCCCCCCTAAAAAAAAGTGAGAGGTGGGAAGATGAAATGGCAAAAGATCAGTTTTGATTGAAGTTGGTGGAGAAACAACGCATATGCACGCACGCGCAAACACGTAAACCACTTACCCCCCCCCCCCCCCCCCCCCCCCTTAACTTCCTTCCTCCCCCCTCCTGAACCCCCCCCCCCTTCCGTACCCAACAATTATATCATTTTGAATCTTTATTTTGGGTTCCATTTTTTTTTTCAAAATTTTTCGCTCTGTTTCTTCAATAATAATGTTGATTCCTCCTCTGATCGTAGTTGCGACGGTGTGCTTTTGATCATGTGTGCTAAAGCCTGCGTGTGTGTGTGTGTGTGCTTGTGCTTGTGTGCGAGTGCGAGTGCGTATGTGTGTATATCTCGTGTGGGGTGTGTGTGAGAGAGAGAGAGAGAGAGAGAGAGAGAGAGAGAGAGACACACACACACACACACACACACAGTTGGACTTTGCTGATTCCAATGTTTACAATATTCATGTTTTCATCCTATGGTACAAAGACACCCGCTTCTAGCCTAGCATCTCTCTCTTTGCCTCTATCTCTCTGTGGAGCCACCTCTAGGCTACCCTCCCCCCCCCCCCCCCTCTCTCTCTCTCTGTCTGTCTGCTGGTCTTTAGAAGACTCTCAGCTGTCTCTAAGTAGCTCCTCAGTCCCTGACAACACCACCAACCCTCAGTCCATTCTTTTTTCGCCCTTAGAAACAGTAGCACAGAGAAGGGGGAAGAGAGAGAGAGAAAAGAGAGAGAAAAGAGAAGAGAGGGAAAAGAGAGAGAGAGAACTCGAACCGAATGATTTTTCACAAAAAGGCCCTTGGCCCATACATGAAGGGGGTTGCCGAACTGCTTAGTATTTTGGTTAAAAAAAAATTAATACAAATAAACAAACACACCCCCACACAGACATTTTACTGTATAACAAAAAGTCCACTACAAAAAATATACTTAGGATAACATTAAGAGAGGGGAGAGAGAGAGAGAAAAGAAAAGAGAGAGAGAGAGGGGACAGACAGACAGACAGACAGACAGACAGACGGACGGACAGAAACAGAGGCAGAGCCATTCAGACAGACAGACAGAAGCAAGGGGAAGGAAGAGAAGCAGAAACAATAGGCGGCTGAAGACAGGTCCAGACAGACTAATGAGCCTCCCAGCCTACCCCCCCCCCCTCCTCTCTCCCCCCCAACCCCTCCCTCCCCCAAGTCTACCTCTGCATGCCACAGCCTGACTGACATACGGCCATTCTGGCATCCTTCTTCCCCCTTCCTTCCCTCCACTCCACTCTCTCTCTCTCTCTCTCTCTCGCTTCCTTCTTGCTGCCGCTGCAGTACAGGCAATCCATCATTGTGCCTCTTCATTGTGTTGGCAATGGTCAGACGTGCCAGGTATGTATGCATGAGCACTACACTGCCTGCCTGGCAGTGTTAGTAGACCTAGTATCGGCCCTAGGCCTAGCGGTGGTGGTGGTGGTGGTGGTGGGGGATAGAAGGGGAGAGGAGGAAAGGATAGGGCACAGTTGCTGCTGCATGCTAGGCTAGCTAGGGCCTAGCCTATCCTGCCAGAAATCTGACTGGTCTGCTTGTACAGTTAATTTATAGGAGGGAGGGAGGGAGGGAGGGATAGGGCTGGAAATGGACTCTGTGGGTATATGTCTGTTGATGATTGTCTTAATAGCTGTCTGTTGTGAGTGTGTATGTGTGTGTTGTGTGTGGTGTGTGGTGTGTGTGTGTGTGTGTGTGTTGTTGTCCGCTCTTTTCTTTGTGTCTGTCTGCTTTCTGTCTGTCTGTCTGTCTGCTTCTCTCTCATCTGTCTCTGTCTGTCTCTCATCTCTCTGTGTCTGTCTTTGTCTCTGTCTGTCTCTCCCTCTTCTCTCTGTCTGTCTGTCTGTGTCTCTCTGTTTGTCTCTGTCTGTCTCTCCCTCTTCTCTCTGTCTGTCTGTCGTGTGTCTGTTTGTTCCTCTGTGTTTGTGTTGTGTTGTCTGTTGTCTCTCTCTACCCCTCTCCCTCCCCCCCCACCCCCCCCCCCTCCTCTCTCTCCTCTCTCTGCGGATGACCATGAATTCCACAGGCCAGCAGTGTGTATGTTGTGTGTGTATGTGTCTGTCGATGATTGTCTAAATAGCTGTGATGGTTCTACCCGCCCTCAGTGGAATTCCCTCTGTATCCCCCCCCCCCCCCCCCCCCTCCCCTCCTGCTGTCTGCTGATGACTGGATTAATAGTCCTAGGCTTGGGTTTCAGTCCTTCTGTACCATTCCTTTTGTTCTTTCTCTCTGTCTGTCTGTCTCCTCCCCTATCTATTCCTTTTGCTGCTACTCTCTTCTCTCTCTCTCTCCTCTCTCTCTCTCTCTCTCTCTCTCTCTCTCTCTCTCTCTCTCTTTCGGCTCTCTGAATTTTCTTCTATTCATAAAGGCCATGGCCCCTTAGAAGGGGGAATACAAATAATACAAGCAAACAATATGATGTACGTGTGATGTTGTTATGTTGCATAGATACTTCTCCTTTTAAATGCTTTATACATATATACTGCCAGTTGTTTTACAATACACTCATTCGCATGGCCTTTGTGAATAAACATTTCATTTCATTTCATTTTCTTCTATTCAGAAGTTTGGCTACCGTTTTTCTTGCCCCTTGCTTTACCTCGTGCTGTTTAATTACTGGCTGAATACAGAAAGATGAGATGTCCTGTTAGATTATAGTGTGAGGGACTGTACCAAAAGTGACTTGCTCTTCTTTTGTTTGTCTTTGGTTGTGTGTGTTTGGTTTCTTTTGTTGCTGATTTTTTAAAATCTTTTTTTGTGGTTTGTTTTGTTTCTGCTTTAAAAAAAAACCTATGATATTTTGGTGTACTTCTTTATCCTTTCTTTTAAAAATCCTATGATTGTTTTTCTTTGAGTTACAAATAAACTACTCTGTTGTCGTTTGCTTGATTCTTTCTTTGTTTACATTTTGTTGGTTCTTTCTTTCTGTATTTCTTTTTCATTCTTTGTTTGTTTCTTCTTTCTGTTCAAAAGCTATGACTTTTTTGGTTTGTTTGCTTTTGCTTTGTTTTGTTAAAAAAAAAGAAGAGGTGTTTTTGTTACCTTTTTATTTCTTCTTTCTGTCAAAATACTATTATCGTTTTTGTGTGTTTGCTTGTGTCTACTTGGTCTTCTTTGAGATGAAAAGTAAATTTCTTTTGCTGGATGACTTTTTTCCGTTAATTAAAAAAAGATTCTTTTTGTTTGCTTGGTTTCTTTCTTTTTAAAAAAACACACCCAAACAACAAAACAAAACAAGCAAACAAAAAAAAAAAACCCACCCAACTAGTGTGCTGAGTTCAAGAATTACTTACCACTTTAAAAACAGGGCCACAATACGTGATACAATGATACCGTGTAAGATTACTATTATCCAATTTCTCCGCTGCAAGTCTTTGTAGTAATACTTATTTCTGTCTGTCTCTCATTATGTCTATCTCTGTCTCGGGCAAAATCGGTCACATGGGCAAAACCCGTCACCATTGGGGAACCGCGGAGCTCTGGCCAAAGAACCAAAATCACATTCATTATTTCTCCAAGGGAGACAATATGAGAAGAAAGCAAGGCCATCAGGGGAGGCAATCCAAAATTCTGTTCCACGTAGGAGCACTTTTTATTTTATTTTTTAAGCACAACCTTTATTAAGAGAAAAGAAACACGCCAAAAATCACAAAGAAGAGTCTGTTATTATATAAAACAAAAAAACCTGTAACACCCCCCCCCCCCTCAACAAACAAACAAACAAACAAACAAACGAAACAACAACCCCCCCCCCCCCCCCCCCCCCCCCCTTATTAACCAATAAACCAATTAGAACAGGACAGAAAGTAACCACCGCCCCCAAAAAAAACAACAACAACAACAACAACCAAACAAACAACAACAACAACCCCCAAACAAAACCAAAACAAAAAACAAGAAGAAGAAAAATAACACACACACACACACACACACATGCACGTAGAGTGGGGAGGAGGGGGGTGGGGGTGGAAGGGGAAGCAGGGAGAGGAAAAAAATGTATCCACCTGACAAAACTACAAATTTGTTAAGTCCATCATCTCTCTCTCTCTCTCACCCGTTACATTTCCATGGCACTCATCTCATCTTTGCCTGAACTGGAAAACACCGTGACAGACTACTTCCGAGGTCACACCGTCCTTCCTTCCACATTCCTCCACTTCACTCCACTGCTCTGCTCTGTCAGCCCTGTGACGTGCGACTCGTGGCCTTGTCTTCTTACCGGAAAACCACACAACTTTTGTAGCTAGCTAGGCAGTCTGGGAGACGTTTAGCTATTCGCACAGGTAGCTGAGTGCAAAATTCTGATCTTGGTAAAATATTTGTTTATAGTAATGTGGGTTGTTTTTTTAAAAATCTTGTGTGTGTGTGTGTGTGTGTTTTACAAACTATCGGTCATTTGGGAGTAATTTTGTTTCCAACTGTTCGTATTACTATATTTTTGTTAATTTTATTTATATTTTAAAAAAATCTGACTCCTCCGCAAAAAGACTAAATAAACCCTCAACGAAAACTGTATTGTATTATACCTAGTTGTGCTGTATGTGAGTTATATACAACAAAAACGGTATTAAATTATACTTAGTTGTACTGTATGTGAGATGTATAACAGAAACTGTATTGTTTTATAATGAAGTGTACTGTACGTGAGATGTATACAACGTACGGTGTGTTAGGAGTATTGACAGTACAGTATTAACACACTGGCAAGTCATTACTTGAAAGAGATGATAATGAGAAAACAACACCATGGTTATTTCGCACAAAAAAACATTGTTTGAGCAAAAACAAGCCAAAGGCTTGTATGGGGTTCTCCATAATTATCAGTCTGCCTCAGCATATTGTATTGTATTGTATTGTATACAATGTCTGATGTGTTGTATCACCTCCACCATGTTGTTGCCTTGTCTTGTCTTGCAGACAATGTGTGATGTGTTCAGAATCTTAACATGACAGCAAGCACACACACACACACACACACACACACACACACACACACACACACACACACGCACGCACGCACGCACGCACGCACGCACACACACACACACACACGGCTATACCATCGTCGCCACATCATCATCGCCACATCATCATTAGTTCCGCACAGGCTACACTGTTCTTTTCAAAGACCGCACTACAAAGACATCAACAGAGCAAAGGGGTGCAGAACACAGCACAGCACAGCACAGCACAGCACAGCACAGCACAGTGAGAGAGAGAGAGGAGAGAGAGAGAGAGAGAGAGAGAGAGAGAGAGAGAGAGAGAGATCAAAGGAAGACATACGTTACTTATTATTAGTGGTGTATTAAACAAAGCCACTGGGTGCAACGCACACAGCGAGAAGAAAAGATGGTTTTGATGATGATGATGGTGGTGACGGTGGTAGTGGTGGTGGTGGTGGTGGTTGTGGAGGAGGTGGTGGATGATGGTGGGGTAGAAAAGGATAGGAGAGAGCAGAGGAGGGGGGAATGGGGGTTCAGGGTAAAGAAAGAGGAAGGGGGGGGGGGGGGGGGGCGTCAAGAATGGAGTAGAGGTAGTAGTAGTATATATACATTGTGGGTTGATGGTGGCAGAGGAAGAAGAAAATTACAATACTATAATTATGTTTCTTTCTTTAATAATAATAATAATATATGGAATTTATATAGCGCTGAATCTTGTAAAAAACAAACAAATCGAAGCGCTTTCTGTTGCTTTTGTGAGTTAAAGCAGATGTTTATTCAGAAACAGGACAGATCGTGCAGCCTCCTTTTCTGTCTGGAGCAGCAGCAGCAGCAGCAAGGTACAAGCTTCTAGCCTGCTCCCACACCAAGGGAAAGAAATGTGGGATTCGGCAGGTGGAAAAGTTGCCCTCATCACAACAACGCGGCCTTTCTAACCCAAGCATGGCTAATGAATTGCAGTTATTGTTTGTGTTGTTGTTGATGCTACTGTTGTTTATATCGGGCTGCCTTCTGCTCCTTTGTCATCTAAGAATCAATTTGTTTGAATCAATCAGTTGTTGCTGTTTAAAAAAGAAAATCACCTGTAATAGTTCGTGTCATCTGGTTTCTGAATAATATAGTTTTAAAAAAATAAATAAATAAAATGAGTGCAGGAAGATTGTATTGCATAATGATGGCATAGATATTGACAGACAGATAAGCACACAACCACAGAGAGAGAGAGAGAGAGGGAGGGAGAGAGAGAGATAGATAGACAGATAAAAAACAACAACAAAAAGTAATAAAAAAACGGGAAAAAACCCCGATGAACAAAGAGAAACAGAGCCAGACACACAGAAACAACTAGACAGACAAACAGACAACTCTTTCTCTCTCTCTCAGGTATCCCAAATCAACCTGTCTTCAAACGGCTCGTGTGGGGTTTGGGTTGATGTCAGACTGGTAGCGCTAATGATCCTACCTGTCAGGGCCTGCCTCACTTACTGACTGACTTCCCCACCCCTTGTTTGCAAATTTAGGCAAGTACCGTCAACGTTTGGGTTTTTTGTTTGTTTGTTTGGTTGGTTTTTTGTTGTTGTTGTTGGTGGTACGATACTACTTTCGCCATCACTTCTGTTCTGCCTGAGCTTAGAGGAGAGGTTGGAACAGATAAAAAAAAGGTAAAGGTAAAGGAGTCCCATAACCTATAAGGTCGTAGGGGAGCAAGGCGTCAGAGACCTCACTTCTCTAGGGCCAGCATATTGAGGGCGGCGCCCATCTCCTCTCCCTCGCTGCTTTACCTTCCCTGACCCTAAAGAGGGCAGGTACCCATTGACAGCTGGGTGAACTAAGGGAACCGTACTGAAGCCAAGGCGCGCAAACGGTCACCCATCCAACTGGTAACCACGCTCGACGCTGCTTAACTTGGCTGGTGGAAAGCGAGTGCTCCGACCACTGAGCTATCCCGTCCCCATGGAACAGATAAGGGGTGGCTATTATGGCGGTGGCAAGGTGTTTTAAAATTTTTGGGTGTGTGTTAAATTTGACTTTAGTTTTTCTGTGCTGGTAATAACATCTCTGTTTTTTTTTTAATTTTAAAAAAGGAACATTACAAGACAACAAATTCGCTGGTTTAATTTGCTGCATGAGGGGTTTCTTTCTTTTTAAAAAAGTTTGTTTGTGTGTTTTGTTTTTATGTTTTTGTTTTGTTTGTGTTCTTCGGCTAGAGCTCCGAGGTTCGCCAGTGGTCACATTTTGCGTTTGCGACCGTTTTTTCCCACCATGAAGGTAGCCACATTCCGACTTCGGGGATGCATGCTGGGTATGTTCGTGTTTCCGTAACCCACCGAACGCTGACATGAATGACGGGATCTTTAACGTGCACATCTGATCTTCTGCATGTGTGTAATTAGAATACACGAAGCGAATTAAGGCACTGGCAGGTCTGCACTTGGAAGTTAACCTGGGAGAGAGCCCGTCGCCACAACAGCAACGCCACCCATGGTTTTTTTCCCCTTGTCTGCGTGTGTATTTGTTTCCCTGTCACAGTTTGAAAAACAATCCAAACCAAAAACCCCAAACAAAACCACACAAACCAAAAAACGCCAACAAAACACTGGTAGAAATTGACTGCACGAGTCATGATCTTCATAGAATGTCTGGCAATCGGTGGCATTCTTTATCTTTATTTCCCTGTTTCGTTTTTGTTTGTTTTTTGTTTTGCTGGGAGTTTTGTTTGTTTATTTGTGGGAGGGAGGGGGGGGGGGGTATTGTTTCTGTGTTTATGACTATGTTTTTCATTGCGTATAAAAAAGCAACAACAACAAAAAAACACGGAAACACAAGCACACGACCAAACACAATGCAAACACCAAACAATAGCAACAATACCCAACCAACCTCACAAAAACAGTGGAACAGTTTACTGCATAAACAACGATGGTTCTGTACTTAGACTTTCGGCAACCACCGCTGATGACAGTATTACAAATCACTTGACTTTTTTGGTTTTAGGTGGTTGGTTTTTTTGGTCTTTATTTTGGGTTTATTTGTGTGTTGTTGAAGCGGGCTTTACCAGCTTTGTTTTTTCTTCTTCGTGGGCAACACACACACACACACACACACAAACACACACACAAACACACACACACACACACAGCGCTGAAGTTTCTCTTGGGAAAGAGCACCTACAGTAAGTTCTCCAAGCAGCTATTTTCAGAACAACTCCTCCTCCTCCTCCTCCTCTTCCTCCTCCTCCTACTTCTGCGAGGATGACTGTTTACTGAGGACACTCCGCTACTGCTGCTGCTGCTGCTGCTGCCGCCGCTGTTGTTGATGGAGATATTCACAGGGTACGACTATTGTTGGTGCTGCTGCTACCGCTACTGCTACCACAGAAATGTACCTACTAACACAAAGAAAAGGACGATGGCGAAGGGGAAAAAAAACCTATACAAAAAATATTTTACACTTGTCCTCTCCTCACTTAATAATAATAATAATAATAATAATGTATGGAATTTATATAGCTTATATAACTTATATTTATAAAGTCCTTCGGATGCAGAACATCTTGCCCACACGTTAAATCCTGTTCCGCTTTTCGAAAGAGTAGGCCATTGTGTGCCGGTGGGAACAGATGACAAAATTTACAAAACCGCATACACATGGCGACTGGATGTTTAAAAAAAAGCACCTGAGTAAAAAACAAAAAGTCATCTGAGCGCTTTGATTTGTTGCTTTACAAGATTCAGGGCTATATAAATTCCATCATCATCATTATTATTATTATTATTAGTATTATTATTATTATTATTATTATTACCACCACCACCACCACTACTACTACTACTACTACTACTACTACTACTACTACTACTACTACTACTACTACTACTACTACTACTACTACTACTACTGCTACACTCATGATGCCCCCCTGCACTCTCTATCATCATGCCTTCTTTCCTGCAGCACTTCTCTTCGTGTTCTGACTTCATAGTTTAATGCTTGCTCCTTAGCTGGTTTCTTTATGTGTATTTTCTAAAAAATATCTGTTTCTTTGTTTTTTTCTTCAAGAATGTATTCATTTTGTTTCCTCTCTCTCTCTCTCTCTCTCTCTCTCTCTCTCTCTCTCTCTCTCTCTCTCTCTCTCTCTCTCTCTCTCTCTCTCTCTCTCTCCTCTCTCTCTCTCTCTCTCTCAAGAGTCCTGCCTTTCTTTCTTTCTTTCTTTCTTTCTTTCTTCCTCCCTTCCTTCCTTTCTTCTTTTCCTTTAAAAAAAACAACAACCCACACACACAATCTTGTTGTCATTTCTGTCGTCTTTTTTTCCCCTTTCTTCTTTCACCCCTTCCCAAATTAAAAGGGGGGGGGGGGGGGGGGGGGGGGGGGGGGGGGTGGGCAGAAGAGAGAGATATGAGCATCAGGCTTATCTGCAGCAGGTGTGAAGGCCCACAGCTTCAGTGGATAGTGCAGCCCCATCAGTACTTACCGCTATCAGGATCCTGATTGCATGGGGGCAGGGTGGGGGGTGGGGGATGATAAGTCCCTTCCTCCATTTCCTTCCATACCCCTCTCTCTGTCTCTCTCTCTCTCCCTCTGTCTCTCTCTCTCTATCTGTGTGTGCGTGTGTGTGTGCGCACGAATGTGTGTGTATTTTCTATGCAATTCTATGTCATTATGCACACTTTTTCCTTTATCATTTATAATAATAATAATAATGTATGGAATTTATATAGCGCTGAATCTTGTAAAGCAACAAATGAAAGCGCTCAGATGACATTAATTTTTTTTTTTTTATCCGTGTGTATGCGGTTTTTTGAAATTTAAATTTTTGTCATCTGTTCCCACCGGCACACAATGGCCTACTCTTTCGAACAGCGGAACAGGATTTAACGTGTGCGCAAGATGTTCTGCATGCGTTCGCACACGGGGCCTCGGTTTATAGTCTCATCCGAAGGACTTTGACATTCAGTTCGATTTTTTTTGGTCAAACTGGGAAGAAAGGGCGAGGCTGGGAATCGAACCCAGAACCTAACGGTTTACTTGGTGGCAGGCAAACGTCTTAACCATCCTGACACCTTCCTTCATGTATCTATTTTTCTTTTCGAGGGCTGGATGTAAAAAAAAAAAAAAGAGCATGTAATGCTTAATTACCCTCTGAAAAAATAAAAAAATGTTTACAAAAATGGTTCTCTCACTGTCTCTCTGTCCTTCTGTGACTGAAGCACTATCACCATGGATCAGATATGAGAGAGGAGAGAGAAAGAGGGAGGGGATGGATGGATGAACGGATAGGAGACAGAGAGGGAGAGAGGGAGAGAGAGAGGGGGAGAGAGAGAGAAAGAGTCACAGAGAGAGAGACATTTATTTATTTATTATTTATTTATTTAATTAATTTGTATTAAGTCTTTTATATCGAGGATAATGGAATAAGCACTCATGTGCAGAGAGAGAGAGAGAGAGAGAGAGAGAGAGAGAGAGAGAGAGAGAGAGAGAGAGAGAGAGACAGACAGACAGAGAGAGAGAGAGAGAGAGACAGACAGAAGAGAGAGAGAGAGAGAGAGAGCGAGAGAGAGAGCGAGAGAGAGAGAGCGAGTAAGATTTCAGAAAAAAAACACCAACAACAAAGTAAAACAGCCAAAAAAACCCAACCCCAAAAACCAAAAACAACAAAAACCCAACAAACAAAAAGCCACTTTATTTTACAGCAACAAGGGAGGAAAATCTTCCAGAACGGGAAGGAGAGAGGAGGGTGGTAGTGGGGGTGGGGGTGGGGGGGGGGGGGGGGGGGAGGGTATAGGACAGGGTAGGGTACTTGTTCTGTATTTTCACTTCAAAGGCCGACAGAGACAAGAGATTGCAGACCCCAAAAACAAGCAGATAAGCCCGGCACTGTGCAAGACCTCATGGGAAGCTGGAGATTTCAGCAAGGAGAAAAAAAGACTCACCCGCTTTAAAATAAGAAAACAGAAAGACCACGCCATACTATCAGACCAATTTTTTTTTGGTGTGGGATGGGGGGGGGGGGGGGGGGGTGCCTTTTTTATATATATATATTTGTTGATTTAAAGAACTTCATTCCAACAGGCCACATCACATCCTAACGCAGGCATAGTGTGGACAGGTCAGGACAACAAAGACGCCTGATATGAAGTTATGTCCCTTGATGTACAGTCAAACACGTTTGAAGGATATCCATGCTGCAGACAGCTTAGATAGACAGAAATGAAACATTCTTTCAGTCTTTCTTCCCCCCCCTCCCCCCTCCCTCCCCCCCCCCCCCCCCCCAACAACCATTCATGCTTCACACGCACGCACGTAGCACGCACGCACACACACACACACACACACACACACACACACACACACACACACACACACACACACACACACACACACACACCACACACACACTCAAAAACACACAGAAATGTGAACTATCAAACCAAAGAAAAAAAACCAAACAAACGGAACAGCCGATTTTGGAACTGTCACCCCAGTTCTGAGATTCTGAGTTTGTCCCTATCGGAAATCAAAGACACACACCAGTCATCATAGAGACCCCCATCCTCTTCATCCCCTCTCTGTCTCTCTGTCTGTCTGTCTGTCTGTCTCCACTTATTCCATCAAGGCCACCTCTCCTCATTACAGGCAGGCAGGCTGGCAGGCAGGCAGGCAGAGTCCTGTGGTCCCTTCCCCAAACCATGTTACTGTGGCCGAGTACTTGGACAAACCAGGACAATCAAAGGCAGACAGGTATGGTTTTGCGTTCGTGTCAAAACGAGAAGTTACATTGACGATTAAAAAACAAAAAAGTGTAGGCGGAATAACGATGTTAATCCTGAGGTGAAGAAGATGAACAGAAACATAATTATAAACTTGTGGGAATGTACGGGCACGTGTGCTTAGGAGCACGCTCGCATTAAAATCACACACGAACACAAACGCGCGCGCGCGCGCACGCACACACACACATACACGCATGCACCCAAATCCATCCAGTTAGGTTAAATGGCGCAACACTGTATCAATAAATCAGCTTGATTATCAATAAAAATATTGCTAATAATAATGATGATAATAATAATAATGATAACGACTACAACTACGACAACGACGTTGACAACAACAACAACAGAGACTACAGCAAATCATACTGTAATAACAGCACTGTTTCTACGGACTTCAGATCGATTGCAATAGAGCAAAAGAACAACAACAACCACCAACAAACAAAAAACCCAAACAAACACAAAACAAAACAAAACAAAACAAAACATTTGTCTCAAAATCCTGTTGCTTTTTCAAGTCATCTGTCATGGAGGGGACGGGATAGCTCAGTGGTCGGAGCACTCGCTTTCCCCCAGCCAAGTTAAGCAGCGTCGAACGTGGTTACCAGTTGGATGGGTGACCGTTTGCGCGCCTTGGCTTCAGTACAGTTCCCCCAGTTCACCCAGCTGTAAATGGGTACCTGCCCTCTTTAGGGTCAGGGAAGGTAAAGCAGCGAGGGAGAGGAGATGGGCGCCGCCCTCAATATGCTGGCCCTAGAGAAGTGAGGTCTCTGAAGCCTCGCTCCCCTACGACCTTATAGGTTATGGGACTCCTTTACCTTTACCTTTTTGTTATGGAGAAAGAGAAACAGATTTTTCCCAATATCAATTCTACCGCGTGCCTTCTTTTGCCTCCACAAGGTTACCATACAACACTAGGGGGGGTGGCGCTGTCTCCTCAGCCATTTCGCGTGTCTGTGTCGATTCCTGATGACTGGATTGTGCCCCCTGGCACCAATTGTTTCCCTTGCTGTCAACCCCTGTCACATCTTCGCACACGCTGGACACACAGGAAAAGGTGTGACGGCTAAAGGCTTTGATGTCTGGTGCCATCTTGCTCCAGGCTCTCTGTCTCTGCCTGTGTCTGTCTCTGTCTGTCTGGTCTTTGTCTGTCTGGTCTTTGTCTGTCTGTCTCTGGTCTCTGTCTGGTCTGTGTCTGGTCTCTGTCTGTCTCCGGTCTTTGTCTGGTCTTTGTCTGGTCTTTGTCTGGTCTCTGTCTGTCTGGTCTCTGTCTCGGTCTGTTTGTCTGGCTGTCTCTGTCTCTGGCTGTCTCTGTCTGTCTGGCTGTTTCTGCGTCTCCTCAATCTGCTGTTCCTTTTCCTGTGTATTAAGTGTCACTTGTAGGGGGTGTATCTATTTATCTCCCTTGCCTGTCTGGTCTTCTCCGCTGCCACAAGGAACCAGTCAGTGTGAGGTGCTTCTGTTCTGGGAGATCAATGGCAGAGAGAGGATGACGGTTGTTGCTTGTGATCTGGGTTTTGTTGTTGTGTTGGTGGTGGGTGGGTGTTTGATTGCTTGTTGATTTGTTGTTGCTGCTGTTATTAGCATTTTCTAGTTGTTCTCTTTTCTTTTCATTTTCTTGTCTGGATCTATATTCATTTGTCAGCGTGCTCGCAGGTCCCCCTTCTCTCTCTCTGTGTTGACTGACAAATGATAAATAAATACATGCAGATACATGCAGTGACCCAGTTGATTGCCTGAAGTTCATGGGACCCGAGTAACCTGCCGAAACACTCTTTTATGAAGAGAGAGAGAAGAGAGAGAGAGAGAGAGAGAGAGAGAGAGAGAGAGAGAGAGAGAGAGAGAGAGAGAGAGAGAGGAGAGAGGCCGGACAATGAAATAAGGAAAATATCAAAGCCAGAGACAACAGCCCCTGATCTGAGAAGGGAGGCAACAGAAGCCCCAGACTTCAGGACAGCTTTTGCCAGCTCATGTGCAGTGACTCCACCGACCTCAGCTCCCTACTGACTGCACAAGATGGATGACCTCCTCCTCCTCCTCCTCCTCCCCCCAGTGATACCCGTTCCTTGAAGATCAATCCTCCCTCCTCGCCCTGCCCTCCTCAGGACTCTTCTCCTCTCTTCTTGATGACTTCCTACAAAGCTTGTCGCCGTTTGGTGATGATGTATGCTATGCTCCAAGCACCACCCTCTCCCTTTTCACTCGTCCATACTGACTGACTGTCCTGCCCGCGCTGATCTATGCAAAACGTCTGGCTCTTTCTTGTAGCGGCGAACGCATCTATAGCTCCGTGCCTGTTGGTTGTTAAGCAGTGTGAGTGAAGTACATCTTGGCTGGAGGGTGATGTATACCACACGTCAATGTGCTCCACTCTCTCCTCTGCCCTGATGGCCAGTGGCTGTCATCTGGCCAACAGCCCGGACACCTTCTCCATCTCTCTAGCGGGGGATGGATGTCGGCGCAGCCTTTGAAGAGGCGCAGGGAGGCTCCCAGCCTGTTGTTGGGGGCAGGCTGAGGTGTTTGAAGTGTGCGGCAAGTGACCAGCCAGCTGCTGGCTGACAATACGAGGCGTGCTGTGCTGCACAGAGCTGTCACACAGGGCGAGAATCCATCAGCGGAATAGCTGTTGAGGGACACGGGAAAGGACGTTGCTCTGCCCCTAAGTCGTGACATGCGTTATTGAAGGGTGTGTGTGTGGCTGACCGCTGCAGTGAACCGTTAGATGGTCACTGTCTGTTCCTGGCCCATCTGTCTGTCTGTCTGACGGTCGGTCGGTCCTTTGTAGTCTGATCTTCCCGCTGACTGAAGAGTGATGGAGAAGGAGGCTTCAATGATGATTAACGGCTGCTTGACAACGACTTTCTATTGAACAGCATATTCTTTCTTTGGTTTTGTTTGAGCTTTTCTGCTTGCACTTGTTTTTCTTTTCCCCTTTGTTCTCATTTCTTGGCAACGGGTGTGGGGGGGGGGGTGGGGTGAGGTGGGTGGGGGTGGGGGTGGGGGGGTTGAAGGCTAGAAGTGGAGACATGTTTGCATTAGCTAAATCATCAATCATCTTTGTTTTGGGAAGCTAGCGACATTTTTCGCCCCTCATATTTCTTTCTTCAAGTTTTTGAAATTGGTATTTAGAATATTTATACGAAGCAGAGACCGTTTTCTGTATTCAGTGCTGATTAAGAAATCCTTTCTTTGTTTCATTCAATAAAGCTTTATGATTATTCATGATATCTACCGGGAATACTGAATACCTTTACATAATTTTTTTTGGGGGGGGTCATTTATCTATTTACTCAACTCGCCCAATCACCTACTTCTCACTTCTACTTCCATACTTACTCGCTCACGTACCTGACCCTAGAACAGATGACAGAATTTACAAAAACCGCATACACACGGGGACTAGATGTAAAAAAAGCACATAAGCGCTTATTCCATTTTCCTCGATATATAAGAATAAAAATAAAATAAAAAATGTACCTAACTTCACTTTCCTTCCTCGCGTCCCTACTACACCTGACCATTCCTGTGCTCGCTTTCTTACAAGCCTGATTCAGGTTCAGCGACAGGACGGAAGAGGCCTGGTGATTTATCATGCCTCGTCTTACCGCAAAAAGAATGAAATCCCGCCCGCAGCCATTTTTCACCCTGCAGGAACAAACACTTTTCCCCGCCAACGATGACGACACAGCCCACAGTTCAGACAGACAGGACAGACAGACAGACAGACAGACAGCTAGCCCAAACCTGGGCACAGCCAGGGGGCTGCAGCAACAATTCATCATCCTCTTCCTCATCGCCATCATCATTATCTGCACCCTATCATCATCATCAGCATCATCATCATCAGCATCAAGGCTGTGGCTGTGTGTAATGGCGGCAATAACAACGTCAGTGATGGTGAGGTCCACCCTTGCCTGCCTGCCTGCCTGCCTGCCATAGATCACTAGCCAACACCCCTGTCGCCATTTGTCGGAGAGATTATTAATTGTTGATGGTGTTTGATCGGCATCATCAGCGATAGCAAGCCATAAATGACCCCCCCCCCCCCTTCTATCCTTCCCCCCTTCCCTCTCCAACCCTCCCCCTTCCCTTATAGCCCCCCTCCCCTCCCCCCTAAAGCTGTATAGCCAGTGTAAGGGAAGGTTGAGAGAGCTCTAGTGTAAAGTTTATTCCCGGGTGTTGGTTATTCACACAAGGTTCAAGGGAGTTTGTTGAATTAAAATTAGCAGACACAGATACAAAAAGAGGACGCGCGCGCGCGCGCGCGCGCGCGCGCGCATACACACACAACACACACCGCACACAAAGTAAGTGTACATTTCAGTCACTTTGTGAAATAAATCTATAATATGACTTTTAAGGCATCATCAACTCTAGAGAGCTCATTTTTGGGGTTTTTTTTTGTTTTCATTACGATAAATGCATCATGTGATTTTTCTTGTATTTATTTGTATTTACAAAAGAAAGTCGTGTATAACCAACCCCCCTTGTCAATAGGCCACTTTGGGCAATGACAATAAATTGGTCAAAGCGTCTCTCTCTCTCTCCACACACACACACACACACACCCACACACACACGCACACTCCATCCCTATTTAGCTGGATTAACAATTATGGGACACCTTCCCTCTTGCCTTACCAGGTCCCATGTTGTGTGGGGGAGGAGGGGGGGGGGGAGGGCAGGCGACACCCCTGCATACAATCTCTGGGGGCAAATATAGCAGGAGAGAGAGAAGGAAGAGAGAGAGAGAGAGAGAGAAGGCAAAATGTCACCTGGCTGCAGAAGCCATTAGCGGCTATCCCACCATCTTAACGGCCGATCAGCTCTCTGATTGCATCAGCCACCCCTCCCTGTCACCTAGCCAGCCAGCCAGCCAGCCAGCCCCTCCAGTCCTCTTTAGCCCTAGTCCTCCCCCCCCCCCCCCCCCCCCCCGCCTCTTCTCTCTCTCTCTCTTTGCTTTCTTGATTGTGTGTACGTAGGTGTCAGAATGGTAGAGAGGGGTGGGGGTGGTGATGTTGGGGGTGGGGTGGGGTGGGGTGTGGGTTGATGATTGTTTTTGTTTATCTTTGTTTATGTTTCTCTAGGTCGTCTCTCCCCCCACCCCCCTACCCCCCTTTCCCCCACCTTCTCTTCTGCTCTTCACAGTTTCTCGGCTAAAGCTCTGGTGAGATTTTTTGCTGTCTGCGACAGGTTTTTGTGGGTTTTTTTTTTTTTTTTGCCCACCATGAAGGTAGCTGCATTTTGACTTCGGGGATGGTTTTGGGTCTTGTTTTGTTTTGTGTGTGTGTGTGTGTGTGTGTGAGTGTGTGTGTGTGTGTGTGTGTGTGTGTGTGAGTGTGTGTGAGTGTGTGTGTGTGTGTGTGTGTGTGTGATGTGTAGTGTGTGTGTGTGTGTGTGTTGTGATTGTGTGTGTGTGTGTAGTGTGTGGAGTGTGTGTGTGTGTGTGTGTGTGTGTGTGTGGTGTGTGTGTGCGCGCGTGTGTGTGTGTGTGTGTGTGTGTGTGTGTGTGTGTGTGATTATTATTATCTGTATTGTTTTCTCGGGGAAGTGGGAGGGTGTTATCTGTTTCCTTAGCTGCTCGTTCGCAGTCCCTGTGTCGATTTCTATTTTCTGTGCATAGGAGCGTGTACTCTTCATGTCTCGATCAGTCTGTTTGTCTTTGTGCCTCTCACCCTTGTGTGTGTGTGTGTGTGTGTGTGTGTGTGTGTGAGAGAGAGAGAGAGAGAGAGAGAGAGAGAGAGAGAGGGGGGAGGTGGAGGTAGAGGAAAGGACTGTCATAGACACGATTTACAACAACAAAACCAACAAAAAACAACCCTAACCCACCCTCTCAAAATTAACAACAGCAACAACCCCAACAAAACAGAAAAAGGAAAAAAGAAAAGAAAAACGAAAAATAAAGAAAAAGAACAAGAATGAGAGAGAGAGAGAGAGAGAGAGAGAGAGAGAGAGAGAAGAGAGAGAGAGAGAGAGAGAGAGAGAGTAAAAAGTGCACGAACATATTTTTAGGGTGGGGTGGGGGAAGAAGAAAAAGCAATTCTTTTCAAATCTGATTAAAAAGTCACAAAATCCGGATGCACTTCTCATTACAAACGAAATAATCATCGTAATTTTGTTGTTGTTAAAAAAGTCCATCTTTCTCTTACCCCCCAACTCCCCACCCCCTTCCTTCTGCTCTACAAGACAACACTAAAACAACACTGCATTAACACCCCCCCCCCCCCCTCCCCCCCTCCCTCTGTAGTAGTAAGCATGTAACTTCGGACCAAAAGATTTTCAACGAAGAGCAGACAACTTGCAGTAAATCAAGGGCAGAAGACTGGGAATGGCCCTAATATTTCATCTCTTCTCCAGAGAGGATCAAAGATTAGACCTGAGAACCTCAGAAACCCGAGGCGGTTTCCAGATGTAAAATGGATGTAATGCTATGACGTAAAAACATGGCAGCCGCAGCCCCGGATGATAATGTTGCCAGCTGATTTATGCATTGTGGGATGCACAGCGGGCCGCGGCTTTTCTCTCGCCTTCTGTGATTGGCTAATCCGTTCTCAGTCGGAGAGGTGAGGGACAGAGCCGGCAGTGGATTTAGACTTGGAAAGGGGAGGGGGGGGAGGGGGTGAGGGGGGGGGAGGGGGGGGGGAGGAAAGGAGGGGGCTGTTGTCATATTTCTTTTTTCTTGTCAAAAGTTTTGATATACATGTTTATATGTTGGTTTTTTCTTCTTCTTTCCCGATTAAGCCGTAATGGTGTTGTGTTATTAGCTGTTTCCAAATGCTTCCATGTTCGTCTTTTTTGCTTCTTGATTCTTAAGTCTTGGGCTGGTTTTTTGTTTTGTATATTCCAGATTCGCTCCTTTTTCCTAACCTTCATTTCCCTTCCTTTTTTTCTTCTCATTTATCTTTTCCCTTTTTTGTAGATTCTTGCCCTTTTTCTTTGCTGGCAGCTTTCCGGACTATCGATTTATATATACATTAAAAAAGGAAGGAAACTGTGTGATTTGATTTTTCTATGGTGACTTCAAAAAGACATTTCTTTCTATAGATGGCGAGAAAAGAAACGAAGAAAAGGGAGAAATAGAAAAGTATAACTCTGTGTTAGCTTGCATGCTGCAGAGAAAGAGAGAGAGACAGACAGACAGACAGAGGGGAGAGTGAGGGAGAGAGAGAGGGGGAGAGAGGGAGAGAGAGAGGGAGGGAAAGAGAGAGGAGAAGAGAGGAGAAGAGAAGAGAAGAGAAGAGAGAAGAAGAAAGAGAGAGACAGAGAGAGACAGAGAGAGAGGCTCTGTCAATCATTTATGTAAGCAAAGTGCAGAGTCTTACACAAAAGAGTTGTTATTAGTTAACATTGCGATATTGGGACTAGTCTTCAGTCCTGACATGCTAAAACATAGCAACCTAGGCTTTCCTCTAAACGAGAAAAACGATCTGATGTCGGTATACGGCTGCCTATAGGGCCGGGTATTTGAAAACAGTCACATACATACACACACACCAACTTCTCATCCAGTGTGTACTCACAGTCTCACAGTGATTCCAAGCAGGTGGGATGAGTGAGACAGAGTGCATGTTCTAAGAGATTAAGCTGGGGAACGCATAACAACAACAACACACACTCACCTATACACCACACCCACCCACCCAAAAATACCCCCGCACACCCACCCAAAATACGCACACCCACCCAAAATACGCACACCCAGGCACCTGTCAAGGTATGCTGGTATTTTTGTGACACTTTTCAAGAATACATATTCTGTATAAAGCATTCGCACACCCATCCATCCACACATACATCCACCTTCACACAAAAACCCCACGAACAAGCCATAGTCACAGCCAAAGAATAGAGAAAAAGGAAGAAGAGAAAGAAAAAGAAAAGGAAAAGAAGGGCAGAAAGAAGCGGCAACAGCAGCAACAACATCACCACGACCAAGTTCAGATTTAGCAAAAAAAGAAGACGGATCAAGAGCAACGCAACACAAGTCGCGACATGATAATGGGAGATAAATCCCACATAAACATGCCAGAGAAGTTCAGGAGAGTAGTCTCCCTGTGCTGAAAGACACTTCCATTATAAGGTAGAGGGTGGGGGAGGGGGAGGGGGAAGGGGGGGGGGGGGAGAGAAAGACGATAGGTTGAAGAACACGTGGAATCAGCGTCAAGACACTACACACACACACACTAACACACACACACACACACACGCATTCACACACAAACACACACACACACACAGAGGCCACACACACATCTAAAGGGTAGCCTATTATGAAGAGCGGGGTCAACAATAGCGATAAGACTCACCGTGAAATGAGAGGCAAGCAGATTACAGGCAAGGGTTTGTGCAGGCACAAAACCAGCAGAGGAAAATCTTCAAGGCAGACGTAACTATTATCCACACCGACAGACAAGCAGACAGACAGGCAGGCAAGGAGACAGGCAGGTTGAGAGAAGAGAGAGAGAGAGAGATGGGGGAGGGAGAGAGAGAGAGGGAGGGGAGAGAGAGAGAGAGAGAGAGAGAGAGAGAGGTAAACAGTGGGACTGACACACTGGCATGTCAGATAAAACGAAAGTGGAAGAATATTATTGTTGTTATCTTGATGCTTTAGAATCATTTGGAATGAGAAGCACTTAGAAAGGAAAAAATGCAGGAGAGAAGAGAGAGAAGAAGAGAGAGAGAAGAAAGAAGAAGAAGAAGGAGAAGAAGAAGGAAGGGGAGGGGGGAGGAGGCGAAGAAGAAGAATTGTGAAGAAAAGAAAAAGATTTGCAAAGAAGAAGAAGAAGAATTGCAAAAGAAAAAGAAGACGACGAAGAAGAAGAACAACAGAATTTTTGATGGAAGAAGAAAGAGAATAGGAGGAAGAGGAAGAGGAAGAGGAGGAAGGAGGGAGACAAAGAACAGATAGAGCAGAAAGAGGAGGAACAAGAAAGAAAAACAACAACGTATACAAATAGCAAGGGCAAGAAAGGCAAAAGATTAACAGTAAAAAATCAAACAAGTAAGAAATACTTCTTCTACCTAACAGAAACAAACATCTCCTTCACCTAGCAGTGTTTCAGTCTGACAGTTTCTGAAACATCCTTATTGCCTTCAGGATGCTGTCCCCATAAGAATATTTTCGCCCGAAAAAAAAGATTCTTAGAAAGATGGCCTTTTCATCTGGTCCGGTTTTCTTGGACTTTAAAAAAATTTTTTTTTATAATCTGGTCCTGGTTTCTTGGAACCATTTTTTAAAAACCTGGTCCTCGTTTCTTGGAAACTTAAAAAAAATCTGGTCCTGGTTTCTTGGAAACTTAAAATTGTTTTTTAAAATCTGGTTTTGGTTTATTGGAAACTTTGTTAAAAATGTGGTTCTGGTTTATTGGAAACACTTTTTAAAAATCTGGCTCTGGTTTATTGGAAACACTTTTTAAAAATCTGGCTCTGGTTTATTGGACACTTTTTCATCTGGTCCTGGTTTCTTGGCAACTTAAAAAAAAAATCTGGTCCTGGTTTC
>CM054148.1:2698666-2711166 GCA_028751875.1 Rapana venosa
AGAAGAAGTCGACTATTATTAATGTTTCATAATCTGGTTTCATTTTCCTATCTGGCGTATAGATTCGAGCTGACAGTCGCGTTGTGATGTATTCATTTGTGCAAAATGGATCACATTTTATTGCAGATGATTACGCGCTCACGATTACTTTGGAAACTCCAGGCCTAGTTAGTTTTTCATCCCCCTCTCCCCCCTCCTCCCCCTCCCCCCCCCCCCCCCACTCTCTCTCTCTCTCTCGTGCTCGCTCGCTCGCTCGCTCGCCCTACTCTTTCTCGGCGCTTATTTACGATTCAGCCTTGTGTAATGCGCTTTTGAACACCCAAAATATTCCGCTAACGACAGAGTATGACAGACAAAGCGAAATTCATGGCAAAACATATGGGAAAAATCTGCTATTAGGACTCATAACTAATAACAAAATCCTTTTCCGAAGCACCACAATTGCGTCTCGGGGTTGTTGGCTTTTTTTTCTTTCTTTCTTTCTCCTTTCCCCTCTTTCTCCGATTTCTTTCTTTCTTTTTTTTTCTTTTCTTCTTCTTCCTCCTCCCTACAATGTCTTCTCCCCCTCCCTCTCCTCTCCTCCTCCTCCTCCTCCTCCTCAAACTCTTCTTCTATATTCTTTAGCTTTCTCCCTCCCTCCCTCCTTTCTTCTCCCCCCTCTCCCTTTCCCTCCCTCCCCCCCACACCCAAACTTTGGTTACCGCCGTTTGCATGGGGGAGAGCAGAGAAACAGGGGGAGGTAATCAAAGGAGATTGAAATACCACGCAGAAGGAAAGGAGGAGGGAGGAGGAGGAGGAGGAAGGAGGAGGGAGGAGGAGGAATAAAGACATAAAAGCCTGTCAGAGCCATCGGATTGGAAGGAGAGAGAGAGAGAGAGAGAGAGAGAGGGAGGGAGTGGGGTGGGGTGGGGTGGGGGGGGGGGGGGGGCGGCAAATGAAGAGACGATGAATGTTTTTCAGTTTGCTCTGGGTCTGACAATGGCAGCAGGAGGGAGGAGGAGGAGGGAGGAGGGAGGAGGGAGGAAGAAGAAGAAACCATGGCATTATTGTGAGTTATGACACACAGACATGTGCGCCCAAAACACCGCGCTCCTTCTCTACGTTCCGCTAGCCTAGCCACCCTCCCTCCCTCCCTCCCTCAGCCCAGACGGAAAAGCAGGCGTACGCACGCGCGCGCGCACACACCAGCGCGCGCGCACACACACACACACATACACACACACACACGTGTGTGTGTTTGTGTGCATTTCAGTTTTTTCGATCACAATCGTTGGCAAACTTTTGTCTAAGGGGTGGGGGGTGGGGGATGGGGGTAAGTCCCGGAAGGAAGCATTTTTTACCATCATCTTCACCACAAATACATACACTACTCTAAAACACACACACACACACAAAAACCAACCCCGAGAAAAAAAAGGAAAGAAAGAAGTCTTGAACCCCTCAGTATGAGTTTTGCAGGTTATCATTTTTCGTTCACACTTACCCCCTTTTTTTCCTCATGGAAAGAGAGAGAGAGAGAGAGAGAGAGAGAGAGAGGAGAGAGAGAGAGAGAGAGAGAGAGAGAGAGAGAGTTAGAGTTTATAAGGGTGGAGGATGAGGAGAAAGAGAGAGAGAGAGAGAGAGAGAGAGAGAGAGAGGAGAGAGAGAGAGAGACAGACAGACAGACAGAGACAGAGCCAGAGCCAGAGAGAGACACACAGAGAGACAGACCGACAAACAGACAGAGAGCAACAAACAGAGAGAGAGAGAGAGAGAGAGAGAGAGAGAGAGAGAGAGAGAGAGAGAGAGAGAAGAGAGAGAGAGGAGAGAGAGAGAGATTTTGTATTTTTATTTATTCTTTTATTTCGAGGATAATGGAATAAGCGCTCATGTGGTGTTTTTTTCCCCATCCAGTCCCCATGTATATGCAGTTTTGTAAATTTTGTCGAGAGAGAGAGAGAGAAGGGATGGAAGATGAGGATGGGGTACGAGTGGGGATGGAGGAGGAACAAACAGGGGGGGAGGGAACAGGAACTATTGTTTAAGGACTTCCTTTCATCAGGGGAAGAAGCGACATTGCAGACCTGTCTTCCGATGACTGGAACTGCTACTGAACATGGCGTCGTTAAGGCGTCAGAGAGAGAGAGAGCGAGACGAGGAGAGAGACAGAGAGAGAGACATAGAGAGAGACAGAGAGAGACAGTTTGATGAGAGATTAGAGAGAGAGCGAGAGAGCGAGACAGAGAGAAAGACAGACAGAGACAGAGAGAGAGAGAGAGGAGCAGTTTGAGAGAGAACAGAGAGAGAGAGAGCGAGGAGCGAGACAGAGAGAGATAGAGAGAGGAGAAAAGAGAGAGAGAAGAAGAGACAGAGAAAGAGAGTGAGAGAGAGAGGGGAAGAGACAGAGAGACAGAGAGAGATAGAGAGAGAGAGAGACAGACAGACAGAGAGAGAGAGATGTTGCCCTGTACTCTGAAGGAAGACATCTGTAGTGATCTACGGGTGCATCAGCCAGCCCTGGAGATGTATCATATACTCCTCCATCCATTCATTCTTTCTGGTGGTTAGCATGATGCGCTCGTGCTCTGCTGACCCGGGTTCGATTCCTGTTGAAGAGGATTTTTCTTCTGGAGTTAACACCAGTGCCGATTCCTCTCCCCCTAAAAGTCCCTCGGATGGGACTATAAACCGAGAACCCGGGTGCGAACGCACGCAGGACATCTTACGCACACGTTAAAACCCGTCCCGCTTTTCGGAAGAGTAGGCCGGCCATAGTAGGCCATTGTGTGCCGGTGGGCGCGGATGACAAAACTGCAGACACACAGGGACTGGATGTAAGAAAGCACATGAGCGCTTATTCCATTATCCTCGATATAAGAGAATAAAAAGAATAGATATTAAAGTCTCTGGTCATTTTTTGAAGGGCGGCGCCAAAGACAAGGCTGGCAGGCAGGCTGGCAGGCAGGCAGGCTGGCAGGCAGGCAGGCTGGCAGGCTGGCAGGCAGGCAGGCAGGCAGGCTGGCAGGCAGGCAGGCAGGCAGGCAGGCAGACAGGCAGGCAGGAAGGCAGGCTGCATGGATCAAGCACCACTTGTCCTATGTATTGACAGAGGGCGGTGTTACACAGGATGGTGGTGTGTCTGCTGCACCCACACACAACAGGGACACAGCTGGCAAGATCATCCCCGTGTACACTGGCTCTTCGGCAGCAGTTTTTGCAATCACCACGGGGAGTAGGCTAAGCCGTTCTCAGGCTTCTGCTTCAAGTTGAAATGGAAAACCTCAAAATCCACCACACTTTTCCATCCAACAAGAATGTTCAAGATTCAAACCCGCGACCTCTCACTTCTGGACCAAAAGAAGATTTAAAAACCTCAGCGGCCTTAGCCACGGGGCCCGTGTGATGGCCTCCTTGCCCCCCTATCAACCACAGCCTACATGACCTTCCCCCCTCATCCCCACCCCCCTCCATCCATCCTCACCGCTGCAGCCAGCCTGCAGGCCTGTATGGAAGGGGCTGGGGTACAAGAGGGGATCGTCAGGAAGCCTTCTGCCATAAAACTCTTGGGGGTCCGTGGCACAAAGCTACTTGTAATGTCAGTGCGTGCTCAGGGACCAGGCAACAGAAGAATGGAAACGAAAGAAACAGACCCCGGTACTCCCCAGCGATGAAAACTCCCACATCTTTTCCAGTTTTTACGGAAGATGAAAAGAATCAAGATGCATTCTTCAGAACAAGAACAAGACCTGACAAGAAAGTAAGAAGTATAAAACCCAAAAAAAAAGTGAAGAAGAAAGGGAAAGGTAAAGAAAAGAAAGGCAAGAAAGCAGCAGCAGCAGAAACCATTCTTCAGATGTAAAACACGGCCGACAAACACAATCGCTTCTCCAGCGCCACCCAGCAGCCATAAATCGCCATCGATGTCTGCTTAACAGCCTGCCAGACACACAGGGGCTCTGTCCGGGATGAAAAGAACTATCACCGCAAACACAACTTTAATTCCCTGCCCCCCTTTCCCTCTCCCCAATCTTGACGTTACGGAAAACTACCCAAATCAAAACTCGGGGAGGCGGGAAAACGGCCAGCCAAAAATACGAGGCGACGTTTGGTGCGCGGTTCCAGAGCGGTAGTTTACGAGGAGAACAAAGGCCGCCATCCCAAACAGACTGCCGTAAAGTTGGGCCTACCTTCAGCCCCCTGCCAAACAATTGAGAACAAAGGCAAAGGCAGGGCAGGGTCGTGTCTAGTAAGTGGCAGACAGGCAGACGTGTATAAATCGCAGAGAACTGACATGCTCTTAGACTGGCTTCCTGTACTGCCCTTGATGGGAAAGCACTGTGTGCTGTGTGCGCATGCTCATAACAATACATCACTTCCTTTCGGAAACCACAGCCACAAAGGCTGGTCCTCTTTGGCAAGTGTACCTGACAACATGCAAACATCCTCCTCCTCCTCCTCATTTCCTTCCTGCCTGTCTTCTGCCCTTCTTCGGTCCGTCCTTCTGTTGCTTTTTTGTTTTTTGTTTGTTTTTTTGGTTTTTTTGGGTTCTGTTTTTTTGTGGTGGGGGTAATTGGTGTTTTGGGGTTCTGGTCTTTTTCGTGTGATAGAGATACCAAGAAGAGACTCAAGACAACAGACGAAACAGAGACGGAGAAGATGAAAGAGAGTGGTGGTGTGTGTGTGGTTGTGTTGTGCTCGGACATCTATCTTAATTCTGTAAAGGCGTGTGATGATGTAATGACCATCAAATGGAGGAGGTAAATGATTGATGCGAAAACGAGACAGACAAGACAACAGACGACACAACCGGCTTAGCACGCACACACCACATATATACATTCACCACAAACACACGGCAAAGGATACAAACAAAAAAAAAAACACACAATACACACCACACACAACATATCACTACACGCACAACACACCACACACACACACACACACACACACACAACACACACACACAACACAACAACACACACACACACAAACACACACAACACACACGGACACACACACGGACACACACACACACACACACACACACACACACACACACACACACCACACACACACACACACACACAACACACACACACACACAACACACACGCGCGTAGGCAGCGATATATAAAACAAGCAGTATTCGAATTTCTCAACTTTGGCCCGAACTGGATTCCGCAAAAGCTAGGAAGACTTCCACTCGGATTTCTCCTGACAAACCGGGAGCCTTTACG
Organism: Rapana venosa; assembly: GCA_028751875.1. Classification (NCBI taxonomy): domain Eukaryota; kingdom Metazoa; phylum Mollusca; class Gastropoda; order Neogastropoda; family Muricidae; genus Rapana; species Rapana venosa. The sequence continues at coordinate 2,703,886 of CM054148.1, forward strand.
GGCGGAGAGGGCTGTTGAGGGTTTCCCTCTCACCTGTCGCCTGTCTTTTCCCCCTCAATTAGGCAACAATCGAGACAGAGAGCCGCCCTGAAGGAGCCCCCAGAAGAACCCACAGGGGGTTTTCTGCCGTTCACAGCCGCTGCTGGGGTTGTGCTGTCTGGGTTCTTCTTCTCTCTCTCTCTCTCTCTCTCTCTCTCTCTCTCTCTCTCTCTCTCTCTCTCTCTCTCTCTCCTCTCTCTCTCTCTCTCCTCTACTTTCTTTCTAAGCGCCCACAACAAAGGGGGGCGATGGAATTCAAGAAATAAGCAGGGACTGTCAGAGAGAGGTAAGCATTGGGAGCAGAGTAAGTGTGTGTGTGTGTGTGTGTGGATATGTGGATTTATGTATGTATGTACGTACGTACACACACACACACGCGCGCGCGTGCGCACACACACACACACCTCTCCTAAAGAAAACAGGCACCATTCCCAAAGAAAAGGATTTTCGCAGCGAAACTCTCTTCTTTCACCTCGTCCTTCTCCTCCTCTTACTTCAACTGCTGCTGCTGCTGCTGCTGCTGCTAACTGCTGCACCACCACCACCACTAAAGCTGCTGTTGTTATGTGCTACAACGACTACCATGACTAAAGTGACTACTGCACAACTAGTATTCATGCTGCTGCTACTACCACCACTACAACATACTACTACTACTACTGCTGCTGCTGCTGCTGCAATTACAGGCTACTGTACTGCTGCTGCTGGCTCTACTTCCACTTCCAGCACATAATATAACGATTAACATCCTCTTCCAAACCACTCTTGCACTCCGTTACACAAGACCTCTCCTTTTGTTCAAAGGTACACAACTACCCTCTATAACTTAACTACCCCCCTCCTCCCTCCCCCCTCCACTCACCACTAATCCCTTTCCCGACCCCCCCCCCCTCAGTCTTTTCAAAACCCCCCCCCCCCCCCCCCCCCCCCCATCTGCACAAGAGGGTGGCTTCATACGCCCCCCCCCCCCCCCCCCCCTTATACCCCCTACCCCCATCCCCCCCCTCCAAGACCCCCCCGAAAAAAGCTGACCCTCTCAGGTGAACCTAATGAAAACCTTATCCCCCGCTGATAGACTGCAAGGAAGACAAGCACCTTCTAAACCCCCCTCCCCTCCCCCCTCCTCCCCTCTTTCATTCTCTTTTCCCACCCCCTCCCCCCCCACTCTTTCTCTTTTCCCCCCCCCCCAACCCCCTCTACCCCCCCCTCTCTCTCCGTCTTCCATCCTCTTTCTCTCTCTCCCCCTCTCCTTCTCTCATCTCTCTCTCTCTCTCTCTCCTTTCATTCTCTCTCACTCTCTCTCTCTCCCCCCTCTCTCTCCTCTCCTCTCCTCCCTCTCTCCTCTCTCTCTCTCTCTCTCACTCTTACCACCCCCTTCCCCCCTCTCTTTTTTTTCTTGGCCACCATCCCCTGTCGGCACAAAAGATTGGGGAGGGAGGTTTGGAGGGAGGGACGAAGATAAAACTTAGAGGAGGGAGAAAGGGAGGAACGAGCAGGAGAGAGAGAGAGAGAAGAGAGAGAGAGAGAGAGAGAGAGAGAAAGAGGACAGACCAGAGACAGAGAGACGAGCGAGAGAGCGAGCGGAGAGAGGGGAGAGAGAAGGAGAGAGAGAGAGAGACAGGAAAAAGAGACAGAGCGAGAGAGCGAGCGAGCGAGCGAGAGAAGAGAAGAGAGAAAAGACAGAGACACAGAGCGAGAGAGCGAGCGAGAGAGAGAGAGAAGAGAGAGAGAGAGGGGAGAGAGAAGAGAGAGAGAGACAGACAGACAGAAAACAGAGAGACAGACAGAGCGAGAGAGCGAGAGAGAGAGAGAGAGAGGGGAGAAGAGAGAGAAAGGGGAGAAGAGAGAGGAGAGAGAGAGAGAGAGAGACAGACAGACAGACAGACAGACAGACAGACAGCAAATTTCGTGGTTAAATAAAACCAACTCACCCCCCCCCCCCCCCCCCCCAAACCCCCCCCCCCCCCCCTCCCCACTTAGAACAGGGAGGTTAGAACAACCAAATGTGTCAAAGCTGTTTAAAAAAGAAAAGAAAAACCCACTTGAACAGACGACGTTTGACAGCTACTTTAAAGGGTAGCTAAATTCCGACTTCGGGGATGATGATTGTGTACAAGATTGGAGTCCTATCTAGAACTGTCCTTGTGTTGTGAGAATCTGAGACAGCCACCACAGCCAGTGTCTGAACTGGAAAAGCGATCTGCTTCTTCTTTTGTGTCTTCTTGTTCTTTTGTCTCTTCTTCTTCTTCTTCTTTTTGTTCTCTTGTTCTTCTTCTTGTTCTTGTTCTTGTTCTTGTTCTTCTTCTTCTTCTTCTTCTTCTTCTTCTTCTTCTTCTTCTTCTTCTTCTGTGTACCATTTGACAATGTGTAGATGTTTATCTTTATGACTTATTTAGTTTGGTTGTTGTTATTTTTTCTTGGTTTTGTTGTTCTTGTTGTTTGTTTTGCTCTTTTTTTTCTTCTTTTGTCGGTTTGGTTTTTCTTTCTCTTTTGTTTGTTTGTTTTGGTTGGGGCTTTTTGGGGTGGGGGGTGGTGGGTGGGTGGGTGGGGGGTGGGGGTGTTTTTTAGGGTTTTCTTTTCTTTGTTTGCTTTGGGAGGGGGGGGGGGGGTTGTTGGGGGGGGGGGGGGGGGCTGTTTATGAAAAGGGTTATTTCCCCTTGTTTCTACTGTGAGCCTGTAATAAGTGTTGGGTTATTATTAAGATGTATCCCTACGGACGGGGACTGGATGTAAAAAAGCACATGAGTGCTTATTCATTATCCTCGAAATAAAAGAATTTGTCATTGTCATTGTCATTGTCTTCTTCATCTTCTTCTTCTTCTTCTTCTTCTTCTTCTTCTTCTTCTTCTTCTTCTTCTTCTTTTCTTCTCTTCTTCTTTCTTCTTTCTTCTTCTTCTTCTTCTTCCTTCTTCTTGTTCTTCTTCTTCTTCTTCTTCTTGTTCTTCTTCTTCTTCTTCTTTTCTTCTTCTTCTTCTTCTTCTTCTTCTTCTTCTTTTCTTCTTGTCTTCTTCTTCTTCTTCTTCTTCTTCTTCTTCTTTTCTCTTCTTCGTTCTTCATCTTCTTCTTCTTCTTCTTCTTCTTCTTTCTTCCTTCTTCTTCTTCTTCTTCTCTCTCTTCTTCACGCTTGTCTGCCGTCTTTGCCATGTTGATGATGGGGGGAGGGGATGTCATGTTTAGTTCACCCCCCCCCCCCTAACCTCTCAAAACAGATAATTTACCATCTCATCAGCCAGCTATTAAGACGTTATTCATTAAGAGACTGAATTTTAAAAAGAAGAAGAAGAAGAAAAAAAGATAAATTGAGTGAGGTAACGTGACTGTGTTAGGGGGCAGGGGGGGGGATGTTTCCATTGATGATTGGTTGTCGTCTGTTCTTTCGGCTTTTTTCCCCTGTCCTTTTTTGATCTGTACGTCTATCTTCCTTTATCTAATTTTGTTCTTTCCTTCTTCCTCCCTCCCTTCCTTCCTTTCTTCATACCGATCTGTCATTCCAAAACTGTCTGTCATTTCCTTGCCGTCTACCATGACAGAGACTGGCCATGAGCTGTCTGTCTTTCACTTGCAGGAAACCCTACAGTCATTAGGGAGGAAGGACCAGCAGCAACCACAGAAAGGTCTGCTAGTCACTGTCACACCACAACACACACCACTGGTGTTGCATACTGACTTTTTGTAGTCGCGATAGGCTGATGATGCACTCTGCCGGCTGTTCACACTGTTAGTGCAATGAAAATATAAAAGGTAAAGGTAAAGGAGCCCCATAACCTATAAGGTCGTAGGGGAGCGAGGCGTCAGAGACCTCACTTCTCTAGGGCCAGCATATTGAGGGCAGCGCCCATCTCCTCTCCCTCGCTGCTTTACCTTCCCTGACCCTAAAGAGGGCAGGTACCCATTTACAGCTGGGTGAACTGGGGGGACTGTACTGAAGCCAGAATGCAAATGTAAACTCCCCCAAAAGGGGTTGCAGAATTTCATCGTTTTCTGATGAGTCCTAGTGTCATCTTCTCATTCTTCAAGTGGATCAAAATGTTTGGATTTAAAGTGACTTTTTCCACTGTTTTCAGGTCACACAGAATTCAGTGGCGATCTGATGCTTCCTCAGAGAAATGATCTTGGTTTAAACAAGATTTTATTCAAAGAAAATCATACATGTACACACTTGTAATAGAACAGCAACAAGCTATAAAAACAATGGAAGCTAAAAGAAATGGTCTTAAGTCACTTCGCTAAAACAGAACAAACGCACAAATAAGAACAGCAAACAAACAGAACCGCCCCCCAAAAACAAACAAACAAACAAACAACAAACAAAAAGGGCAGGTTAAAAAAGCACCCTTCTACCATTACCGAATAGTTTGTTAAAACTAACAAACATTTTGATGTCATAGCCACAGAATACTTTCACACGAAAATGAATAATTTCTTCGATTCCATCCATACATGTTGATATTAATTTCGACTCCATAGACTTACATTCTACCCTGCCAATCTTGAATACTTTCATTCCTCCTCTGAAGTCTCTGACACCATGGCATTCTACTATGTACTAGAATAGTGCGTGCACACTTTATTTGATTCAGCCACAAGTTACTTGTGGTAGTGGGTGTGTGAGAGAGAAAACACAAAGACAGACTTTTCGTGGGAACACATGATATTTTGACAGGTCATACCATACTCCACCCTCTAACCCCCCCCCCCCCCCCCCCCCCCCAACCCACAAAATCCCCCCCCCCCCCCCCCCCCCCCACCCACTCCTTCATGCTCTGTAACAGTGTAACTGTGTCCAGTAACAGCACTACCTTAGCTTTATCGTGAGCAGTCAGATGGAAGATCTCTTCTCTTCTCTTCTCTCTCTCTCTCTCTCTGGTAGGGGGTGGGGGGGGGGGGGGGGGGGGGGGGGGGGTGGGGGTGGGGGAGAGTACTGTTATGTTGGACATTGTATTTTCCAGTCTCTTGCTTTTCCTTCGCGGAAATTTGATATCAAGTTTTGTAATATCACAGACTGACACTTCGAGAGAGAGAGAGAGAGGAGAGAGAGGAGAAGGAGTGAGAGAGAGAGAGAGAGAGAGAGCATGTGTGTCGTGTGTGTGTTGTGTGCGCGTGTGTGTCGTCTAAAAAGACGCTGGAAGGAAGAGAAAGAAAAGAGAGAGAGAGAGGAGAGGAGAGGAGGTGAGGAGAGATGAGAGAATGGAGAGAGAGAGAGGAGAGAGAGAGAGAGAGAGAGAGAGAGGAGAGAAAGGAAAGAAAGCCCCCCCCCCCCACTCCCCCTCCTACTCTACCTCCCCCCAGGTCCAGCAGTGCAGTTCTGACAGGCAGGCAGTGCAGACACAACAGACATCTTGTTGTCGTTTTACGCCTGGCCGACCACTGTGCTGACTGACCAAGACCTCCTTTCTAGTCCACTCCCCCCCCCCCCCTCCCCCCCTCCATCCAGCCCCCACCCCCCCCCCCCCCCCCCACCACTTCTCCTCCCTCCCCCCCCAACCCCCGAAACTCACCTCCCTACTTCTCCCCTCCCTACCCCTAGTATCTCTCTACTTGCCCCCTACTTGTAGTCTTTACTTTCTCTCTCTCTCTCTCTCTCTCTCTCTCTCTCTCTCTCTCTCTCTCTCTCTCTCTCCTCTCTCTCTCTCTCTCTATGTGTGTGTCCCCCCCCCCCCTTCCTTTTCATTTTTCTGTTTCTCCCTCTTCCGGCTCTCACATAGAAAAAAAAAAATCGTCCACAGCTTTTCTGTTGTTTGCTTCTGTTGTTTGTTTTTCTTTTGGTTTGGTTGGAGGAGGGGGGTGGGGGTGGGGGTGGGGGTGCGGGCGTGAAGTGTGTGTGTGTGGTGTGTGTAGAAAAGGCACGTTTTATTTTGTTTTGCGGAAACTGTATGACTCATACACACAGTGATGCTTCCAGTATAAAAATATTAAAAAAAACCACAACAATAACCCAAAATAAAACATCCCCACCAAAAAAAAAAAGGAGAGAAAAAGTCCCTCCGAAAGAAAGCTTCCATACAGGGGAGATAATACTGTTTCGTAAAACGCTTCAAGGGAAACTACTCATGGTGAAAGCAGTTTCAAGAAGATTTGCAGTGCTTGTTTTAGCTGTGTTAATTAAACATCGATACTTCTGTTACCGATTATGTCAGTTGGAGTGATGATTTCACAAGATTACTCGACGACATCTCTGTATCGACCACAACACTGTATAAACGGTTCAACAGTTTTGTATGGATAGTGATGATATCAATTTTTACATGATGCAAACCATATCTTAGAAAGATGCAAGTTTATATTGCTAGAAGTATTGTTAACGTGACCGGTGTCCTTGAGACGTTGATAATAATCACAACAATAATAACCTTACATACAAGGTGTTTGTTGTTGATATTTCGTCATCAGTGACTAGATTCGTTGATCATTGAAAGAGAAAATGAATTAATTTCTTCAGTAATTATGGTGCATACTTTTTATATAGCTGGCTGTATATCTAGGCTATCTGTCTACATATCTGACAACCTACCTACCTACCTACCTATCTATCTACCTACCTACCTACCTACCTATCTATCTATCTATCTATCTATCTATCTATCTATCTATCTATCTATCTATCTATTTCCTCTGCCTTCTCTTCATATTCTTGGTTTAGGTTATTTTCATAACTTACTTGGTTCCTTTTTCTGATCTTATCTTTGAATCTTTGTAGTTTCATTCAGACCTGCTCTGAACAGCTTAATCCTGTATAGCTGAAATCCGCCTTGTGGGCCGAATGACAACTAAATAGGACGGCATTCTGATACACCACGATCCGCAGAGCACAGAGAATACATCGAAAGATGGACAGGAAAAAAAGCAAAACAAAAGAAGGGAGAGAAGCAGAAGAGGGAGAAAAAAGAGGAAGAGAGGGAAGAATAGGATATACAGTACCACCATCAGTAGCAGAGCGAGAACAACAAATAATAAAAACAGCAATAAAAAAGAGGAAAAAGATGAGAACGAACAGAGAGAGAGAGAGAAGAAAAAAAAGAGAGAGAGAGAACAGAGATGGAAGAGGAGGAAGAGGTGGAGGGGGGAAGAGGGGGAAGGGGGGGGGGGGGGGGGGGGGGGGGCGAGAAGAAGAAACTGTTTTTAGTTACCACCTGCATTGATGTACATACACGTGTGGTTGTTTGTGTCTGTCTTTGTGAGCCTGTCTGCTTCTCTCTGTCTGTGTGTCTGTATCTCTGTCTGTGTATCTGTATCTCTGTCTGT
>CM054148.1:2713666-2716166 GCA_028751875.1 Rapana venosa
GAGCGAGAGAGAGCGAGAGCGAGAGAGAGAGAGAGAGATAGAGAGCGAGAGCGAGAGAGAGCGAGAGCGAGAGAGAGAGAGAGAGAGAGAAGAGACAGACAGACAGACAAACAGATAGACAGGGATACAGATATACAAGAGAGAGAGAGAGAGGAAGAGAGAGGAGAGAGAGAGAGGAGAGAGAGAGACAGACAGACAACAGACAGACAGAGAAACAGATAGACAGGGATACAGATATACAGAGAGAGAGAGAGAGAGAGAGAGAGAGAGAGAGACAGAGACAGAGAGACAGACAGAGAGAGAGACAGAGACACAGAGAGAAAAGACAGACATACACAGAGAGAGACAGAGAGAAAGAGAGAGACATACACAGAGACACAGAGAGAGACAGACATACACAGAGACACAGAGAGAGAGAGAGAGAGAAGAGAGAGAGAGAGAGAGAGAGAGAAACAGAGAGCGTTACTAGGAAGGAAGCTTGCGGCATTGTTTCATTGACAAAACGGGCCGGTGTTTAAGCTGAAGTAAGTAATGGGCTGGGAAAGGCAGCGGTGGCAAATCACTCCCATTCCTGTCGCCCTCCGCTCATGCCACCACCCTTCTTCTAGGCCTATTCCTCCGCGCCACGGAAGCTAAAGAGGGTGGAAGGGTGGGTAGGAGAAGAGAGAGAGAGAGAGAGAGAGAGAGAGAGAGAGAGAGAGAGAGAGAGAGAGAAGAGAGAGAGGATGTCTACTTAAATGAAGGGGGCGGTGGGGCGGGGAGTTTGGGGGGGGGGGGGGAAGGGAAAAAACAAAAGATAGGTAGAGAAAATAAATGGTGGTTTTCTTTTGTTGTGGGGGAGAGGGGGGGGGGGGTGTCCTTTTTCTTTTTCTTTCTTAGTTTTCTTTTTTTTTATGGGCGAGGGGGGCGGGGGGGGAGGGGGGGGGGAGGGGGACTGGAGTGTTTTTGTTTTGTTTTCCCTCCAAGACTGAGTGAGGGAGGGGGGGAGGGGGGGAGTGTAAGAGAAGAAGAATGGAAAGCTAAAAAACGTTACAGGGAATAGAAAGAGGAAGGCGAGCTTCGTTAAAGAGATTTGTTTACCTTCTTACAAACCCCCCCCCCCCACCCCGAACCATTCCCCTCTGCTCCCCCCCCCCCTCTCCCCCTCTGCCCCCCCTCATCCTCTCCCTCCCCCCCTCCTCCCATCCTATCCTGAAAAAGTCACACCCCCCCATTATTTTGTTCCACTACTCCTCGGAATTTTACAAACTTTTCAAAGACTTCCCCACCACGTCTTTTCTTTTACTTATCTTCTTTCAATTTTTCTTTCTTCTTTTTGTTGTGTTTTGATCAAGTTCACGCCATTTTTTTAAATTTTGGGGGTACATCCCCACACCCACAAAACACCAAAAACACACACACCACACACACACAACCACACACAACACCACAACAACAACCCACACCCCTAAACCACGGCCCGGGTTTTTGGACAGGGTGAAATGTTTGTTGAACACTGATTTGAGACCCCCTTCCCCCCCCGCATCCCCCCCCCCCCCCCCCCCCCGCCCAAACCCCCCTTCTCTTTTTTCGCCCCCCCCAATTTTCCCACCCCCCTAAACCCTCCACCCCTCACCCTCCTTCGTGTTCTTGTTCTTCCCTTTTGTCTTCGTTTTTCCTTTAACAAAGTTTTTTTGTTTATGTTCGCTGTTCTTGTGCTCAAAATACTCCCCTCTGTCTGCTGTCTGCTGTCCGTCCGCCCGTCTGTCTGTCTCTTGTGGGGGTGTATATTTTGTGCGTGCTTGCTGCGAAAGGGGGTGGGAGTGTGGTGGTGGTTTAGGGGCGCGCGCCCCGCGTGCGTGCGTGCGTGCGGGCGTGGGGGTGTGTGTGTTGTGTGTGTGTTGTGTGGGTACAACCTTTAATGGTTTTGAGAGGAGAGGAGGAGAGAGGAGAAGAGACAGACAGACAGACAGAGAAACAAAAATTTGAAGGGTACAGTAGATAGATTGAAAGAGAGGAGAGAGTAGAGAGGGAGAGGAGGAGAAAGGGAGAGAGAGAAAGGGGAGAGGACAGGACAGCACAGAGAGAGACAGAGAGAGGACAGACAGACATCCAAAGGACCAAGAGAGACACGGGACACACGGGAGAGGAGAGAGAGAAAAGAGAGAGAGAAGAGAGAGAAAAGGGGAGAGAGAGATACAGAGAGAGAAAAATAAGAGGGGAGAGGAGGGAGATGAGGGGGGGGAAAGAGGGAAGAAAAGTAAGAAAAAGGGGGAAAAGGGAGGGAGAAGAGAGAGAGAGAGAATGAATGAAGAACGAATGAACGAATTTTTTTTTTGACAAAAGCTACAAGCCATCGTCAAAGGGGGTAATTGTAAGTAAACATATAAATCGGGAATGTATGAAAAAGGGCATGAGTAATTTAAACCAAAGTCCAGAAAATGCCAACCAATATTTTTTAGAGAGAGGGGGGAGAGAAGGGGGGAGGGGGAGAGGGGAGAGGGGAAAGGAGAGAGAGAGA
>CM054148.1:2731166-2735689 GCA_028751875.1 Rapana venosa
AGCCTATTTCCCCTACCGTCCCCTCATCATCTCTATTATCTTTTCATTGCAGAACAATGCCGACAATGCCAACCCATCTTCCACTACTCGAGATGTTTCTCATAGTCATTCCCTCCTCCCTCCTCCCAGACCCTATTCCTCCTCTCCCCCTCCCCACTGACCATATGTCTGGCACTCCGGGCCTGTGTCTCTGGCATGCCCAGTCCATGCAGCGGCCAATTTGCTCCAAGATGTTTGGCTTCGTAACAAGACCCCGACAGCCCTGACTTCTGGAACTCCAGAACAGTATGGCGCGTCTTGGCTGCCAAAAGCTCTGAAGTTGAAGAAGAATGTCAGAAAGCCAAAGTGTTTTGATTGACGCTCGGTTTCCATCAGAAGTTTAGGGCGGTGTTTGTGCTTTGCTGTGTTGTGCTGTTGTTGTGATATGTTTGGTACGTTGTGTGCTTGTTTGGCGTTTTGATGTGATGTTTTAAAAAAAAATTACATTGATGCCAAATCAATATTTTAAACCTCACAAAAAGGCAATTACAAACTACAAGCAGATGTGATTTTTGGGGGAAAGATCATGAATCAAAGCATATCGAACGTGGCAGTATTTTTTTCCGTTCAAAAATTAGTAGTTTGTAACAATGTGATCCAACTGTAATGCCAACATTGCATTGCACTGCATGGTACACTGCTGAATTATTTGTTACGTTAATGTGGGATGCTTAGGATACATTACAATTATGACTATGCATTTATCTGTGTCATTAATTCTTGTTTGTTTTTTTCTCGATTGCAGCATAAGACAACAAGAAGGAAATATCAGAGCAATGTATTCATTTTTCCTGCTGGTCAGTATTTCTCTGTTTTCAAAATGTAGCAATTTTCTTTGTTATCATTATGCCCTCACGTTGCGGCTGGACAGTTTATTACGATCATCTGTCCAAGATGAACGTCAAAACCTGGCAATCTGCATCATCCAGATACACACAAGAGTTGACACGTCTATTCGTGGTTGTTACACTGAAAAATCAAACTTTCGTTTTTTGCCGCCAATGGTGTACCGTAACGTGGTCCTGGAAAACCCAAACCCCGCTGCTGGACCGACAAATACGCAGAAGAACACAATTCCTTCCCTTGCTTATGGGATTACTTCCCTTACCTTTGAAGACAAATCCCGCTTTCTTTTCCATTTCTGTTCACTGACAAGGGTCCTCAGTTTTCTGCCCCTTCTTTGTCTGCAACTTTTCAAGTGAGTTTGGAGTTGTTTGGCCTGGGGAGAGAGCTAGAGAGAGAAAGAAAGGGCTTACTTCTCTCCCCTGACAATGCAGCTTCTCGGGAGGGAGGGAAGAGGCACCCTGATGACCTTTGTGAAGAACCTCACGTATGATGACGACAATCACTGCGCCATTCTGTTACAGCCGTTCATTTCACCAGTTGTCAAACTTCCATATCCCCTGCACGAACTTACTTCAGAGTTAAGAAAAAAAAAGGGGGGAGATGTTCTTTCTGCTGCTAAGGCTGCCATTACATTTTCGGTTTTTGGTTGCTAACAGGATATATACACATGTGTGTGTGTGTGTCGTGTGTGTGTGTGTGTGTGAGTGTGTGTGTGTGTGTGTGGTGGAGAGAGAGAGAGAGAGAGAGAGAGAGAGAGAGAGAGAGACATGAATAAATTCTGTTTAAACCAAAGTGAGACTGTAAGGCGGATCGGAAAAGATACTTGAAATGATTTATATGCGATGCTCACAATTGTACAAAAGACCCAGAGATGAAAACTCAGAGAGAATGGTAGCCTTTTTTTTTTCTTAAAAAAAAAGCTAGGAAATCACAACGTACAAAACCGACCCCCCAAAAAAACCCACACCAACACACCAAAAAACACACCAAAACAAAACAAAAACAAAACCACCCACAAAAAACAACAAAACAACCACACAAAAACCCAACAACAACAAAAACCCAAGGAACTCTGAGAGTTATAAGAAGACAGAAAGAAGAAAACGACAGCAGAAAAGAAAAGAAGAGAAGAGAGAGAAGAAGAGAAAGAGAAGAGAAGAGAAGCGAAGAGAAAAGAGAAAGAAGAGAGAGTGAAGAGAAGAGAGAAGAGTGAAGAAAAGAAAGAAGAGAAGAGAAAGAGAGAAGTGAAGAAAAGAGAAGGAAGAGAAGAGAAGAGAGAGGTGAAGAGAAAAAAGAGAAGAGAAGAGAAAGAAGGAAGAGAAGAGAGGGGGTGAGAGAGTAAGAGAAGAGAAGAGAAGAGAAAGGAAGGGAAAAAGAAAAGAGATGAAGAGAGAGAAAAAGAAGGAAGAAGAAGAGAAGAGAAGAGAAGAGGGGAAAAGAGAAGTGAAGAAAAGAAAAGAGAAGGAAGAGATGAAGAGAAGAGAGAAGTGAGAGAGAGGAAGAGAGAAGAGAAGAGGGGAGGAAAGGGGAAGAGAAAGAAGAGAATGAGTTGGAAAGAAGAAGAGAAGGAAGAGGGAAAGAAGAGAGAAGAGAGAAAGAGAAACAGGAACCCCGGGACACTCCAAGTCCAGGTGTTGGCCGTTACCCCAACAACAAACACTCCCCCCCCCCCCCCACCCCCCCCCCCCCCAGTCACTCACAACAACAACAACAGTCGAGGCCGCTTCCACCAAGAGTGGCAGGCCTTGTTTTGCTTGGCTCGTGCCGGAATCTCCCGAGTCTCTCCGAGCTTGCCCGAAGGCTGCTGGCTAGTCAGGGAAGGAGGGTGTGTGGCCATGTATTTGTAAAGTCAACAGGCTGGACATTGGCATTAGGGCAGGAGGGGGGAAGGGCAGGCCTCGCATTACCTGAACAGGTGGGCACTGGGGTGGTGGAGGGTGGAGGGGGGGGGGGGGGAGGGTTGATGGCTTTGCACATGATGGTTTAACGAAGGTAATGGACTGGGTGGAGGAGGAGGGGAGGAGTGGGGGTGGGGGGTGAGGGAGGGGGGTAAGGTGTTATGCAGTAGTTTATGATGAAGAAGGTAATGTGGTAGTTGGGTGTTTTCTGTTGTTGTTTTTATTTTTTAGGTTTACAGTTTGCGAATTGGAATGTAGTACGCTTTAGTAGGATTGTTTCATTTGTTTCAGTATTTGTTGTGGACGTCTCTAACTCTCCTCTCTCTCTCATCACTCTCTCTCTTCTCTCTCTCCTTCTCTCTCTCTCTCTCTCCTCTCTTCTCTCTCTCTCTCTCTCCTGTGTGCGTGCTTGTCCGTGTATTGCGTGCGCGCGTGCGTGTCTGTGTGTTCTTTATTGCCCTTGTGAGCACTTATAGACCACAACGTAAATTGTGGGAAAGAATGTATGCGTATAAGAAAACAACAACAACTTAACGACCCCCCCCACCCCCCCCCCCACCCTCCCCCAAAAAGCAAACAAGACAAGAGAGGAATGGAAGAAGAATGCAAATAAAATGGAAGAACGAACGATCGCGAAGAAGAATGCGAAGAAAAACTGCGAAGAAGAAGAAGAAGAATTGTGAAGAAGAAGAATTGTGAAGAAGGAGAGAAAGAAGAAGAAGAAGAAGAAGAAGAAGAAGAGAAGAAGAAGAGAAGAAGAGAAGAATTGTGAAGAAGAATAACAACAGTAACAACAACAGCAACAACACAAAGAAAAGAGATATGCGAAGAAGAATTTGACAAAGGGGAGGAGGTGGAGAAGAAGAAGAAGACGACGAAGAATTTAAGTCGAAGAAGATATTTAAAGAAAAAAAATGGCAGAAGAAGAAGACGTTGAAGAGTGCAAAGAAGAATGCAAAAAAGAAGAAAAAGAAGAAGGAAGAAGAGAATAACACCAACAAAACACCACCAACAACACCACCAACAACACCACCACGTTAACACCACCACCACCATCACCACCACCAACGGCAACGGCAACACCACCACCACACCACCACCACCACCACCAACGGCAACACCAAGAGCAGCAGGCACTACTAACCTGGAAGGGGCATTGCAGACTTGGCAGCAGGACTGGTGGAAGTCTCCCTCTTGTCCTGCAACACAGACAACCGCCGTGTCAGCCACATCATTTATGTATATTATTATATCATATAACAACATATAAACAGTCTTTAACAACATATAAACAGTCTTTTCTGTTCTGCAACACAAAGAACCGCCATGTCAGCCACATCATTTATGTATATTATATTATATAACAACATATAAACAGTCTTTTCTGTCCTGCTACACAGACAACCATGTCAGCCAGATCATTTATAAATATTATATAACAACATATAAACAGTCTTTTCTGCAACACAGAGAACCGCCATGTCAGCCACATAATTTATTATTATATTATATAACAACATATAAACAGTCTTCTGTTCTGCAACACAGACAACCATGTCAGCAAGATCATTTTTATAATTATATCATATAACAAAATATCAACAGTCTTTTTTCTGCAACATAGACAACCATGTCAGCCAGATCATTAATGTATATTATATTATATAACAACATATAAACAGTCTTTTCTGAAACACACAGTACCATGTCAGTCAGATAATTAATAAATATTTTTAAAAA
>CM054148.1:2736189-2753689 GCA_028751875.1 Rapana venosa
TATTTGAAAAAGAAAATTTTGAATTTCACTAATGGCGAACCCCCTTTTTGCACAGAAGCTGTGCAAATTGGGAGTTTTTGGCAATTTTGAAGTAGTTCACTAAAATGTACAGACATGCCTTAGCGCAAAAGTCTTGCAAATTTGGAGTTATTGGAAATTTTTTAAAAGTGCCCCATAAAATTACAGGTTCGTCCTTATGCTGATAATTTTACAGCTATGTTTTTCACGTTTTTTTCTCATACGGGTTTGTTAACTTTGTACAGCTACTATTTACCGCCCTTTTCTCTAAGGTTTTTGACTTTCCCATGGATTGAATTATGTGCACAATCTACCGTCTGGTTTACCCCCAGTATTTTTTTTCTTCCTTAACATTTTTTGTTGCCAACAGTTTGAAACCCTTTGGGGGGCTGTTTTCCTCGGGCATGGCATCAATCCCTCCACTTCCCTCTTAAACCTTACTCTTAAAGCAATGACACTGCAAACACCAACACCCCCCCAAAACAACCACATAACACACAAAAAAAATCCCCTGAACTAATATAAAAACCGGAAGGAATAACAAGATGTTTTTTGTCGTCTCTCCACCTGAAAAAAAACAAACCCAGCCAAAAGATCGGAAAAAGGGGTAAACCACAGATAGACACCCAAAAAACCCCAACCCCCACCCCCCCCCCGGGTCTGAAGACAAGGCTGGAGCGGGGAGGGGGAAACAATAGGGGTATTAAACCAAAAGGTGGTTTCTGGGTTAGACAAGGGAGGGAGCGACAGACAAAAAAAAAGACAACAGACAGACAGACAGACAACGGGACAAATAAAGCCCCCGCGCAGACAAACCGAATCAAAAAAAACCCTAAAACACCCAGCCCCCTATACCAGCCCAAAACTGTTATTACTCAACAGGGAGGGAGGGGAAAAGGGGGGAGGAAAAAAAAACATAAGAAACCCCGGCAGCCCTTGGGGCCACAATAGGCATTTTAAATTTTTTGCCTCCCGATTGCAAGGAACCCTGGAATGAAATGTGGGGCCGCGGGGAGTGTCGTATTCTTACGCCACAAAAAGGGGGACTATGTTTTGTCAACGTTGGAAGAATCAGGAAAGACCGGGTTTTCTTTGCTGGGGGTGGGGTGAGGTTTCCAATGCAAACCCGTCACCTCCCTTTGGGAAAAACAACTGGGTGAAGGGCCCCTTTTGGGCGGGATATCAGGTCGGGGGGGGGGGGGGGGGGGGGGGGGGGTTTGTGTGTGTTTTGGGGTTGTGTGGGGGGGAGAGAGAGAGAAGAGAGAGAGGGAGAGGAGGAGGAGGAGGGGGGAGGGAGAGAGGGGGGAGGAGAGAGGGGGAAAGGAGACACACGGGCAACACCACCCCCCACAAAAAACACCCACACACACCACACAAAACAAAACACACCACTGACCACACTCGCCGTCCATCTTGTTTGTGATGTGTTTTTTTTTTTATAACTATTTTCAACAATGTTGTCTCAGTATTGTCATTTTTTATACCCTCTTTTCCTCCTCCTCTCCTCCTCCTCCACCTCCTCCTCCTCCCTCCTTCTTCCTCCCTCCTTCTTCTTTTTGTTCTCCTTCTTCTCCTCTTCTTCTTCTTTGTCATCTTGCCACCTTCTCTTTCTGTTCTTTCTCTCTTTTTTCGTTCATCATCTTCTTCTTCTTTCTTCTTTCTTCTCCTTTTACGTCTTTCCATTCATATCCCTTTCCTTTTATTTGTTGCTTTCGTCTTCTCTTCTTCAAAACTGTTTTGAATATTTCTGGAACCGTTTATTATTCTTGGATTGATTCAACAAGAAAGCCAAATGTTGATGCTAAAATCTCTTCTCTTCTCTTCTCTCTCTCTCTCTCTCTCTCCCTCTCTCTCCCAGCTCATTCTCGCCATGGATCTCTTCTCTCTCTCTCTTCCTCTCTCCTCTCTCCTCTCTCCCTCTCTCCTCCTCCCTTCGCTCTCACCTCTCTCATCTCAACTTCTCTCTCTCCTCTCTCATAGCTTTCTCAATTTCCATTTGCGTTCGCTTTTAAATCGGACATGGCAAAAATTCAGAAAAGCAAACAACACAACAAACAAACGCACACTCCACCACACACATAATGTCCCAGAAAAGATTGAAAGGGACTTTTGGAGAAATGGGATGAGGAGGAGGGTGGTGTGGGAGTGAGGGTGTAGTTGGGATGGGGGTGGGGGTTGGGATAGGTGGGGGGGGGGGGGTTGATTGCCTAATCAAGAGTTGACTTTATTATCTTTTTTGGTCCATCCATGCCAGAGTTAGAAAATTCGGTTGTTGTTTTTTTCCTTGATTATTCTTTCTTTTCGTTTTTCTTTCTGGGTCTTAATTTTGTATTTTCTGTGTCCGTTCTTTACTTCCTTTTTTCTTCTTTCCTCATCGTGCGTCTTCTTCTTGGTTTCAATAGATCTTCTTCCTCTTTCCCTCCTCCCTCTTCTTCTTCTCATCTTCTCCTCCTCCTCCTCCTTCCTACACCTCCTCCTCCATCCTTCCTCCACCCTCCTCCTTCTTCTTCTCTTCCTCCTCCTCCACATCCGTCTTTCTCCTTCGTACTTCTTCTTCTCTCTTTTTTCCTCCTCCTCCTCCTCTTCCTCCTAAACCTCTCTGACGTTGTCTCTGGTCTCATTCTCTCTCCCCCCCGCCCCCCCCTCTCCCTCTCCCTCTCTCCCCCTCTTCTCTCCTTCGCTCCACTCGCTGGGCTGGCTGCAGGCAGGCTCCTCAGCTTGTTGCTTTGTTTGGTTTCATTGTCTTTTATATTGTTCCCTTCTCCGCCCGCCCCTTCCCATAAACAGTAAAGCCAACAATGTCCCATTGTGAGGGCTTGTAGATTGCGATTGTCCTCCCTCCTCCCTCCCTCTCTCACCTGCCTACCTCCCTCCTCCCCTCCCCCTTCCCTCTCCTCCTCCTTGGTTCTTTCTTTCGTCTGCGTGTTGACACGGGCAATTTGTGTCACTTCTTCCTTCCCTCTTTTCCAAGCCCTCTTTTTGTCCCTTTCCAAAATGACTTTATTATCCCCCCCCTCTCTCTCTCTCCCTCTTGCTCTCTCTCCCCTCCCTCCTCTCTCTCTCCTTCTCCCTCTCTCTCTCCCTCTCTCACTCCTCTCCCTCCTCTCTCTCGTCTCTCATCTCTCTCTCTCTGGCTTTATTTTCCTTCTCCAAAACTAACTCTTATCTCCTCTTCCTTTCTATGTTACCATTTTCCTCTGTCTTGTCTCTGTCTTCTTCTCCTTTCCAGTTTTGTGTGCCTTCTGATAGGAAAGGGAGGAGAAAAAGAAAAAGAAAGAAAGAAAGAAAGAAAGAAAGAAAGACAGAAAGAAAGAAAAGAAAGAAAGAAAGAAAGAAAGAAAGAAAGAAAGAAAGAAAGAAAGAAAAAAAAGAAGAAGAAAGAAAGACAGAAGACAGAAATGAAAAGAGAGAATGGATAGAAAAGACAGGAGGAAGGGTGTGGGGGGGGGGGGGGGGGGGGGGCGGGGGGGGGTGGGGGGGGGGGGGGGGGGGGGGGGGGGGGGGGGGGGGGGGGGGGGGGGGGGGGGGGGGGGGGTAAGGGGGGGGGTGGGGGGGGGGGGTGGGGGGGGGGGGGTGGGGGGGGGGGGGGGGGGGGGGGGGAGGGGGGGGGGGGGGGGGGGGGGGGGGGGGGGGGGGGGAGGGGGGGGGGGGGGGGGGGTGGGGTGGGGGGTTGGGGGGGGGGGGGGAGGGGGGGGGGGGGGGGGGGGGGGGGGGGGGGGGGGGGGGGGGGGGGGGGGGGGGGGGGGGGGGGGTGGGTGGGGGGGGGGGGGGGGGGGGGGGGGGGGGGGGGGGGGGGGGGGGGGGGGGGGGGGGGGGGGGGGGGGGGGGGCGGGGGGGGGGGGGGGGGGGGGGGGGGGGGGGTAGGGGGGGGGGGAGGGGGGGGGGGGGGGGGGGGGGGGGGGGGGGGGGGGGGGGGGGGGGGGGGGGGGGGGGGGGCGGGGGGGGGGGGGGGGGGGGGGGGGGGGGGGGGGGGGGGGGGGGGGGGGGGGGGGGGGGGGGGGGGGGGGGGGGGGGGGGGGGGGGGGGGGGGTGGGGGGGGGGGGGGGGGGGGGGGGGGGGGGGGGGGGGGGGGGGGGGGGGGGGGGGGGGGGGGGGGGGGGGGATGCGGAATGGAAAAGGGAAGAGAAAGGGGGAAAAAAAGGAAAATAAGAAAAAGAAGAAAATAATTTTTTGATTAGATAGATCGATAGTAGATGATAGATTGATAGATAGATAGATAGATAGATAGAATAGATAGATAGAATTAGAATAGATAGATAACAGATAGATAATAGATAGATAGATGATTATAGATAGATAGATAGATAGAAGATAGATAGATAGATAGAATAGATAGTCTTTTTTAAGCCAAAAAAAAAAAAAGAATAAATAAGAAGGGGCAAGAAAAAAAAAAACAGCTCGGAAAAAGAAGACGACGACAACAATAACAAATCAAAAAACAAAACAAAAAAGAAACAATGAACAAGAAAGAAAGAAAGAAAGAAAGAGAAAGACCATTCGCTTTGAAAGCATCGTGTGTTGGTGCAGTGTACAGTCACCTCACCCCGGGGATTTGGCTTTTGCAGAGTAGAGGCATAGAGGACAGGGAATCCCAAAGATAAACTAACATACATTAACAACATCAACATCAACATCAACAACAGAGGGGTTGGGGGTGGGGTGGGGTGGGGTGGGGTGGGGTGGGGGGTGCAGGTGGGGGCAGTGTCGGAGATCAACCAGAAGGAACGGAAAGGCGACCACAGGCGGCCTTGAAAGAGGGACAGAAATATGACTGGCTAGTTATGACTCTAGAAAACAAAAATGAACATAATAATGCAAAGTTGACACATTCTGAACACGAACAACAACAACAACAACAAGAAGAAACTACAGCATAAAAAGTGAATAAAACTTTATTCCCTCTCTCTCTTTCTTTCTTTCTTTCTTTCTTTCTCCCTCTCTCTCACGCTCCTCTCTCTCTCTCTCCCTCCTCCTCTCGCTTCATCTCTCACTCTCCTCTCCAACCTCTCTCTCCCTCCTCTCTCACTCTCCTCTCCCTCTCTCCTTTCTCTCTTATCTCTCTCTCTCTCTCTCTTTCTCTTCTTCTCTCCCCCCCTTCTCCTTCTCTCCCTCTCTCTCTTCTCTCCCTCTCTCTTTCTCCTTTTTCTTTTTCTTTTCTTTCTCACTCTCCCTCTCTCTCTCTCTCACTCCTCTCTCTCTCTCTCTCTCTCATCTTAGCTCTCTTTTCCCTCTTCTCTCTCATTATCTCTCTCTCAACTCTCATCTCCTCAACGTAAGCAGACTAATGAATCAAACAGATTCTATACGTAATAACTGAAAATAATGGTTGCAATTATCTGGACTTTGATCATTCCTGATGTCCTTTTCATATACATACGTAATGTTAATAAATTAAGTCGTTGTACAATTGCCTCCTTTACTGATGGGCATGTAGCATTTTTCAAAAAAATCAAAATCGTTATATCGTTCATTCATTCCTTCAATTTCATCAATCATTCTCTCTCTCTCTCCTCGTCACTCTCTCTCTATCTCCCTCTCTCGCTCTTTTCTCTCTCCTCCTCCCCCTCTCTCTCACTGTCTCTCATCTCATCTCTCTCTCATCTTCTCGCTCTCTCCTCTCTCTCTCCTTCTCTCTCTCCATAGTCTCTCATCTCTACTCTCTCTCTCTCTCTTCCTCTCCGTGATGAAAAAATGGAGGCGGGAAGGGGGTTGGAGAGGGAACCCTAAAGACTCTGAATTATAGAGGGAGGGGGGTGAGAAATGGTAGAGCCCCCCTCCCCCCTACCATTCATTATATTTATCTAAAAAAAAATAGCACTACAGATCATACAACACTACCAGACAGACAAGATGAGAGAGAGAGAGGAGGAGAGAGAATACGAGAGGAGGGCGAGAAGAGAAGCGCAGAGAGAGAGAGAGAGAGACATACAGCCAGACCCGAACAGACAGACAGACAGACAGACAGCCAGAGGAGGCATAGAAAGATGAGACAGACAGACAGGACAGCTAAGAACCAATAGAGCAGAGAGATGGGATAGAGAGTACAGAGATGACTGAGAGAGAGAGGGAGGAGAGATGGGTGAGAAAGAAGGAGATGCAATGGGGGGTGGGGGGAGGGGGGGACGGGTAAGGAGGATGGGGATGGAGGGAGGTAGGATGCTGGCGTGGGGGGGGAGCGCTAATCCACAAACTCCCAGCTGCCGTAGAGGTCAATATAGGGTAGAGGGGTAATCAGACCTCTGATTATAGCATGTGTGGACAAATGTAGGGAATTGTCACCTCCCTCCTCCTCTCCTCCTCCTGGCTCCTCTTCCATCCTACCCCTCCTTTAGCATTGTGTGTGTGTGTGTGTGTGTGTGGTGTGTGTTGATGTGTGTGTGTGTGCTGTGTGTGTGTGTGTGGTGTTGATTGTGTGTAGTGTAGTGTAGTGGTTAGTGTATGTGTGTAGTGTTGTGTCATTAACCAAGAGTGCCGGGCCGCAGCACGTAAGCCGATTTCTTTATTTCATTTTTTTCCTTCTCTTTTCTTTTATTACGATTTTTCTATCTTCTTCTTATTTTTTTATTTTGCTTTCCTTCTTTTCTTTCTTTCTTTTTTACCCGTCTGTTTCTGAGAGCCATTTTGCTTAGAAGGCGTAGGTAGGGTCTGGTTAATAATTCGTATCCATTATTTTCTTCCGGCTGCTTAGTCGTTGCCATTGTTTCTGTTTGTCTCTCTCATCTCTCCCTCGTCATCCCACCCATCATCGTCACACACTCTCCACTCTCATCTCTCACCCTCTCTCTCTCTGTGTCTCTCTCTCAAGATAACAAACAAAAACAACAGCAACAGATAAAATAGTTTGAAGAGACGACCGATAGAGAGAGCGAGACAGACAGACAACAGACAGACAAGAATCAATATATATATAGAAGAGAGAAAGACAGAGCGAAAGAGAGAGGGGAGGAGAGAGAGAAGAGAGAGAGAGAGAGAGAAGCAGAGAGAGAGAGAGAGGGGGGGGGGGGGGGGAAAGGCAAGACATACATAGAGAAGAGAGAGAGAGAGAGAGAAGATAGAAGAAGAGAAGAAGATAGAGAGAGAAGAAGAGAAGAGAGAGAGGTGAGAGAGAGAGAGATAGAGAATAAAACAAAACAAAACAAAAGCGAAGAAAACAAAGAGAACGAGTGAAGGAAGGAAGTGTAAAAGGAAGGAGAAAGACCCCCCCCAAAAATAAGAAAATGGAAAGATATTAAAATGGAGACCAACCAAAAAAAGAAAGAGAGAAAAGAAAAGAAAAGCAAAGAAGAAAGAGAATAGAGAGAGAGAAGGAAAGAACGAAAGAAAGAAAGTAAAAAGGAGAAAAGAAAGCAGAAAGAAAGAAAGAACAGAAAGAAAAGACAGAAAAAAAAAGAAAGAAAGAAAGAAAGAAAAGCAGAAAAAATGAAAGAAAGAAAGAAAGAAAGAAAATAAAGAAAAGAAAGAAAGAAAGAAAAGAAAGATAAAGAAAGAAAGTTAGATGAAAAAAGAAAGAAAGAAAGAAAAAAGAAAGAAAGAAAGAAAAGATAAGAAAAGAAAAAGAGAATAGAAGTAAAGAAAGAAAAGAGGAGAATAGAGAAAAGAAAAGAAAGAAGTGTGGGTAAACCCTTGGGGTGAACTACAACTGGACCCAGACACACAAACTTCTCTTTCCCTCCCAATCCTCTCGCTCTCCTTCCTCCCTCCTCCATCTTCCTAAAAAAATCTCCTCAATCTCCCTCTCTCCTTTATCCTCCTCTCCATTCTTATATCTTCCTCCCTCCCCCCCTCTCTCCCTCTCCAACCCTTTCATCTCCTATCTCCTTATCTCTCCCCTTCCTGTCCCTCCTATTCTCCTTCTCCTCTCCACCTCCATCTCCTCATCCTCCTCCCCCCCCTCCCCCCCCCCCCCCCACCCCATCTCTCCCTTCATCCATCCTCCTTATCCTCCTAACCCTTCCTTAACTCCCTCCTCTCCCTATCTCCCGCACAACTCTTATCTCATCCTTCTTCTCTCCTCCTCTCCTCCCTTCCCAATCTCCCTATCCTCCACCCCCCTTACTCTCCTCCCATATAATCTCTTATCTCCTATCTCCTCTCCTCCTCCCCCTCCATCTCCTCCCCCCCCTCCCCCCCCCCCCCCCCCCCCCCCCCCCCCTCTCCTTCTAGCTACTTCCCCCCCCCCCCCCCCCCCCCCCTACCTCCACCCCCCCCCTCCCCCCCCCTCCCCGACCCCAACCAACCCCCCACCTCCCCTCTGTGATGAAGAAAAGGAACCCCTTAAATCTCAGGTAGCATCACCCCCCATCCCCCACCCCCAACCCTCCCACACCCGCTGCCCCCCCTAACTCCATCACACCACCCCTCCCTCCCACAACCGGCCCCCTCCCCCTCCCCCTCCTCCAAGAGTGTTTGCTAATGATGCAAAAGCCGCGTGTTTCGCGTGCATATAAGTGCACACAGACCCCGCACAGTAACGAGTAGATAGAGCAACGGTGCTCAACAAAACGCCTGTGTTCAAGAGCATTAACGCCACAACACACAGGGGCAGAGGCACACCACACACAGAAGCAATTACAAACAACAACCAACCCATAAGGCCCCTCCCCCAACAAGCCTCCTGTACTTGCCCCTCAGACCCCCCCCCCCCCCACCTCCCCCCCCCCCTCTCCATTTATAACAGCACAGCCCCTTTCCCACCCAACACTGCCAAAACCCAAGCCCCTCTGCTCCAACCTCCCCCCCACAGCCCCTCCCCCCCCCCCCCACCCCCCCCAATACCACCAAACAACAGCCCCCTCCCCCCTTTCCCCTCCCCTCCCCCACCCCCCCTCTCCCCCCCCATCCCAAAGCCCCATCCCCCCCCCCCTCCCCCCTCCCCCCCCCCCCCCCGGGGCCCACACCCCCCCCCCCCGCCCCCCCTTCGCCCTCAAAAATCACACAACACACAAATACAAATATACACACACAGAGCATTTTACCAATTTACGACACACACACATACACACACAAAACTAACGACCAACAAACCACGTAGAGCACTAACACGCAAAAACCCCCAAACCCACCCCCCTGTACAAAAAACCCTAAACAACGCAAAAAATTAACGCAACCCACAAACCCCCCCTACCCGCAACAGATACGGCAAACCCCCCCCCCCCGCAACCTCAACCCCCACCCAACCAACCCCGACCCAACCCCCCCCCCCCCCCCCCCCCCCACACACCCCACCCCCCCCCACCCCTCCCACATACAACAACACTAAACACACACAACATCACACCACAACAACCAAAACACCCAAGAAAAACCCCACACCAACAAAACAACACCCGCCCAAAGACACATACCAAACAACGCGAAAACACCCAAACATAACGACTTTTTAATATTGTTTTTTTTTATTATTAATAAGACTAAACAGACCACACGAACCCCAAACATATTATCATATTATGTTTATTATATTTGGTAAAACAACAACACAAAAAAAAACACAAAAATAATCATTATTATAGATTTATACAGAACGGCGGAGGGATGGGGGGGATGGTTCTAGAAGGGGGGGGGGGGGGGGGGGGGGGGGGGGGGGGAGAGGGGGGGCCAGCGGTGGGTGCGGGCGACGCGGCGTGCGTGGGGGGGCGAAGAGAAATGTAGATAGGCACAGGAGATACAATCATATCAAAATCCCTGTATTTATGTAAGAAGTAGAAATATGTATACAATATATACTCATTTTTTTTTCCTGATTTGTGAGAGTGATGTGTAGCGGTTTCAGAGCGCTCGTGCCGTGCTCGGGGCGGGCCTTCTGCCTGCCAGTGTTGCATATGCCACATTTGCGTGCAATCTCATTAGACAGAAATGGTGCAGTTGCAACTACACACCTTCCTGCTTCCTTGTCGAGTTCTTTCTTTTTTTCATTACTTGTCCCTCTTCTTTCCCCCTTCGCCCTCCCCTTTACCCCCTCCCCTTCTCCCCTTCCCTCCCCTCCCTCCCCCCCCCCCCCCGCCCTCGATCTCTCCCTCCACTCCGTCTCTCTTCTCTCCTCCTCTCTCCTCTCCTCCATCCCTCCCCCATCCCTCCCTCCCCTCTCTCCCCTCTCACTCTCATCTCTCCTCCTCTCCTCTCCTCCCCCCCCCCTCGTCTCTCACCCTTCCTCCCCCCCCCCCCTTTTCTCTCCTCCCATTCCCCTTTCTCTGTATTTCTGTCTGTCCTGTCTGTCTCTGTTTCTCTCTCTCTCCTCCTACCATCTCTCCCCCTACTTTCTTCTCCTCCCTCTCTCTCGTCTTTCGTCTCTCTAACCCACCCTCACCCCCTCCCTCTCTCTCTGTCTCTCTTACCCACCTCCTCTCGCCTCCCTCCTCTCTCTCTGTCTCGCTCTCTAATCCTCTCTCCTCCCTCCTCTGTCCCTAGTCCTCTTCCCTACTTCTCCTCTCTCCCCTGTCTCTCTCTACTTCTCTTCTTCAATCTGCTCTCCTCTCTTGTCCTCTCTCCATGCTGGCCTTCTCTTCTCTCCTCTTCCTCTCCCCTTCTCTCCCTCTTTCTCTTCTCCCCTTAGTCTCTCCCGCGTCCTCTCCCCCTTCTCCTCTCACTTTCTCCCCCTCCCTCTCTTCATCGCTTCACCCTCTCATCTGTCTCTCTCTCTTCACTCGCTCTGCCCTTCTCTTCCTCCTCTCGTTCTCCCTCCCCCCCCTCTTCCTCTCCTCATTCTTCCCTTCTTTCCCTCCTTTTCTTCTCCATCCCTCTTTTTTCTCCCTCTTCCCTTTCCTTCTCCTCCTTTTTCACTCTATCTCTCCACTCTTTATTCCTCTCCTTCTCCTTCCTCGTCCTTTATAACCTCTCCTCCTCTCTCTCATAATTTAAATTATTATACCCAAAAATCTAAATTATTAAAAAACAAACCTCCTCTCTTAACTCTCTCTACCTCTTCTCTATAAACTCCTCACTTTATAAACTAACCCTCTCTCCTACTCATTCTTCCCCACACTTTAACTCCTTCATTCTCCTCCTCTCGCTTTCCTCTTTCTTTTCCTCTACTTCTCTTCCAGTTTCCTCTTCTCTCTTTTTATTTAAATAATTATAACCTCTCACTAACTATAAAATTACAAAACTTAATAAATTTATTTATCCCAACTATTAACCCAAAACCCTCCACATTTTTCCTTCCTCTCCTATCCCCTCTATCCTCGTCCCGTCGTTTTCCTCTTCTCTCCCCCATCTCTCTTTAATCAATAAATTTACTCTATTCCTCCCTCTCTCTATTCTCCCCTCCCTTTTCTTCTCCCTTTCCCACTTCTTTCTATTTCCTTCCTTTCTCTCCTCTCTCTTTCTTCCCTTCCTCTCGTCCTTTCCATCTTCTCTTTTAAAAAATTTTCCTTTTCTTACTCTCCCTCTCTCTTTCCTCCCTCTCTGTATATAATTAAATAATAATTACCCTCTCTCTAAACCCCACCCCCCCCCTCTCCCCTTCCCTCTTCTCCCCCACCCCCTCTCTCTCTGTCCCCACTTCCCCACCACTGACTTCTGTCGTCCTGTCTGTCTGTCTGTCTGTCTCTCTCTCTCTCTCTCTCTATCTCCTCTCACTCTCTCCTCGCCTTCTCTCTCACTCTCCTCTTCACTCTCTCTCTCCTTCGCATCCTCGTTCCCCCTCTCTCTCTCTCTCTCTCTCTCCCTCCCTAATCACTCGCTCTCACTCTCTCTCCCTCTGTCTCTCTTCCTCTCCTCTCATCCACACACGCCCTCGTCTCCTCTCCAGCATGGTGACACAGAGTCAACATCTGCAACAAAGGGGTTTTTCTGAACTTAATATTCCCACCCACCACCATCTAGTTTTCTCTCCCGCTCTCTCTCCATAACTCTAACCAAAAAACTCTACCCTCTCTCTCTACCTCACCACCACCCTCCCCCCCCCCCACCCCGGCCATCCACCCCCGTCCCTCCCAACCCCTACCCACCCCTCTCGCTACACCCCATTCACTAACACCCACCCCCCCCCCACCCCCCCCGGGGGTGGGGATGTGGCTGTGTTATCAGGCAGAAAGACACGAAAGGATTTTCTGGAACATTCTGAGTCACCAGAAAATAAGAAGGGGGGCCCAGATCCAATAACAAGCTCATACCCACGCAAGACACACAAAAAACGCGGCGCGCGCGCACTACACATGCACACACAGTAAGCGCCGCATTTAAAGAACGAACGCACACGACGCAAACCGGCATGTCTGTACAAGTGCGCGCACACATACATGTCTTTATTTATTTATTTATTTATTCTTTTATATCGAGGATAATGGAATAAGCACTCGTGTGCTTTTTTTACATCCAGTCCCCGTGTGTATGCGGTTTTGTCAAAATTGTCATCTGTTCCCACCGGCGCACAATGGCCTACTCTTACGAAAAGCGGAACAGGATTTAACGTGTGCGCAAGATGTTCACACACACACACATGCATGTATGCATGCATGCAGTCAGTATACAGAGACAGTATACGCACGTGCACGCACACACGCACACACTCAATTACACACGCATGAACGCACGTATGCACGCGCATGCACGCATGCAGGCACTCAGACATATAGGCCTACACATGCACGCACACACGCACATTCAAACACACACACAACACACCACGCGCGCGCGCGCACATTCAAACACACACGCACATTCAAACACACACACACACACACACACTCATGCATACATACACACGCGCGCGCGCGCGACGGCAAGTTCAGAAAGGCACAAACAGGAGATGATGACAAGTCAGGAAGGAAGGAAGGCTATAAGTAGAATATGCTTTTAGCTTGTTGTTACCATAGATGGGATTATTATATTACAGTTTATCATTTGATTTCATTTCTTTCCCCCCAAAAGCGTTTAAGGCCACGAACATATCGTAGTAGAAGAAAAAGAAGAAAAGAAGAAGAAGAAGAAGAAGAAGAAGAAGAAGAACAAGAACCAAGAACAAGAAGAAGAAGAAAACAACAACAGCAAACAACAATACCATCATCATAAATCACTAAACGACAAACCAAAACGAAACAACAACAATGATAACAGCCACAACAACGTCAACACCACCACCAACAATAACAACAACAACAAAAACGACGACGACAACAACAACAACAACATGAACAAAACAACAGTGAAGAGAAGCAGAGGGGAGAGGGAGGAAGATATACCTATTTTCCCCTCTCATTTAAATCACATCACTTTATCACCCATGCCCCTCAGTATACACAACTCAGTCTACACACACACCACACACACACACACACACACATACATACATACAAAACATACACACACATACACACACACACACATACACACACACACACACACCACACACGCACCACACACACACACACACACACACACACACACACACACAACTTTTTCTGACTGCCATGCTACAACCACAAAATCAAACACACACACACACACAACCCCACACACCACACACACACACACACACACACACACACACACACACACACACATCACAACACACACACACATCACACACACACACACACACACACACACACACACACACCACACACACACACACACCAACACACAACAGCAGACATTATCCAATTTTGACCCGGCAGCAAGGCAGCCGCTAAGAAAGGCTTGGCAGAATCTCCTCTGGCGGGTGACCCTATCGCGCCAGCCGCACATTAGTTACTAGTCAGCTGTAGACAGAACACACCCGGGTTTGAGGAGAGAGAGAGAGAGAGAGAGAGAGAGAGAGAGAGAGAGAGAGACAGAGGAGAGAGGGGAAGAGAGAGAGAGAGAGAGAGAGAGAGAGGAGAGACAAGAGAGAGAGAAACCAGAGAGAGACTACACTGATAGAACAAGCCCCAGTGGAGATTATGGCTCTCTGTAAATGGAATCGTGATGAGCAGCGCAAGAGCAGCCACTAGTGGTAAGGAAGCTCTAAAAACCAAACAAGAAAGAAGAAGAAAGGGAGGAAAAATACACAAGAAGAAAACAGAAAGAAAGAAAGAAAGAAAGAAAGATAGAAAGACAGACAGAAAGAAGGAAGGAAGGAGAAAGAGAGGATTCTTGAGGTGGCTTCTTTCTGCTGAGCGCCAAGCCGGCACAGGATCGCTCAGCCTGGGTCTGTCTTTCACCCCAGCTTGCGTAACCAATGGTGCTCATCAGTATCAACTGGAATATGCGCAAGTAAACATGGCAGCGAAAAAAAAAGAAGAAAAAAAACGGTGAGGGTGGGAAGGGGGGGTAAAAAGAGGGGCTCTGGAATAGGGCGCGAGGAAGAGAGGTAGGGGGCTTTGGGGGGGGGGGTGGGGGGGTAGAGGGCCTGTTGGGAGGGAGGGAGGGAGGGAGGGAGGGTGGTGATTGTAAGGGAGTGATTTATCGACTGGGGGACAAGAAGTCACAGTGAATACTCCGTCCATCTTTCCCTTCGCATCCCATCACCGACTGCCGGTTATGTCCCTTTCCATGAGCTGAGGACCGCAGCTTGCCTGTCTGTCTGCCTGTCTGTCTGTCGGCCTGCCTGCCAGCGCCGTGTGAAGAGAGAAGGAGGAAGAAAGACAGAAAGAAAGAAAGAAAGAAAGAAAGAAAGAAAGAAAGAAGAAAGAAAGAAGTTGGTGCTTTTGTTGATTGTAGAAAAAAGAGGAGGTCGATGAGGATAAACAGGAAGAAGAATATGAAAAAGAGGAGAAGGAGGAGAGGAAGGAGAAATAAAAAGGAACAAGAAGAAGAAGAGAAAAAGAGGAGAGAGGAGGAGGAGAGAAGAAAAGAAGAAGGAAGAGAGAAGAAGAAGAAGAGGAGGAGAGATGAGAGTGAGTGATGAGGAGAGAGATAGACACAAGAAAAGAAGAAGAAGAAGAAATGAAAGAATTATAAAATAGAAATGTGCAGAAGTTAAGAAGAAGCAGAGATGAAAGTAGATTAGATGATTTGATGATGTTTGAAAGGACACAACGAAAAGATAGAGAAGAAAGAAGAGAGAAAGAAAGTTTAAAAAAAGCCACAAGCGAGCAGACAAGGAAACAGACACAGGAAGCAAGACGAACAAAGATTAGTGCTAAATCGTTTTTGATTGTCTTTAGTTTTAGCTAAACAAAGGACAACAAACAGAAAAAACTGAAAAAAGAGTAAATTGAAAAAGAAGAAACAGAGAGAGAGAAGAGGAGAGAGAGAGAGGAGAAGACAGACAGACAGACAGACAGACAGACAGAGAAGATAGAGCAACCATGACAGAGTTCAAACCCAGGACAAGAACACAGAGAGAAACAAACAACAACAACGAATGATGAACAAAATACAGGACAAGAATCAAAAGCAACAAATCAACAAGAAGAGGAAGGAACAGGATGAGAGCACACGACAAAAAAGAAAATCGAACAAGATAAAAGAAGAAGGAAGAAGGAGGAAGGAGGAGAAGGAAGAAGAACAAGAACAAGACAAGAACAAGAACAAGAAGAAGAAGAAAGGGGAAAAGACTGCCTCCAGCATCAAATCGCTGTCGTCTCCTTCTCTTTTAATACTAGAGGTTCGCATTGCAGATCAGTGACTAAGTGACAATTGATACACCTTCCTTTTTTTTCCCCATCTCTCTCTCTCTTCTTTTTTGTGTGTGTGTGTTTGTTTCTCAACCCAGAAAGAGAGAAAAACAACAACACGAATAAGCAAACAGCAGAAGCCGAACACAATCCAGATGTCATCGCCTCTCCTCCTCCCCCTTCCCTCTCCCCCCACCCCCACCCCTCACCAATCCCACCCCTCCTCCAAACCCCAATTCTTACTGTCCCATCCGCTAAATCCCCTCACTGCTCTACAGCTGAATCCAAAAGAGATCCTTCACAACAACCACACCCCTACCTCCTCCTCTATCTCTTCCTCCTCCTCTCCCTCCCCCCACATCATCGTTTCTTTTTTGTCCCCCCCCCCCCCCCCCCCCGCACATCCCCCTCCATCACAATTCCACCCCACCATCCTACCACCACCACCACTACCCCACTCCTTTCTCGTCCTCCTCCTCCTCCTCTTCTTCCCAGGGGACAAGGAATCCCTGTCAGCCCAGACCACCTCTAGAGCAGGCAGATTATCCTAAATGGACCTCGGCCCGCAAAAGAAGAAGGAGGAGGAGGAGGAGGGGGTGAGGGAGATGCTGTTTGGGGGGAGAGAGGGGGGAGGGAGGGGGGTAGGGAGTTGTGGGGGGTGGAGAGGGAGGATGGATTGTAGGGAGGGGTAGGGATGGGGGTTGGAGAGGGTGGGGGTTGGGGGGGGGGGCAAACTCTATCAGTAGCGGGGGTTGCGCCCCTTTTTTTCAGCCCGTATCGTTGAGCTATCAGTATGGATGATGGCCCGGGTTGTTGTTGCATGTGGTGGTGGTGGTGGTGGTGGTGGTGGTGGGTGGTGGTGGTGTGGTGACCGTGGTGGTGGTGGTGGTGTTGATGGTGGTGGTGGTGGTGGTGGTGGTGGTGGTGGTGGTGGTGGTGGTGGTGGTGGTGACCGTGGTGGTGACCGTTGTGGTGGTGGTGTGTGGTGGTGGTGACCGTGGTGGTGACCGTGGTGGTGGTGGAGGTGGTGGTGGTGGTGGTGACGGTGGTTGATGGTGGTGGTGGTGGTTGATGGTGCTGCTGCTGCTGCTTCTAAGCGTCCATTGTCTCCCCTTATCCGCTCTTCTCCATCTCCTCACCGGCCACTTTTTCTTTACTTTTTTTTCTCTTTTTTCTTCCTCCTCTCCTCTTCCTTCTCTTTGCTCCTCTTCCTTCTCCTTCTCCTCCTTCTCTCCTATTTGCCCAGAGGGGCGGTAAGAAGATAGACGGTGTTTCAGAGTTGTCTGTTCATATCTGGTCTCTCCTCACAGCACAGACAGCGCCATGACAGGGTCAGATCAGCCTTACACCCAACCGTCATTTGTCTGTCCTCCTCATCCCTGATCCTCATAATAGTTGATGCTTTTTTCTCTCGCTCCCTTGGTTGATCGTGTGGGCTTTGGGACAAGGTTTAAGTCAGACGAAGAACTAAGGCAGTGTCTTGTGTTCGATTTTTATTCTGAGTTTTATCATCTATTTTAAATCTTCAGCTATGATACCAAAGGTGCATTCAGTCTTTGAACAAAGGCAGTTCATCCTGTTTGCTGAGGTTTCTATTTTTTGTTCTCGCGACGCGACAGTGTGAGACCAGTCATGGAACGAACGTAATTTGGAATGCCTCTACGCTGAGGTTTTGTGCGCTCAATCTGGAGTTCAAAACTGGGTTAGATCAATCATAGAACGAAAGTAGTTGACCCAAGTATATATTTTCATCTTTTTATGCTTTGGGTCCAATGTTGTGGTAGATTGTGTTTAGGGGGGGGATTTTACCAACCTTGTGGAAAGGAACAGTAAGAAGGAATGTGAAAGTATTTTGAATTTCTGTTGCCATTCACACACACACACACCACACACGCACACATGCACACACACACACACACACACATATGCACACACACACACTG
>CM054148.1:2758689-2799068 GCA_028751875.1 Rapana venosa
AGAGGAGAGAGAGAGAGAGTGTAGTGAGAGAGAGAGAGACAGGAGACAAGACACAGAGAGAGACACACACAGACACAGAGAGAGTGTGTGTGTGAGAGAGAGTTGTAGTGTGTGTGTGTGTAGTGGAGAGGAGGAGTAGAGAGAGGAGAGAGAGTTGTGTGGTGTGGTTGTGTGTGTGTTGTGTGTGTGTGTGTGTGTGTTGTGTGTGTGTGTGTGTTTGTGAGAGAGAGAGAGAGAGTGTGTGTGTGTATGTGTCTTGTGTGTGTTTGCGCGCGTGCGCGCTGCACCTGCAAGCCTGCGCGCGCGCGCGCGTGTTCTGTGGCGTGCGGCGTGTTGCGTGCGTGGCATTGCGCGGTCGTGCATTTCTGTGACTGTTGACTGGTGGGCATTGTGATTGTTGACATTTCCTCTCGGCAAGCATCATTGCAGCGCAGTGGGCTAGGCAGCTTTGTATCAAGCAGACCGCGGCGTTTGAAATTGCTTTCATTATTTTATGACATTTATCTCCCGCGCTCCTGTGCTCAAGCCGGCAGGAGGCTACTCGCCCACACAGCCCCGCACGCGCGGAGGGAAATGAAAATAGTCAAAAAGGAGGGAAGGGGGGCGGGGCCCCATCTATCTATCAGGAGGAGAAAAGAAACACAGAACGAGAAAATGAAGAACAGGACACGTGTGTGTGTGGGGGGGGGGGGGGGGGGGGGGGGAGAGGAGAGTGAGAGAGGGGGAGGAAGAGAGAGAGAGAGAGAGAGAGAGAGAGAGAGAGAAGAGAGAGGAGAGAGTGAGAGAGAGAGAGAGAGAGAGAGAGAGAGAGAAGAGAAGACAAAAACTGCAACACAATTAGCTACATGTGTGGAAACGAATTGTAATGACCGACTCCCTTAGCTGGGAAGCCTAGGAAGAACTTGATGATCACACACAAAACACACACACACCACACACACACACACACACACACACAAACACTCATACACACAAACACCATACACACACACACACACTACACACACACACACACACATACACACAAAACACAAAAACACTCACAAGCACAAACACACACCACACACACTCTGAACGTTTTCTGCATGCCTGCCTATGTGGAAACACTTACGTCTGCTGCGGAAACGCATGCTCGCATGCCTCTGCTCTCTGCCTCTCTCTCTGCCTCTCTCTCTCTCTCTCTCTCTCTCTCTGCTCTTCTCTGCCTCTCTCTCTTCTCTGTTTCTCTACACCATCACTTATATTATATTTTACATACACTATATATATATATATATATATATATATATATATAGATAGAATATAAAATGTAGAGAGAGAGAGACAGACAAACACACAGACACAAACAAAGAGACAGAAAGACATAGATATATATAGACACACAGACAGACTGAAAAACTGACAGACAGACAGAAAAGAGGAAAAAGTGAAAAAGTTGGTGGTGTGTGTGTGTGTGTGTGTGTGTGTGTGTGTGTGTGTGTGTGTGTGTGTGTGTGTTGTGTGTGTGTGTGTGTGTGTGTGTGTGTGTGTGTTGGGGAAACAGTAAGAGACTGTCAGCTTTTTATAAATGCGATGCTAATACAATAAATATCCGGACCTTTTTTTTAATTAAAAAAAATTGTTCTTATGCCCCCTCTCGCTCCTCCCTCTTCTTCCTCCTTTTCTTCTTTGTTCTTCTCCTCCTCTCTTTCCTTCTTTTCCTCTACTTTTCTTTCATCTTCTTTTCCCTCTTTCTTTTTCTTCTTCTCCTCATCGTCTGATGACTTGGTGGAACTATTGCTTGTCACTGGTTGTATGACTGTGTAAGAATGAGTGGAGTGCAAGCGCTTTGATTTGTCTCTGCAAGATATAGCGCTATATAAATTCCATTTATTATTATTGTTATTACTGTTGTTATTATTATTATTATTTTATTATTATTATTATTATTATTTTTTCTTATTATTACTATTATTT
This sequence comes from Rapana venosa, assembly GCA_028751875.1. Lineage (NCBI taxonomy): Eukaryota > Metazoa > Mollusca > Gastropoda > Neogastropoda > Muricidae > Rapana > Rapana venosa. The sequence goes on from CM054148.1 coordinate 2,760,646, forward strand.
TATTATCTTCTTCTATCTTCTCTCTCTTCTCTTTCTTCTTTCTTCCTTCTTCGTTCTTCTTCTTCTTCGTTCTTTTCTTCTTCTTCTTCTTCTTCTTCTTCTTCTTCTTGTTATTCCTTTACTCCCTTCTTTTCTACCTTTATTTTTGTAGAATACTTTTAATACATTTTGCTGAACAATATTACTTCGTCCTTTCGTTTCCGTTGAAGGCTGTAGGAAAAAAGTCATTGTAAATAATCTGTTACCCTCTTGAAGAAAATTTGGAATTTTGTTTGTAATTTTCGTTTTCTTTCTTTTTTTTCTCCTCTTCCTCTCTCTGCCTTTCTCTCTCTCGTCTGTCTCTGTCTGTCTGTCTCTCTCTCTCTCTCTCTCTCTCTCTCTCTCTCTCTCTCTCTCTCTCTCTCTCTCTCTCTCTCTCCACTTTCCGTCCTTCTCCTCTTCTTCTTCCTTCTCTTTGTCTCTCGCTCTCTCTCTCTCGGAAGATGACTGACTTTCACAATAATAATGACAAGAGAGTGAGATTGTTTACACATTCAGTATCTAACGCTATTGAGTAGTGATGATGATGATGATTGATTGATTGATTGATTGATTGATTGATTGATTGATTGATGATGATGATGATGATGATGATGATGATGATGATGATGATGATGATGATGATGATGATGATGATGATGATGAGACGACGACGACGACGATGTGGACATGCGTGCGTGCTTGCTGTGTTTTCGCCGCGCGTGCTTGAACGTGTGTGTGCTTTTGCGTGCGTGCGTACGTGCGTGCGTGCGTGCGTGCGTTGTGTGTGTGTGTGTGTGTGTGTGTGTGTGTGTGTGTGTGTGTGTGTGTGTGTGTGTGCGTGTGTGGTGAAAGAGGGGTTAGGGGGATAAGGAAAAGCAGAGGATAAGTTTATCATGGACAAAAGGAGAAGAGGGGTCGGTAGCCAAGTGTACAGGATGTCTTTCGTCAGTCTGGGGTCAGGGGGCAGAAGAGGCAGGAGAGAGAGAGAGAGGAGGAGAGAGAAAAAGAGGCAGAGAGACGGAGAGAAGAGAGGGGAAGGGGAGAGAGTGCGGACAGACAGACAGACAGACAGCAGGCAGGCAGAGCAGACAGACAGACAGAGGAGGCAGAGAGCAGAGATGAGAGGGGGGGGGGGGGGGGTGGAGGAGGGAGGAGAGGGAGGGGGGAAGGGAGGGAGGGAGAAGAGACAGACAGACAGACAGACAGACAGAAGAGAGAAAGAGAGAGAGAGGAGAGAGAGAGAAAGAGAGGGGAGAGAGAGAGACAGAGACAGACAGACAGACAGACTGAGATGGGAGAGAGAGGGGAGGAAGAGAAGAGGACAGAGAGAGAAAGAGGGAGGGAGGAGGAAGGGAGAGGGGACAGAGAGAGACAGACAGACAGACAGAGAGAGGGACAGGAGAGACAGAGAGGGGATTATCTAATTGTTTCATCTCGGCTCTGCATGCCTCGTCTCCTGTGTTCTGCGTTAGCCTAGCGATAGAAAGTTGCGGCCACACAAGCGCTGATCACTGGCTGTGGAGGGAGTTGTTTTTTCTGGTGTGTGTTGGGTGTGGGTGTGGGGGGGGGGGGGGGGGGGGGGGGGGGGGGGGGGGGGGGGGGGGGTGGGAGGGGGGGGGGGGGGGGGGGGTGGAGAGAGGGAGGGGGGGACTTGAAAGCTGTGTGTGTGTTTGTTTTAAAAATCTGTAACAGCTTTAAGAATGTCTTTGGCTTGGTCTACGATTTTTGTTATCAATATTATTATTATTATTATTATTATTATTATTATTATGTGGAAGTAGAAGTAGCAGTAGAAGCACCACTACCATCACTAGTTGTAGCAGCAGTAGTAGCATTAGCAAAAGCAGTAGTAGCGGTAGTAATAGTAGCAGTATTAGTAGCAGCAATAGCAGCAATATAATATGTGTACCCCCGTTGTCATCCTAATCACTATCAGCATATTTTTCATTAACAATAGTAAGCATCAACTATAAATGTTGGAAATAGTATCTGCTGAATGTATGGAAAGAAAATGTACGTGGTGATGATATCGGCGATCTTGGCAACGACAATAACATCATGTAATAACAAACCAACCGTGTTCTTCTTTTGGTCAGCACAGTGTATTAATCATCAGTCGCCGTGTGGATGTGGATGTTGTACTTGAGCACAACAACATACGCTACTTGCTTTGTTGTTGCTGCTATGCTGATAACATTCATCGTGTTATGCTTGTTCCATGTGTATTGAATGACTAAACCTTATTGAAACCAATAGAGGTAACACGCCTCTCTGGAAAGCGAAAAGTCCGGGTCGGAAGTGTGCGGTGGTTCGAATCCCGTTTGGGCCCGAAACTTTTCCCCCATCCATTAGATCATGAGTGGTGGTCTGGGTGCTAGTCTTTCAGATGAGACGATAAACCGAGGTCCGGTGCGTTACACAAAATTATTTAGCGCACGTAAAAGAACCCACGGCAACAAGTGAATATTGTCCCTGGCAAATTTATGTAGAAATAAGCCACTCTGATAGAGAAACAAATACAGTTTACAGAGAGAAAAAACAATTTAATGGGTGGCGCTGCTCTTGTGGCGACACGCTGTCCCCGGGAGAGAGAAGCCGGAATTTCACGCAGAGAACTAAGCGCTTTCATTTGTTGTTGTATTTTTTACAAGATATAGCGCTATGTAAATTTAATTTATTATTATTATTATTATCATCATCATCATCATCATCATCATCATCATCATTATTATTATTATTATTATTATTATTATTAACTCTGCCGTGACTTAAAGTGGTAGAAAAATAAAATATAAATAAAAAGAAAATAGCCGTTACCAAAACTCTCTAACAGGAGGAACTGGTGTGTGGTGTGTATGTGTCTGTGTGTGTGTGTGTGTGTGTCTGTTGTGTCTGTGTGTCTGTGTGTGTCTGTGTGCCTGTGTCTGTGTGTCTGTGCCTGTGTGTCTGTGTGTGTGTTGCAGGAGCATGTCTTCTAAGCGAAAGAACACGCCGACCAAGCTAGCCAAAGAGGACGGCTCGTCGGCTCTGGAGCGACACTTCCTCACCTCGGCCGCCGCTTGCAACTTCTCCGTAGCAGCTTCCGCAGCGTCATCCATGCTGTGGGGCGACGCCCTCAAAGACTCGCCCCTCTACGACAGCAGCAGCAGCAGTCACCTCACCTCCTCAGACCACGCCCTCCTCGACAGCGACAACAACAACCTCCTGGGTAGTGGTGGCGGTGGCGGTGGTGGTGATTGTGACTCCGGTTCGGAAGAGCCGCCCATTAAACTGAGACGTGTGACGTCTTCGGAAGGCAAAGGTCTAGGTCTGGTAGTAGGAGGAGAAGGAGTAGGAGAAGAAGGAGACAGAGATGACCTGGATGAGGCTCAACGTCACGACAGTCACGTGCTGAACACAGAAACCAACAACAACAACACCAACAATAACAACACTTCCACGTCCACTCCCCCGCTCAACGGGGTGATCTTCCCCGCCTCCACCACCAAGTCCTCGGCCAGTTCTTCACAGAGGAAGTCCATGGAGAGCGTCCTGAGGCGCCTGAACTCTAGCCGGGGGCTGAGAGCGCGGAGGAGGTGGACTCGGGCAAGGTGTACGACTCGGTGCATGCCGTGTTGGCGGGCGACAGCAGCCTGCACGAGAAGGAGCGGCAGATCAGCGACATCATCGCCCAGCTGCAGAACATCAAGGAGAACCTCAACAGGCAGAAGTCGGAGGTGCGTGCGTGGCTTTGCGTTGGGTTGGGGTTGGGTTGGTGTGTGTGTTTGTGTGTGGGGGTGGGGGTGGGTGGGGGGGTGGGGTGTAGTGGGGGTGGGTGTGGGGGTGGGGGTGGGTGGGGGTGTAGTGTGTGGTGTGGGGTGTGGGGGTGGGGGGGATGTTGTTTGTAGTGTGTAGTGTGGGTGTGTAGTGTGTGTGTGTGTGTGTGTGTGTGTGTGTGTGTGTGTGTGGTGTGTGTGTGTGTGTGTGTGTGTGTGTTTGTGTGTGTGTGTGTGTTGTGGTGTGTGTGTGTGTGTTTGTGTGTGTAGTGTAGTGTGGTGTGTGGGTGTGTGTTTTTGTGCCTGCTCTTGTGGAATGTTTTTGGTGTGTGGTTGTGGTTGGGGTTGTGTGTGTGTAATGTGTGTGTGTAGTATGTGGGTGTGGGTGGGTGTGCTTGTGTGTGTAGTGTAGTGTGGGTGGGTGGGTGGGTGGGTGTGGGTGTGTGTGTTTGTGCCTGTTCTTGTGGAATATTTTGGTTTGTGGTTGGTGGTTGTGGTGGGTGATGTTGTTGTTGTGGTGGTGGTGGTGGTGGTGGTGGTGGTGGTGGTGGTGGCTAGTAGTAGTCTTCCTCTTCTTCTTCTTCGCCATGTCTGTCATTGTTATCTGCTATTGCTGTTGTTATTGTTGTTAATGCATCCACAAATTCGACAGTAATTGCGTGCTTTTACGATGAAAGTGTGCGTTCAACTGTTGTGTTCGTGCTTGTGCGTACCTGTGCGTGTGTGAGCGCGAAAGTATGTGCACGTTTACATGAGTGTCTGTATCTGCCTGTCTATCTGTCTGTCTGTCTTGTGTCTGCCTGTCTGTCTGCCTGTCTGTCTGGCTGTCTGTCTGTCTGCCTGCCTGTCTGTCTGTCTGTGTGCCTGTCTGTCTGTCTGTCTGTCTTGTGTCTGCCTTGCCACAGCCGATGCTTGTTTTTTCACGCTGGGAATGAAATAACCGCTAAAATGCTGTACAATTTCACAGACTGTAACCCCTTCCCCCACCCCACTAAAGAATAATGATAATGGAAATAAAAACAAACTCAAAATCCATCTTCTAAATTTTGTTCTCTCTCCCTCTGCTTTACGTCCTCCTTCTCTTCCCCCCCCCCCCCCCCCCCCCCCCCCCCCCCCCCACCCCCTCACCCTCCCCCCCCCCCCCCCCTCCCTCCCCCCCCCCCATTCCCCCCCTCCCCCCCCCCCCCCCCCCCCCCCCCCCCCCCAGCCCACTTTAATTAATGCGTCCTCTCGGCATATTCCAAGATTTATCTGTTCCCTCATGTATTCTATAAGCAATTGCAAGTTTTTACACAATTCAGAAATTGGACAAGACGACAAGAGAGAGGGAGACGTCACTTTCAAATGCAATTTGCACAATCTTCAACTCAGGTTTTGAAACGAATCTTTTTCCCCCTCAGACGGCGGACGAGAGGGAAAAGACAGAGAAAATTAGAACGATATAGATTCGCGGGAGTCTGCTGGAACTAAAACTGGAATAAAGATGCTTGGCGCTTCTGCCAGAGAAGCCCAGTGTGTAAGTGTGTGTGTGTGTGTGTGTTTTGTGTGGGGGTGGGGGGGGGGGGGGGGGGGGGGTGGGGGGGGGGGGGGGGTTGTTACTCTCGCCGTCTTACAATGACATTAGAGGGAGGCATTATGTGTTGGGAGGGAAATTATCAGAAAATGGGCATTGAAGGTAGAGCCGTTTTATGTTAGGCAGCGATTACAAACTGGGTTTTTATCGAAACGCCGAGGGGCGGTCTTTTCCGACGAGAAGATGGGGGGTTAATTTGTGTGATGTGCGGGGAGTCTACTCCATATTGTTTGGTTCCTTCCCCCATTTGCACATCGTTAAAACGATGGTGGTGTTTTGTTTTGTTTTGTCGTTGTTTTGTGTTTTTTTAGGGGGTGGGAGGGCTGGTCGTGGAGGGTTTGTTTTAAATGTAGTTTTTGTAGTTGTGTGTGTGTGCGTGCGTGATCTGCACAATGTGTGTGTTCTCTTATAAAGACTTTAAATAATAACGGCCCAACGCGAAAATTGTGCGGCCCTTGAAGAATACACACAGAAGAATATGGACTATCAAATTAATCATGGAGTTATGCTTTGACTTTCCCTCTGAAAGTAGTTTTACATTTTTTGTTTTTATATGTAATAATCGATGCTTCCATTCAGTCTGGGAAATCTCCGGTATGTTTCTTTGCTCTGCGGTGTTGTGAAACAGTGAATACATTTTGTAATTATGTGTTTTTCTGTTTAGACAGCTCTTCTCTGTTTGTCATCTTTTACTTCTGTTTAATATTTATTGATCTGTTTGAATGTATTTTGTGTTGTTGAGTCTCGTCTTGTGTTAGTTGTATTCTTGAAAGGGTGAGTAGGGGGTTGAGTTCTTTTTCTTTTTTATCCTTGCCTTTGTGGGGGGTTTTTCGGATTAATGACAATATAGAGTAGTGATAACATAAGAATAGTAATGATGATTATCATAATAACTATCTTTTAAAAATGCAAGAAATAGGCTCAAAGCACATCACCTGCAAGAACTTGCACACACACACACACACACACACACACACACCGTGGAGTTTCAAAATAATAGAAAATTTTATACAATCACGTATGACCAACCCTGTACATTCAACCGTAAGGTCGGTAAGCTCAAGAGTTAAACATTTCTTACAATCAGTACCAAAGTCTTCACATTAGTTTTTGAAAGCATGAACTGTTTTAATATTTCGGAGAGAAGGCATCAGCGAGTTTCAGATAGTTTGGCGAAGAGAGCCTCTGTCTTCGTGTAGTTTTTGTACTTATGTCAAAATAATGATGCGTCCATCTTGACTTGCCAGTGTGTGTGTGTGTGTAATGAATGTGTGGTGCTGGCTGTTCCGTGGTTGCTCCATTGTTTATGAATCTGTTTGTTGAGAGAACATATTAGGCACACATCATGGCTTTTTTGCTTACATCCAGCCCCCAGTCAAAGAAAATTTAATAATAATAATAGTAATAATAATAACAGAAAGACAAACAGATAACATAAAGGGACAGAAGAGGCCAACTACTGCTATTCCGTGACAAACAGCAGCATGAAAGGTTTTTGTTTGATTGTTTATCTTAATAGCAAATAGGAAATGTTAATGACAAAAAGAAAGACAGAAGGAAAGAAACAAACAAACAAACAAACAAAAAGAAAGAAAGAAACAAGAAGAATTGTGAAGAAGAAGGAGGAGGAGGAAAAGAAGAGCAAGAACAGGAAGAAGACCAAAGAAGAACAAAAATAACAACAATAAGAAGAAAACCAACATAAATCGGCAAAAGCCTAAGGGAGATAATTTCTCAGAAGGCATGTCAGGGAGGTAACCGCTAATAAGTCGAGTCACTGTCTGGCCTCCTTAACAGAAAGAAAAGGACGATGGCGAAGGGGGAAAAAAAAACTAAACCAAAAAATACTTTACACTTGTCCTCTCCTCGCTTCTCTACTTGTGTTTTTCTGTATTGTATGTGCGAGTTGTTGGGTTGGGTTTTTTTGTGGTTTGTTTTTTAAATCCTATTTTTCTTCCCATCCCGGTTGATATCATTTGAGTCTACCCACCCCACCCCCCCCCCCCCCCCTTCCCCCCCTGTGTGTTCTCATCTTTTATACCTCCTCCCTGTTCCGCTTTTCCATTCTTCTTCTTCATCTCTCTCTCTCTCTCTCTCTCTCTCTCTCTCTCTCTCTCTCTCTCTCTCTCTCTCTCTCTCTCTCTCTCTTCTCTCCTGGTTCTGTAGTCGGCTGAGCGATAGGCAACAGGAATTAGTTAATGTCAACTGTCGTCTGGGTTTTTTTCTTCTTTTCTTTTTTAGTTCCTGTTCTTTTCCGTTTGTCTTTTTCTCTTTATTTTTTTCTTTATCTTCAATGTAGGTGTGTGTTGTTGTTGGTTTTTTGGGGGGGGTTCTTTTTTTCTTCCTTCATTTATTTTTTTCATATTTCTACCGTTCCTTCTTTTCTCTTTATCTTCTTTCTTTCCATTCTGTATTATCTTTCCTTTTTTTCTTTTCTACTTTTTCTTTTATCTCAATATTTTCTCTTTCCTCCTGTTCTTGGTTTTATCTCCCTCCTCCTTCTTCCCAGTTCTTCCTCTTCACAATTCTTCTTCTTCCAGTTCTTCCTCTTCACAATTCTTCTTCTTCCAGTTCTTCTTCTTCTTCGCAGTTCTTCTTCTTCCCAGTTCTTCTTCTTCTTCGCAATTCTTCTTCTTCGCAGTTCTTCTTCTTCTTCGCAATTCTTCTTCTTCGCAATTCTTCTTCTCTTCGCAGTTCTTCTTCTTCGCAATTCTTCTTCTTCGCAGTTCCTTTTCTTCGCAGTTCTTCTTCTTCTTCGCAATTCTTCTTCTTCGCAGTTCTTCTTCTTCGCAATTCTTCTTCTTCTTCGCAATTCTTCTTCTTCGCAGTTCTTCGCAATTCTTCTTCTTCCCAGTTCTTCGCAATTCTTCTTCTTCCCAGTTCTTCTTCTTCGCAATTCTTCTTCGCAGTTCTTCGGAAATCTTCTTCTTCTTCTTCTTTCTTCGCAATTCTTCTTCCCAGTTCTTCCTCTTCGCAATTCTTCTTCTTCGCAATTCTTCTTCTTCCCAGTTCTTTCTTCTTCTTCGCAATTCTTCTTCCCAGTTCTTCTTCGCAATTCTTCTTCTTCGCAATTCTTCTTCTTCGCAATTCTTCTTCTTCCCTTCCTCTTTTGCCTGTCTATGTTCTCTCTATCTACCCCTCCTCCCCCCCCCCCCTCTCTCTCTATGTCTGCTCTTCCTCCCCCCTCCCCCCCTCCCCCCCACAACCACCACCACCACAAGAGGCACGTGCAGTCAGTGGCTGACAAGTCAGTGCAGACACAGTCAGACAGACAGTCAGACAGACAAGCAGACAAGCAGACAGGCAGACAGACAGACAGGCAGACAGACAGACAGGCAGGCCGGCAGGCAGGCAGGCAGGCAGGCAGGCAGGCAGGCAGACAGAGAGTCAGTCGAACAGGCAGACAGACAGACAAGCAGACAGAGAAGCAGACAGACGGACAAGCAGACAGGGGTCCGGGGTGTTTATTTAGCCGTGCCGCTCGGCAGTCCTTTCAGCTGGCTTTCTGCCGTGGCGCGGACAGGTGTGATCTGTTGTTCTCTGGAAGCAGGATGGGGCGGACAGGTGTGATCTGTTGTTCTCTGGAAGCAGGCTGGGGCGGACAGGTGTGATCTGTTGTTCTGTGGAAGCAGGCTGGGGCGGACAGGTGTGTGTGATCTGTTGTTCTGTGGAAGCAGGCTGGGGCGGACAGGTGTGATCTGTTGTTCTCTGGAAGCAGGCTGGGGCGGACAGGTGTGATCTGTGGTTCTCTGGAAGCAGGCTGGGGCGGACAGGTGTGATCTGTGGTTCTCTGGAAGCAGGCTGGGGCGGACAGGTGTGTGTGACCTGTTGTTCTCTGGAAGCAGGCTGGGGCGGACAGGTGTGTGTGACCTGTTGTTCTCTGGAAGCAGGCTGGGGCGGACAGGTGTGTGTGATCTGTTGTTCTGTGGAAGCAGGCTGGGGCGGACAGGTGTGATCTGTTGTTCTCTGGAAGCAGGCTGGGGCGGACAGGTGTGATCTGTGGTTCTCTGGAAGCAGGCTGGGGCGGACAGGTGTGATCTGTGGTTCTCTGGAAGCAGGCTGGGGCGGACAGGTGTGTGTGACTGTTGTTCTCTGGAAGCAGGCTGGGGCGACAGTGTGTGTGACCTGTTGTTCTTGGAAGCAGGCTGGGGCGGACAGGTGTGACCTTCTGATTCTCATCGACAGAGGGGCGGGAGAGGTGTGTTGGGGTTGGTAGTTGGAAGCAGGTGGGGGGAAGGGTGTGCTTCCTGGACACCGTTCCTGCATCAGACGGAGGAGACAAGGAAGAGGGGAAGAGGAGGGTGGGGGTGGGGGATAGGGGGGGGGGGGGGGGTGGTCTAAGAAGTAGAAGAGGGAGAGAGGAAAATGGAAGAGGAAGAAAGGAAGAGAAGGGGGGAGGCAAGAAGAAGAAGAAGAAGAAGAAGAAGAAGAAGAGGAGGAGGAGAGGAAGGAAGAAGAAGAAAAGAAGAAGAAGAAGAGAGAGGAGAGGAGAGGAAGAAGAAGAAAAGAAAAGAAGAAGAAGAAGAAGAAGAGAGAAGAGAAGAAGAAGAAGAAGAGGAGGAGGAGGAGGAGGAGGAGAAGAAGAAGAAGAAGAAGAAGAAGAAGAAGAAGAAGAAGAAAGAAGAAGAAGAAGAAGAAAACAAGGTGATGATGATGATGATGAGGAGGAGGAGGAGGACGAGGATAGAAGAAGAAGAAGAAGAACAAAGAACAAGAACAAGAATTGCTAAGAAGAACAAGAAGAAGAAGAAGAATTGCTAAGAAGAACAAGAAGATGAAATAGAAAAGGATGAAGAACAGAGATGAAGAAAAGAAAAAAAGCCACAACCAACCCCCAATCCCCAACCCCCCAAAAAGCTATTCTGTTTGCTTTTTCATGGTGGCACATCTCGGGGCTTGTTGCGTAAATGTGGCAATGTGATGTGGTGCGAGGGAGGGAGGGAGAGAGGGAGGGATGGAGGGAGGGATGGAGGGAGTCAGCTTTGTTATAGATAGGCCCTTCTCTTCTCTCCAGCCTTGTTTATTTTCCATCCAGCTTTTAGACACTCTCCTTCGTCACACCACAGCACCCATTTCTTTCTATCAAAAAGAAAAATGCACAGCAGAGGGGAGGGAGGGAGGTAGAGAGAGAGAGAGGGGGGTGGGGGGAGAGAAACAGAGAGTGAGAGGTGAGAGATTGAGAGAGAGAGCGAGAGAGAAAGAGAAGAAGGAAAGAAAGAAAAGAAAGAAGAAGAAAGAAAGAAAGAAAGAAAGAAAGAAAGAAAGAAAGAAAGAAGTGAAAGTGAGAGGTGAGAGAGAGAGCGAGACAGGAAAGAAAGAAGGGGGGAGAGAGAGAGGGAAAGCAGGAGAGACAGAGAGTAAAGTTTTATTTATCTTATTCTTTTATTTCTAGGATAATAAGGGAGGGGGGGGGGGGGGGGGGAGCGATAGAGAGGTAGAGAGAGAGGCAGAAACAGAGAGACAGACAGACAGATAGAGATAGACAGAGACAGTTAATTGTGACGAAGCTACGGACAGATAGAATAGTGAACTATTAGTTCCTTTTCTTATTTCTTCTTGTTTTCTCTGCTGGTTTGGAGGGGAGCAGTTGGCTTTTGTTGAGGGTTTTTTTTGGGGGTAAGATTTTTTTTGGGGGGAAAGGGGGGAGGAGGAGGAGGGTAGGTGAGATTGAGAAAAAGGGAAAGGGGGAAGACCAAAGGTGTGTTGTGAAGTTGCCTATTGTATGAAAGAGAAAGCCTGAAAAGAGTCAGGCCTAATGAAAGTGCCACAGAAGCTGATGACTCTGTAGATGCTGTTCTGTTCTGTTCTGTTCTGTTCTGTTCTGTTCTGTTCCGTTCTGTTCTGTTCTGGCCTGGTCTTGGCTTTTAGCGAAAGCGGAGGAAGTGGCAGAAAAGTGGAGAGATGGGAGGGAGGGAAGGAGGGAGGGAGGAAGGAAGACCTGCATCACGGTTGCATGTCGGGAACGTATCAGATGGTGTAAGACGAGATGCATTGTGGGATAGCGATGGCTGACACTGGCAGCTGAGAGGGGGCGTCATGTGCTGGGTTAGGTGGCGCTGCCACTTCCTGTACTGTACCATTGGAGTGATCTTCCTTAACTTGTTGCAGGGGGAGGGGGGGGGAAGGGGGGAAGGGGGGTGTTAATTATAAATAAAGTCGCGGTGTTTGTTGTGTTGGGGTTTTTTTTCCCTCTCTGTGTGTGGTGTTGTTGTGTTGTTGTTTTTTGTTTGTTTGTGTTTGTGTGGGGTGTTTTGTGTTTTCAGTTGTTGTTTTTCGGTGGGGGTGGGGGTGGTAAGGGGATAGGGGAGATTGTATTTGTGTATTAGTTTGTTTGCTTCGTTTTAGTTATTTAGTTTCTAGCTCGGGAGAAGATGAAGAAGTCAGTTTATTTACTTCCTCTTCTTCTTCTTCTTCTTCTTCTTCTTCTTCTTCTCTTCTTCTTCTTCTTCTTCTTCTTCTTTTTCTTTTTCTTCTTCTTCTTTTCCTTCTCTTCCTCCTCAATTCTTTGCAATTCTTCGTCCGTTTTGCAATTATTATTCTTCATCCTTCTTCTTCTTCCTTTTTCTTCTTTCTTCTTCTTCTCTTCCTCCTCCGCACTCTCTCTCTCTCTCTCTCTCTCTCTCTCTCTCTCTCTCTCTCTCTCTCTCTCTCTCTCTCTCTTCTCTCTCTTTCTTTCGATGGCTGGGTGTAAAAAAGTTTGTAATGCTTAATCTATTACCTTGAAAAATAAAATTTGTTCAAAATTGATCTCTCTCTCTCTCTCCTCTATCTCTCTCTCTCTCTCTCTCTCTCTCTCCTCTCTCTCTCTCTCTCTCTCCCTCTCACTGTCTCTGTCTCTGACGTCTCTCTTTGTCTCTGTCTGCAGAGGTCTCGATGTAAAAAAAAAAAAAGTATGTTTGCTTATGCGTTACCTCTTTAAATAAAATTCATTCAATTCAATTCAATGCAATTCTCTGCCTCCCCCTCTTCTGTCTCTCTGTCTCTCTGTCTCTCTCTCTCTCTCTCTCTCTCCCTGTCCTCTCTCTCTCTCTCTCTCTCCCTGTCCTCTCTCTCTCCCTGTCCTCTCTCTCTCCCTTCTCTCCCTCTCCCTCCCTCTCTCTCTCTCCCTCCTCTCTCTCTCTCTCTCTCGCTCTGTCTCTCTCTGTAGTGAAGTGTGGAGGGAGTGATTAGCATGGTCTGTGTTTTCAAAGCCCGGCAGCATGATATGGAATTAAGCAAAGGGAGAGCAGCGTTACGCGCAGCGGCTCATTTCTTTTATCGCGGATTTGCAATGACATTTCCTGCAGACTTATCTGAAGGGTAGCAAAGGTACACGGTGATTTGGGCTCCTTGTCGCCGAGTTATTTTTAGGCCCTGGTGGGGGTTGGTGGTGTGTGTTTTGTGTGTGTTTTTTGGGGGTGGTGTGTGGTTTGTTTGGTGTGGGGTGGGGTTTGCGGGGCGCGCGCGGTTGTGTGTTTAAACCCGCGCGGGGGGTGGGGGGTTGGGGAGTAAACAGGGGAAAAGAGAGACAGACAGGCGGGGACTTCGAAAAAAAAATATTTAAGCACAAGCGGAAAAAAATTTTAAAAGTTTTTTTTAGCCTGCAAGCAATAAAAAGAAATAAAAAAATCCTATTCTTTTACAGGATTAAAGTTTTGGGGCCCTTCCCCACATCTGTCCCCACTCCCCACCTTTATAAAAAACCCTTTTTCAAATTTTCCCCTTCTCCTTTTCTTTACTTTCCTTCTTAATTTTTTTCCCCTTCCCTTTTCTTCTTTTTTTCCCTTCTTCTCCTTCTCCTTTTTTCTTCTTTTTTTCCTTTCCTTTTTCCTTCTTTTCTTCTCCTTCTTTTTCCTTCCCCTTTCCCCTTCTTCTCTTTTTTCCTTCTCCTTCCCCTTCATCTCCTTCTTTTAAAATTTATTTGGACAAAAAAGAGGAAGAAAAAAAAAAGTCAGCGAGTTCGGGCCCCAAGGCTGATCCTTTTTTAAATTCAACAGTAACTGCCCCAAAAATTTAAATGTCAAAATCCAAACCCACAGTAAAATGTATCAGCAAAAAAGAAACAATTTTTTTGGAAAATCCCAATTTGGTAATTAGAACATTCATAAATTGAAAAAAAGTTTGTACGTGTTTTTGGGGATTGTGTGGTGCGCGCACGCATTTTTGGCTTTTGTGCACCCCCGCGTTTGCGTGTTTTTTGTGGTGTGTGGGGGTGTTTGGGGGTGTGTGTGTGTTTTTTGGGGTGTGTGTGTGTGTGGGTTGTTTTGTGTGTGGTGTTTTTGGGGTCTTTTGGGGCCTTTTTTAAAGACAAGTTGAAAATGAAATCAGAGGGGGAAAAAAAGGGAAATGTTTTTTAAAAACAAAAAAACCAAAAAAGGGAAAAGAGAGAAAATGGGTGTGATTGAAAAAGGCAAAAAATTTAAAAAAAAAAAAGGGGGTGGGGGGGTGTTTTCATCATTTCGGTTAAAAAGTATAAATAAAACACAGAAAAAAAGTTTTTAAAAAAAAAACCCCAAACAACCTTATTGCAAAGAAAATAAATAAAAAAAAAAACCACTTTTAAGAAGAAGAAGGGGAAAAGGAGGGAAGAAGGAAGAAGAAGAAGAAAAGAAAAGAAGAAGAAGAAGAAGAAGAAGAAAAAGAAGAAGAAGAAGAAAAAAAAAAGAAAAAAGAAAAAGAAGAAGAAAAAGAAGAAGAAAAAAAGAAGAAAAAAAAAAAACCAACAAAAAAACCCCCACAACAAACAAAAAAACAACAAAAAAAAACCAAAAAAACAAAAATAAAAAAAACTTTTAAAAAAAAAAAAAAAAAAATTGGGGGGGGGGGGGGGGGGGGGGGTGGGGGGGGGGGGGGGGGGGGGGGGGGGGGGGGGGGGGGGGGGGGGGGGGGGAAGGGGGAAAGAGAGAAACAGAGGAAAAAACCAATGTAATATTAAAAAGGGAAACCCCCCCCCCCCCCCCTTGAAAAAAAGGGAACTAAAAGAAAGAAACGGACAAAAGGAAAAAAAGAAGATAAAAGAAAGAAAAAAAAAAAAAGATAGAAAGAAAAAGAAAAAAAAGAAAGAAAAAAAAAGAAAAGAAAAAAAAAGAAAGAAAGAAAGAAGAAAAAGAAAGAAAAAAAGGGAAGGAAGGAAAAAAAGAAGAGCAAGAATAAGAAGTAAAAAGAACAAGATAAAGCACAAGAAAAAAAGAAAAAAAAAACTGAAAGCAAAAAGGAAAAAAAAAAAAAGGGAAAAAGCAAGTGGGGGAACCCCCCCAACATAAATAACATGTCTTTGGGTGTAATTTGTTGTCATACTTTTCTGCGGCTGATAGAATTCGGGGGAAGACAAGAAAACACAAAGAAAGCATTGAAAAAAAAAATTTTGCAGGGAGAGGAAAGGGGGAAGAAGAAAAAAAAGTAAAGCCCAAACCCCCCCCCCCCCCCCCCCCCCCACTCCCTCCTTCCCCCTCCCCAAACCCCTTTTCCTCCCCGCTCCTTCCCCTCCTCACAAAATAAAAATTTTGCTAATGCAGGGTTCTTTAGAGGAAAATTTTGCAATGGATGAAGGGAAGAAGATAAAAAGGAAAGGGGGAAAGGAAAAAAAAAAAAAGAGAAGAAGAAGAAGAAGAAAAAGAAGAAAAGAAGAAGAAGAAAAAGAAAAAAAAGAAGAAAAAAGAAGAAGAACAACAACAAAAAACAACAACAAAAACCAAAAACAACACAACAACAACAACAAAAAAAGAAGAGGAGAGAGAGAGGGGGGAGAGAGAGAGAAGAAAGAGAGGGGGAAAAAGAGAGAGAGAGGAGAGAGGGGAGAGAGGGGAGAGAGAGAGAAGAGGAGGGGAGAGAGAGAACAATAAACACAAAGCGGCAAAAAGGGAAAGGGAAAAAAAATAAAAGGGGTTTTTTTGCTGCTTAAAGTCTTCACAGGCTGGCCGGTATTGCAGGGCCGGGAGGGGGCGGACATGGAAAAAAAGAAAATTAAACAGAACAAAAAATCCCCAAGGGAAAAAATTTAAAAAAAAAAAGAAAAAGAAAAAGAAAGAAAAAAAAAAGGAAAGAGGGTGAAAAATCCTAGCCTCTTTCCAACCCTTTTTCATACTTAATTTATCTCCCCCTCTTCTCTCTCCTCTCTCTCTCCCCTTCTCCTTCTCCTCCCCTCCTCTTTCTCTCCTCTCTCTCCCCATCTTTTTCCCACACCAACACGCAGGCCGACCACGCAAAACAAAAAACACATTCTGTACCCTCAAGAAATATTTAAAGTTTTTAAAAAACCCGAAATTTTTGGGACTGGAATAAAAAAAGAAATTTGTGGGGGTTTTCCCTTTTTTAAAAATTTATTTAGAATTTAAAGAGGGAAAAGGAAAAAAATTGGACAATGGGGAAACCCAAAAAAAATTTACAGAAGAGACAGAGACAGAAGACATTACACACAAGACAAGAGAATGTAAGTTTAAAAGACCCTGGGGAAAATGGAGAAAAAAAACAAATACAGTTGCAGACCCGGGAAAAAAAAGAAAAAAAAATAATGGGTGGCGCTGTTTGTGGGGACGCGCTCTCCCCCGGGAAGAGCCCCGCCCGAATTTCCCCGCAAGAAAAACGGGCCCTGACTTAAAAAGGGGGTAAATAAATAAAATTTTTAAGGGGTTTTAAACAATGAATGGGGCGAAGGAAAAAAACCAACGAACGAAAAAAAAAAAAACAGAAGGGAAAAACAAACAGAAAAGAAACAAATTGAAAACCCCAAAAAAAGTCCTTTTGTATCCCGTAAACCGAGGGGCCGTTGCAAACCTTTCTCAAACATCTTTCCCCCCACTCTAAAACCCGCTCCGCCTTTCGGAAAAAAGTGGACCAATTAAAAAAATTTTGTGGCCCGAAGGGAAAGGTTTACAAAAACAAAGCCGCACACCGGGACTGGTGTAAAAGAGCGAATGTGTGTGTGTATGTGTGTGTATGTGTGGAAAGGTTGTGTTGTGGTGTTGTGTGGTGTGTGGTGTGTGTGGTGTTTTGTGTGTGTGGTGTTGGGGGTGTGTTTGGGTGGGCGCCGCGCGCGTTGGGGGGTTTTAAGTTAAAGTTTTGATTTTCTGACGAGAAAAGAGATGATTTAAAAAAAAGAAGACGGAAAGAAAATGTAAAAAAAAAAAAACCAAGCAAAACCAAAATAAAGAAAAGAAAAAAAAGGAAGGAAAAAAAGAAAAAAAGAAAAAAAAAAGAAAGAAAAACAAACAAACAAACAAGCAAGAAGAGAGAAAAGAAAAAACAAAAAACAAACAAATAAAAAAAAGAAAGAAAAAAGAAAAAGCAACAAACTAATGGGAAAAAACCGAGCGAAATAAAAAAATTTTAACCAAAAGAAAAGTCTTCCCCGTTTGTTGCTAAAAATTTGCATTCCCGGGGTTGGTGGGGCACTTTTTCCGGAAGACAGACAAAAAAAATAAAGGGGAAGGGTGGGGAAAAAAAACAGCGTTTTTCCTTTAAACACCCCCCCCCCCCCTTCCTTTTTCCCCCCAAACCCTTTAAAAAAGCCCCCACCCCTCTCCCTCCCGGAAAAAAAAATGGAATAAAAAAGAGAGGAGAGGGGAGAGAGAGAGAAGAGAGAGAGAGAGAGAGAGAGAGAGAGAGAGAAAGGAAAAGAGAGGGAAGAGGGAGAGAGGAGAGGAAGAGGAGAGTGGTGGTTTTTGTGTGTTTGTGGTGTGTGTGTGTGTGTTGGTGTTTGTTTTGTGTGTGTGTGTGTGTGTGTGTGTGTGTTGGGGTGGGTTTTTTGTGTGTGTGTGGTGTGTGTGGTGTGGGGTGTGGTTTTTGTGTGTTTTGTGTGTGTGTGTGGGTTGGGTGTGTGTGTGTTGTGTGTGGTGGGTTTGTGTGGGGTGTTGGTTTTTTGTGTGTGTGTGAAGTGTGGGGGTGTTGTGGTGGGGTTTTGTGGTTTTGTGTGTGGTTTTAACAAAGAAACCATGCCGGAAATCAAAAAAAAGAAAAAAAAGAGGGAAAGAAAAACAAGAAGAAAAGAGGGGAAGAAAAACAAAAAGAAAGAGAGGAAGAAGAAAAAGAAGAAGGAGGAAGAAGAACAAGAAGAAAGGGGGGAAGAAGAAGAGGGAAAGTCAGAATAGTAAAGTAAAAGCCAGGGGGAAAGAAAGAAAGAAACAAAACAAACAAAAAAAGCTGCAAACAACGGGGAAGGAAACCCGGGAAAGGAAGGAAAGGGGAAGAAAAAAAGAAAAAAAGAGAGAGAGGCTAGAAAAGGAAAGGTTTTAAAATAAAAAAAGGGAGGGGGGCGGGGGGAGAGCAAAAAAAAAGGAAAAGGGAAAAAAAAATACAGAAACACAAAAGAACAAAAGCAAAGGAAGGAAAGAGCGAAATGGGAGAAAGAAAGAAAAAAGAAAGATAGAATGAAGAATGAATAAGGGTGAATGAATGAATGAATGAATGTGAAGATAAGAAAACCCCAATGAGAAAACAAAACAAAACTAAAACCCCCCCCCCCCCCCCCCCCCTCCCCAAAATGTATAATGCCTTCCCCCCACCCCCCCCCCCAAGCAAAAAAGCAAAAAGACATAAACCAAAAGAAAAAAAGACCAAAAAAAAACAAAAAAAAAAATGTTTTAAGAAATTCAAAGAAAAAGTTAAACATCAAAAAAATATTTTACTAAACACAAAAAACACCCCAGAAAACAAAAACCTTTGAAAAAAAAACAACAAACACAACAACAAAAGGACAAAAGCCCCACTTTTCCCGGAACAAGAATAGATAAATTCAGACAACAAAAGCCACTTTCCAGGAACGGAACAAAAAGAATCAGACAAAAAAACCCATTTTCCCGGGAAAAAGACCAAGAAACAAAACCCATTTCCCCGGAACAAGACCAAGAAACAAAAGCCACATTTCCCCGGAACGAGAACAAGAAGGAAAAAACAGCAAAAAAACCACATTTCTCAGGAACAAACCAAGACAACAAAAGCCACATTTTCCGGAAAAAGAATAAGAAGATTCAGAAAAAAAAGCCCCATTTTCAGGGAAAAAGAATAAAAAAAAAATAAGTAGCAGCAAAATCCCGTCGGACTCCCCGTGGGCCCCATTCAGCCAATGACAAAAACGGCAGTGCAGTTAGATAGATAGATAGATAGATGAAAGAGAAGAGAGAGAGAGAGAGGAGAGAGATAGATAGGGAGATAGTAGATAGATAGATAGATAGAATAGATGATAGATAAAGAAGAAGAAGAAGGGGAAAAGAAGACAGAACAGAGACGAAGAAGACGAAGAGAAGAAAGAGAGATAGATCGATAGATAGACAGACAGACAGACAGACAGACAGATCGCTCTTTGTCTTACTGAACTGCAGGGCACACCTTTCTGTCTTACTTTCTCACGCTTGATTCGTGCCCTACAACCTACTAGCCTACAAGTCGTTGCAAGCAAGCAAGCCAATGCAATGCAATGCAATGGATGGAAGCAGCTGTTGATGGTGAACCCCCCCCCCCCCCCCCCCTTCCTCTTCCTGCCTCCCAGTGCCATCCAGGTGCCGTGTTTTCTCTCCCCTTCTCCACAATGACTTCAGCAGAGGGGGGTCCGACATGGAAATAATATGCAGCAAAAACACCACTGTGGAATTTCTCGTCACTTCAAACAGAGGGAGCTGGTCTAGCTAGCTTACTTAGCTAACCGCCTGCCTAGCAGAGCAGGGTTTGGGCTGGAGTCTTGAGAACCATGCCTGCCTGCAGTCTTGCATGTGTTAGGGGAGAGGGGGAAGGGGGGAGAGAGAGAGGGGGAGAGAGGGGGGAGAGAGGACCGTAGCCACAGTGTACAAAAGACATACAGACCAGGAATAAGAGAGAAGACAAGGAAACACAAAGCAGCTGAGAAAGACACTCAGACACTCTATCTATCTGATTATCTCTCTATCTATATCTATATCTATCTATCTGTCTATCAATCTATCTATATATTTATCGACCTATCTATTTATCTGTGTGTCGATCTATTTATTTTTTCCGTTTATCTATCTATCTGTATCTATCTATCTGTCTATCAATCTATCTATATATTTATCGATCTATCTGTCTATCTGTTTATCTATCTATTTATCTCTATATCTATTTATCTATCTATTTGTTTATCTATCTTCTATTTATCTATCTGTATATCTATATGCCAATCAATCTATCTATCTTTCTATCTATCTATCTATCTATCTGTCTGTTCTAGTTGTCTGCCTATCTGTCTTCTTTCTATCTATCTGTTTTTCTATTTGTCTGCTTGCCTACCTGTCGGTTG
This sequence comes from Rapana venosa, assembly GCA_028751875.1. Taxonomy (NCBI): domain Eukaryota; kingdom Metazoa; phylum Mollusca; class Gastropoda; order Neogastropoda; family Muricidae; genus Rapana; species Rapana venosa. Next base: position 2,780,222 of record CM054148.1, read on the forward strand.
TTCTGTCTTTTTTTTCTGGTTCGCTCATTACATAATAATTTGTCTGCCTATGTGTTCCCTTTTTGTACTCCATCTGCTGGTCTGGATGTTGTCATCTGTTATGTATGTTCTTTCCATGCGTCTGTCTGTCTGTCTGTCTGTCTTTCTGTCTGTCTGTCGGTCTATCTGTCTGTCCACGCGTTCAATTTTCTAATCACCCGCCTGATCGATTCCAGAAGCGGAAAAAAATATTGTTCAATTTGTGCAACTGTCTCCATCCCACCCCCTCCCTGTCTTTACCTCTTAATTAGCGGTATGCGCATAGTTGTGTTTAACTACATCATTATTCATTGTTAATACTGTTCCAAATGCGCAGATAATAGTCCTTTCTCTTCAATAGAAGTTCTCAGTGTGGAAAGGAAAACAGGGCAATTATGCTGAAACCTAAACTTTGTTAAAGACCTTTGATATTTGCGAGGTTCGCTTTAGTCCACAGAAATCTTCCAAAGGCGATTATTGAGGGAGAGAGGAATTCTGAAAGGTTTGCTTTACGCTTGAAAATGGCATCATTATATTCAGTAATTTTCCGTTTTCTTTCTCAACGTATCTAAAATCAAAATAATGATCCTGTCTTTTCTTCTAACGTTGCTTTTCCCATAAAAATAATGTAAAAATGGATACTTAAGTGGACTAGAGATCGCTAGAAGATTGAGAGAAATATAAATCTAATTACCATCACCACCATCATCATTATCACCATCACCATTATCGCCAACATCATCATCGTCGTCGTCGTCATCGTCATCACTATCATTATCATCATCATCGTCGTCGTCGTCGTCGTCATCATCATCTTCTTCATCATGGTCACTGTCATATAATAATAATAATAATAATAATAATAATAATAATAATAATAATAATAATAATAATAATAATAATAATAATAATAATAATAATAATAATAATGTATGGAATTTATATAGCGCTGAATCTTGTAAAGCTACAAATCAAAGCGCTTTTTTATGCGTGTGTATGCGGTTTTTTAAATTTTGTCATCTGTTCCCACCGGCACACAATGGCCTACTCTTTCGAACAGCGGAACAGGATTTAACGTGTGCGCAAGATGTTCTGCATGCGTTCGCACACGGGGCCTCGGTTTATAGTCTCATCCGAAGGACTTTGACATTCAGTTCGATTTTTTTGTCAAACTGGGAGGAAAGGGCGAAGCTGGGAATCGAACACAGAACCTCACGATTTACTTGTTGGCAGGCGAACGTCTTAACAATCCTGCCACCGTCCTTCCCTATATAAGCAAGAGGAAGATAGATGATTCTTTTCATGATTAGACTACTTCACCGCCCCCCCCCCCCCTCCCCCCCCCCCCCCCCCCCCACCTCTCGCATTTTTCAGTAGGACCTTCACCACCACCTCAATTCTCACACACCCCTTATATATTTTTTATCTCGTCTAATATCACTGAGAATGAACAAACGTAAAGATCGAAGACAACAACAACAACAACCATCCGCATTCCTCTGTCTTCACAAACGAACCTAAGCCTCTAATTAACACAACTACAACAATAACATCAAACAACAATAATAACAATTATCATCATGACACCACGAACATCACTAGGATTGTCTGTTCAAAGCTACTTCCATATTGTTCACATAACTTCTTCTGTTCACCGGATATCGTTTTTTTGGAGACTTCCTGTTGTTATTTTGGTTCTTGTTGCTGCCGTTGTCGATGAGTTACAATTGTAACACACCCACACACACACACACACACACTCGCACGCGCGCGCGCACACGCACACACACACACACACACACACACACACGCACACACACGCGCACGCACGCACGCACACATACTCACGCACGCGCACACATACTCTCTCTCTCTCACACACACACTCTCCCCCTCTCTCTCTCACACACACTCTCTCTCTCTCTCTCTCTCTCTCTCTCTCTCTCTCTCCCCTCTCTCTCACACACACACACACACTCTCTCTCTCTCTCTCTCTCTCTCTCTCTCTCTCTCTCTCTCTTCTTTCTCTCTCTTTCACTCTCTCCCACTCACTCACTCACTCACTCACAAACGACTAAAGGACAAAAATGACGAATGGACCATAAACCACCAACCCCTCATCCCCATCCCCTTTTTAAAAATAAAAAAACCCAACAAAACAACAAACCAACCAAACAACCAAACAAGCACAGCAACTAAATAAACAAACCAACAAACAGCGGCAGCGGCAGCAGCAGCCACAATAAAAACGTTTAAAAGAGGATGGAGTTTCCACCAGTTCTGGCAGGAACTTAATTTCATACAATGGCGCTCTCTGGCTCAGGAAGTGCTTTTTTCCAAATCGCTTTGTTGAGGCAGCGTGCATTCATGCGCGGAAAATGAGACAGAACCGCCCAAAAATAAGAGCTACGGTTTTGTCATTTCCTTTCTGAGCATTTGTTTTAAAGCTCGCCTCTACCTCTCTTCCTTTATTTGTTTGTTTTTTCTGTCCCTCTTCCAAGCTCTCGCTCTATCTCTTTCTGTCTGTCTGTCTGTCTTCTCTCTCCTCTCTCTTTCTCTCCCTTCTCTCTCTCTCTCTCGCTCTCTCTCCTCTCTCTGAAGTCTGAAGTGCGAAGTCTCTCTCTCTCTCTCCTCTCTCTCTCTCTCTCCTCTCTCTCTCCCCTCTCTCTCTCTCTGTCTCTGTCTCTGTCTCTGTCTCTCCCTCCTCTCACGCCCCCCCCACCCCACCTCTCTCTCTCCTCCTTACCTTATTCCACATTATCCTCTCTCTCCCTCCCATCCTCTCTCTCTATCCCTCCCTCCCCCCCCCCCCCCCCCCCCCCTCTCTCTCTCTCTCTCTCTCTCTCTCCCTCTCTCTGAAGTCTGAAGTGTGAAGTCTCTCTCTCTCTGTCTCTCCCTCACTCTCTCTGTCTCTCCCTCCCTCTCACCCCCCCCCCCCCCCCCCCCCTCTCTCTCTCCTCCTTACCTTATCCACATTATCCTCTCTCTCTCCCTCCCATCCTCTCTCTCTATCCCTCCCTCCCCCCACCCCTCTCTCTCTCTCTCTCTCTCTCTCTCTCTCTCTCTCTCCCTCTCTCTGAAGTCTGAAGTGTGAGTCTCTCTCTCTCTGTCTCTCCCTCACTCTCACTGTCTATCCGTCCCTCTCACTCTCCCCCCACCCCCCCTCCTCTCTCCCCTTCTCTCTCCTCCTTACCTTATTCTACATTATCCTCTCTCTCTCCCTCCCATCCTCTCTCTCTATCCATCCCTCCCTCCCGTCCTCTCTCTCTCTCTCCTCTCTCTCTCTCTCTCTCTGCTCGGAAATGCATATGTGTCTAATTGCTCGTTACTCTGACGTCTCGGAGGAGAGAGATTTGACACTTCTGATCGTAATCTGCAAAGCGACTTTTGTCTTGTTGTTATTATATTATTTTGTGGCGGGAAGAAAACATTGTTTTAACGAAGCGACGTGCTGGTGTGTTGTGTGTGTGTGTGTGTGTGTGTGTGTGTGTGTGTGTGTGTGTTTTATGTGTTTATGTGTGTATATGTGTGTGTGTGTGTGTGTGTGTGTGTGTGTGTGTGTGTGTGTGTGTGTGTGTGTGTGTGTGTGTGTGTGTGTGTGTGTGTGTGTGTGTGTGTGTGTGTGTGTGTGTGTTGTGAGATAATAGGCATTATGGCTTGAAGAGAATAATCGTTGTGTTCGTTAGTGGGCGATTTAGTGAATGGAAGGAAGTTGAGGGATTGAAAAAAAAAAAAGAAGAAGTTGAAGAAGACAGAGAAGAAAAAGGTGATGATGATGATGATGATGATGATGATGATGGTGATGTGATGACTCTCTCTCTCTCTCTCTCTCTCTCTCTCTCTCTCTCTCTCTCTCTCTCTCTCTCTCTCTCTCTCTCTCTGTATGTGTTTTGTCTCTGTTGTTCTCTGTTGTTGTTGTTGGGGTTTTTTTATCTGTTTGGTTTTCCCTGTCTCTACATTATTAGTGTGTGTGTGTGTGTGTGCGCGCGCGCGTGCGTGTGTGCGTACATGTGTGTGTTCGCTCTCTTTTTGCACTTTACACATTGGTGTGAGGAAAGGAAGGAGGTTTGGTTGCATCAGCCTGTAGATCTCTTATCTTGGGAGTGGACAGTGATCACTTAAAGGGAAGGGAGCTAATCAGGGCTTGTATCAGAATCAAGTGCGCAGTGCGCCTCCTTCACATCCGGTTCCGGCTGCAAGAGTTACTGTCCTTTAGGTTAGGAAAGAAAGTGTCCCTGTGTCACAGTTTCTGTGCTTCTGTGCAGTTTTTTCTGACTTGCCTTTCGTCATATCTGTCGTTCTGTGTGGCTGGGGGAGGGTCCTAATGGCTATTTCGCAATGTTTGCTTCAGTGATGTGTGAATCAAAGTCAAGCTTTTAATTTTAGATTGTACATTGAATAAGCAATGCATTTTTTTTTTCTTTAAGCCATCCACCAAACCAATGTTTGTTTGTTTTTTGTTGGGTTTTCTTTTTTCTTTTATGTGTGTGTGTGTGTGTGTGTCTGTGTCTGTGTGTGTTTCTGTGTGTGTGTTTCTGTGTGTGTGTGTGTTTCTGTGTGTGTGTGTGTGTTTTCGTGCGTGTGAGCGTTCACGAGCGTGCTTCTGTGTTTTCATATATCTGCGTGCATGTCCATGTTTAGTATCGTGTTTTCTTACGTGTGTATCGCATTGTATTGCATTGCATTGTACTGTACTTGTTGTCTCGTCTGTATCTCTGTGTATATATGTTTGTTATGTCAGTGTTTCTCACTGCTTATTTCGCTGTGTGTGTTTATCAACGTGTTTGTTTTGTTTTGTGTTTTTTGTTGTTGGTTTTTTTGTTTGTTTGTTGTTGCTTTGTTTTGGGTTTTTTTTGGGGGGGATTGTTGTTTTGTTTTTGTTTTGGGGTTGTTTTTTTTTGGGGGTGGAGGGGGGGGGGAAGTAGCTACATATCACAAGGTGTTTCTTTTTGTTCTTCTCTGTTGTTTTCACTATGTGCTGTGTATATCTAGTACGTTAATCAAGATTTTATTCATGAACAACTATGTACAATGTAAGTACGTGTGCGAACACACATACACACAATCACCACACACACACCACATACACAACACACACACACACTCTCCCTTCCACACACAACACAAACACTCAACATACATAAACATACAAATACACACAAACAAATAAACACACGCACTCCCCCCCCCCCCCCTCACACCACACACACATACATACACACACAAATACACACATACATACACACTCAACACACACACTCCCCTCCTCCACACACATACATACACACACAAATACACACACAACACAACATACACACACATTCAACACACACACATCATGCACACTCACACACACACACACACACACACACACACACACACACAAACACAAACACAACACACACACAACACACACACTCAACACACACACACACACACACACACAACAACACACACACTCAACACACACAAACATACACACACACACACACACACACACACACTCACACACTTATTTGCAGACCTGTAGAAGCAGCAGCCAAACCAGCCTCAAGCTGATAGTGTTTCTGCTCACGGCAGTGTAACTGTAAGCTGTGGCCACGATAACCAGGGAGACATGTGACAGACATATTTACAGTAACACCCTCATCAATCTGACCTGGGTCACGCAGTTACACTGATATCAATTCTGTTACATTTAATGAGGCAACGGCTATTTCTCAATGTTTGTCTACTTATAAGTCCTGTTGCATTTAATGCAGTAATGTGTGATTTTGTATTTTCTACACTTATTAATCCTGTTACATTTAACGAAGTAATATCTGTGGTTTGTAGATCTGTATAATTATAGACCCTGTTAAATCTAGTGAAGTAGTATCTGGTTTTTTCCTATCTGCATACTTATAAGTCCTGTTGCATTCATCACAGTAATATCTGCTGTTGTATATCGTTATTATGATTAAAATTGTTGCATTTAAGGCAGCAATATCTGTTTTTGTATGTCTGTAAACTTATAACTCCTGTTGCATTTAGCGAAGCAATATCTGTTGTTGTGTATCTTTATACTTGTATGATTAAGTTTGTTGCATCTAAGGCAGCAATATCTGTTTTTGTATGTTTGTATACTTATAACTCCTGTTGCATATAGTGAAGCAATATCTATTTTTCTACGTCTCAGACATAATGTGTAACAGTTAACTAAGTATTGTCTGTTTTTCCATGTCTGTATTCCTATTATTCCTGTTACATTTAACGAAGTGATGTCTGGTTTTTCTGGGTCTGTATTCTCATAAATCCGTTTACATTTAATGAGGAAGTATCTATTTTTTTATGTCTATCTTTATACCCATAAATTCTGTTATATTTAACGAAGCAGTATCTGCTGTGTTTCATCCATATTTGTATACTCAGAAATAACGAAGTAATAATATCTGTTTTTCTCTGTGTGTATACTTACAAATTGTATTACATATAACCAGCCAATGTCTGTGGGTTTTTTTTATATCTGTATACGTAATAAATCCTGGTACATGTAACGAAGCAATATCTCGGGGTTTTAGGCTTTGTTGTTTTTGGTTTGGTTTGGGTGGGTTGTTGGATTGTTTTTGTTGTTGTTTGTTTGTTTGTTCTGTTTTGTTATGATGGTGGTGGGGGGTATTTTTGGTTGGCTGGTTGGGTTTTCTTGGTTTTTGTTGTTGGTTTGTTTGTTTTTGGTTCTTTCTCCTTTTTTTTTTTTTTTTTTTTTTTTGGGGGGGGGAGTTATTGTTGTTGGTTTGTTGTTTTTTGGTTGTTGTTTAGTTGTGGGTTGGGTTGTTTGTTTGTTTGTTTATTTTGGGGGGAAGGCGGGTAGCTGGTTAACTGTTTTATTTGTTGTTTGTTTGTTTTTTTTTGGGGGGGGTGGTTCTTTCTTTGTTTCCATATGTGTATGTTCAGAAATCATGAAACAATACCTGTTGTTATAAGTCTGTATAGTTACAAATCTTGTACATTTCATAATACAATGTCCAGATATTTTTCTACCTGTCTATATACTCAGAAACTATGTGTTAAATTTAACACATTAATGTCTCTTTGATTTTTGTCTTGTATTTTTAAAAAAGTTCTGCTACATTTAACGGTACAATAATTTGTTTTTTAATGTGTGTATTTTCACCAATTCTCTTTATTTCATGAGTTAAAATCTTTTTTATGTCTATAAACTCATAAATCCTATGATCTTTATCAGACAATATCTAATGGGTTTTTTCTTTGTCTGTAAACTCATAAGTCCTACGACATTTACTGAGGCAGTAACTATGTCTATAAACCCGTAAGTCCTAAGACATTAATGAGGCCCATCTTTTGTATATGTCTCTATTTACAAATCATGTTACATTTCACGAACAATATCTGTTTTTCTGTGTCTTTATACTAATAAATCGTATTACATTTAACGTAGCGATATCTGTGTGGGTTCAGGCTTGTTTTTGGTTGTTGTTTTTTTGGTTTGTCTTTGGTTCTTTGTTGTTGTTACTGTTTTGTTTGATTTTTGTGTTTGTTTTTGTGTGTGTGTGTTTGTTTTGTTGGGTCTTGGGCGGGAGGGGGGGGGGGGGGGGGGGGGATATCAGGAATCGAAGAGCAAATTATGTTTTTCTATGTCTGTTACATATAAATTTTGTGTTGCATGTAACCAGACAATAATTGTATGCGGGTGTTTATATCTGCATATTTATAAATCTTGTGTTTCATTTAACTAGAAAATAATTATCGTGGGGGTGGGGGTTATATCTGTATACTTATAAATCTTGTAATACATTTAACCAGACATTAATTATCTTGGGGGTGTTCATGTCTGTATACTCAGAAATCTCGTGTTACATTCAACACAGTAATGTCCCTTTTTCAATGTTTTATGCTAATAAATTCCGTTACTTTTAACACCCCAAAAAAATTTCTTTTCAATGTCTCCATACTCACCACCCCTTACATATCTAACAAAGCAACAAAAAATTTACTATTTCCGTAAACTGAAAAAAAATCCGATGACAAACAGCAAAGCAATGTGTGTTCTTTATAAATCATGTCCTTAATTGAAGGAACCAATGTCTGGGGTTTTTTTCCATATTATCTGTACACTAAAAAATCCCAGTGTATTTAACCAAAGAAAAGACTGTCTGCTTAAATCCTGACACGTTTTATGAGGCAATGTCAGTTGTCGTGTGTCTGCATACTTACAATCCCCCGTTACAGGGTCTGTTATTCCAGGTCTGTTGTTTCATGTCTGTGTTTCTTTATACTTATCTGGTTTTCTCAACTCTATTATTGTCATTGTCTTCAGCAACACTATCAACAATAATAACAACAACAGCAGCAGCAGCAGTAACATGCTTTGTCATTCCATCAATGGGGTTTTCTTGTTTTGCTTTTTTCTCTCTCTCTTTTTTTTTGTGGGAGGGGGGGGGGGGGGGGGGGAGCTGAAGGGGGAAGAAGCGTGTGTGTTGCTAAGGGAGGGGGGGGGGAGGTATTCAGTGATACGTTTGGATAAGAAACACAGGCATATAAAAGAAACACATCAACAGTCAAATAAATAAACAGAAGAAGAAAAGAGAAGGAAAATGATACAGGGAAAATAGAAAAGAAAGAAAACCAATATTTTAAAAAGGGAAGAAAAAAGTGAGATAACACAGAAATGAATAAAACAAAAAAGAGAGATAAAGACATAAAAAAGAAAGAAACAGATGAAGAAAGCAAACAACACACACACACACACACACACACACACACACGGACCCGGCAAACAATACGACGTCTGTAATCAGCACTGCCAGTTCGGACAGTATTTGTTGTTCTAATGCTTGGTCCTCATTCTCCCCTTCACAACTTGTCGCGCGGAGGCCTCATCACCACCTCTGTCAGGACGAGTATCCTTACGCCTCCTCCAGGGATTATTTTCTTTCTGACACAAGTGGCTTTCTATTACGCAGACGACCACGACCACCGTAAAAAAAAACCTCAGTGAATTGCTGTTATTAGTTTTTATCTTTACACCTTATTCTCTTAGAGCCAAGCGGGGGGAGGGACCATCTGATAGAATGAGAGAGAGAGAGAGAGAGATGGAGAGAAAGAAAGAAGGAAAACAAAGTATAGAGAAAACAGAAAGATTGGTGATGTGGGTGTATGTTTGTGTATGAAAAAGAGGGGGGGGGGGGGGGGGGGGGGGGGGGGGGGGGGGGGGGGCGATAGACGCTGAGAAGCACGAAAGAGAAAAGATAAGATGAATTGAAGCCTGTTCTTTAAATCATAGGGTCTGCTTGAATGCGTGGGCTACCATTCCGACGCTGGGTTTGTCTTTGAAAATAAAATAATAAAATAAAATAAAAAAAGATAGAAAAAAAAAAGGTTGTTGCTCCCAACAGTTACCCCCCCGCGTGTATCTAACCTACTTCCAGCCAGTTCTTTTATTTACAGTAATAACCATCACCATAAAATACCAGGGGCAACAACGCCGCCCTCCTCCGCCACCTTTTTTTTCCCAAACCCGCGATGGGAGAGAATTTTTTTTTTTTTTTTGCTTGGTGACAAGTGTCGAATTACCTCCCATGAAAACGAAAATCTCTTCTTTTTAATTCCCCAGTGCTCTTTTTTTGGTGAAGAAGACTTTAGAAGATGTCCTATCTGCGGTTGTCTCTCCTCCTCCTCCTCCTCCTCCTCCTCCTCTTGAGTCTGTTCTTCTTTATCCCCGATAAAATTCCATTCTTCTTTACACTCCTTGAAGTCGCTTACATTGTGAGTCATGGATCTTTCTTTGTTGTCGTTTTCTTCTTCTTCTTCTTCTATTTCTTCTTCAGGGCAGTGAAAATACGCCTTGTCTGATCTATGGCTATCGGTGTGTGTGTGTGTGTTGTGTTGTGTGTGTGTGTGTTGTGTTGTGTGTGTGTGTGTGTGTGTGTGTTGTGTTGTGTGTGTGTGTGTGTGTGTGTGTTGTGTGTGTGTGTGTGTGTGTGTTAGAGCACTCATTCTCTTCTGTCTGCTACTCAGCTCTCGTAAACCCCTGGCGCAGGCAGAAGATAAGGAGAAAGGCGAGGTGTGAGGGTTCAGATCTCTCATGTCATCGCAATTTGTTTGTGCAGAAATCTAGGACCTGATGATAGTCCGGGGAGGTTAAGAAAAGAGAGAGGAGAGAGAGAGAGAGAGAGAGAGAGGAGAGAGGAGAGAGAGAGAGAGAGGAGGGGAGAGAGGAGAGAGGGGGGGGGGGGGGAGGGAGGGAGAGGGAGAGAGAGAGAGAGAGCCTGTTGTCAATGATGGTTTTATTTGTTCTCACAACATTATGAGAAGACGTAAGTATTCTAAGCTCTTTTCTGCATGTGTGCTTGGTTCTTTCTGTCTGTGTGTGTGTGTGAGAGATAGAGAGCAGGGGGGGGGGGGGGGGGGGGGAGGATATGACAGACTGACTGACTGACTGACTGACAGACGACGGAGAGAGAAAGAGAGACCTTCTTGGATCATCAGAATTCAAATTCAACTTCATCTGCTTCATTATCTGAAACAGAGAAACTCACTGAGGTAAAGAGCAACAGATGTCCCATCTAACGATAAAAAAAAATGCTATTCATAACTGTTACCTGAAGATGTGTACTACAAAGAGCATAATTATGGAGTAAATGATTATCTGTTTGTCCACCTAGCTGCCTGTCTGTCTGTCTGCTTGTCTATCTTTCTGTCTGCTTCTCTGTCTATCTGTATATCTATGAATCTTTCTGTCTGTCTATCTGTCTGCTTGTCAGTCCGTCCGTCTGTCTGTCTGTCTATCTATCTTTCTGTCTGTCTGTCTATCAACCTTTCTGACTGTCTGCCTGTCTACCTGTCTGTCTGCTTGTCTATCATTCTGTCTGTTTGTCTGCCTGTCTCCTTGTCTGTCTCTCTGCCAGCTTTACTGTCTCTCTGTCCGTCTGTCTGCTTGTCTGGCCATCTATCTGTCAGTCTGTGACAGTAACTATGTTTATCCCTGTCTATGATCCTGCCTTCTTATGCAGGCTTTCATCTCGTGACAAGCACCAGCAGCAGCAGCAGCAGCAGCAGCAGCGTGGCGTTGAATTATCGGCATAATTGGGGCTTGCTGACCTGCCGGCTTGCTGTCCTCTTAATCACTGTACCACATACATCCCAACATTTCTTCTTTTTTTTGGAAAGTCCTCCTCCTCTCCTCCTCCTCCTCCTTCTCTTCCTCCTCCTCCTCTTCCACGTCCGTTCCCATCTCCTTGAACACATGTTTGATAATGCTAACCACTAAACCACGCGAGTTGATTCTGTGCGTTTTTTGGCGCTCCTCCACAAGAGTAGAAGGAGGGAGAGAAGGAGGGAGGGGAGTAGGGAGGGAGGGATGCCTTAGTCGTCGTGTTTTCAGTTCTGTTCCTGCTTATCCAATAGAAACAGATTTATGTAACACAAGACAATTTTAATCAGTGGAGGGGGGAAGGAGGGGGGGGGGGGGTGGAAGAAGGGGGGTGGGGGAGTGGAGATTGTAGGCTGACCCACTTGGCTAGAGTCCAAGAGAGAGGGGTTGTCACCCTTGGACAAAAAATATAGAGTAATACTATTTAAAGATGCTTCCATTGTGGCAGCTTGGTGTTTGTTTTGATTTTGTTTGTTGTTGTTGTTGTTGTTGTGTTTTTCTCTTTGTTGCTTGCTTTTTTCTTTCTTTCGTTCTTTCTAACTTATTTTCTCTTTTTTTCTTCCTTTCTTTTTTTTTCCTTTCGTTTCTTTCTTTCTTTCTTAATTAATTATTTTCTGTATATTTCTGTCCTTTCTTTCTTTTTCTTTTTGCTGTTATTGGTTTTTTTGTTTGGCTGTTTTTTTCAGTTTTTGTTTGTTTTTGTTTTGGGCTTTTTTGTTGTTGTTTTTTTTCTTCTTTTTTTTTTTTTTTTTGGGGGGGGGGGTTGTTGGGGAGGAGGAGGGTGTTCTTTTCTCTCTTTCTTTCTTGTCTTTCTTTTATCTGATCTTTTCTTCCTTCCTTCCTTCCTTTCTCTTTTTTTTTTTTACATCTTCTTTCTTTGTTTCATCCTTTCTTTTCTTTCTCTTTTCATTTACTCTCTCCTTTGTTCATTTTCTTCTCTCTCTCTATCTTACAGTCTTCTGTTCCGTAAATCATTCCTTCGGTTCTTTGTTCGGTAATTTAATCATTCCTCCAGTCAGGGTGGTTTTTTTCCTCTCTGTTGCGCCCGTCATAATTATTCTCTCTCTCTCTGTCTCTCTCTCTCCCTCTCTCTCTCTCTCTCTTTCTCATATACCCCCTAAAACAGCTGGCCTTTGTTATGCGGGCACAGAAGGCGACCAACAACAGGAAGCGATATATTACAATGGATTTTTACTTTTCCTTTTTGCTTGGGCTGGGGCAGAGAGAGCAGTAGTCTAGCAGAGAGCGGTGTGGGAACAGTCTATTGTAAACACAACGGCGTTTCATTAGCTGCTTTGCGAAGGGGCTCTACCTCGTAATGAGAGCTTTTTATGTCGTATTGTATTTGGGGGGAAAGGCTGGGGGGGGGAGGTTGCTTCCCTTGAGACCCCATGACCTCCGCTGTGGCCAATTAGAGACGATCCTGTCACGCTGGGAAGCTGTGATTGGCTGCTACTGTGGCGGGGGGTTTGAGTTGGGAGTCGTTTCCCTTTCTTTGGCTTTAATTTGCCGGCAATGAAAATTAGTGTGGAGGGGATCTTTCCCTTCAGCTCTTCTTCTGCCACCCTACCCCCACCCCTCATTCTCACCCCTCCCTTCACCTCACCCTCAATCTTCTTCCTGATCCATCTTCAGGACGCATTGTTTCTTCTCTCCACCCCCCCCCCCCCCCCCCCCCCCCCCCCCCCCCCCCCCCCCCCCTGACCTGGGCTTTTTCCCTGCAGTGCAGTGGAGGAGGAGCAGAAAGCAGAAACAGGTGTACATGTCCTGCAGTGGGCTGGGTGTGTGGGGGGGAGGGGGTGTTGAGGTGGGGGGGGAGGGGGGGATTAAAAGACTGTAGTTGTCCAACAGCGTTTTCTGTGCACAGGCTGCCAGAGTGCCAGGCAGCATCAGCTGTCTTTTACTGCTTTTCGAGCTGTTTTCTTTCTTCTTTATTTCTTTTATTTTCGTGTTCTTCTTTCTTTCTGTCTGTCTTCACATTTTTCCTTTTTCAAATTCTTCTCATTCTTTTTATTCTTCTTCTTTGCATTCTGTATTGCATTCTTCTTCTTCTTTGCATTCTTCTTCTTCTTTGCATTCTTCTTCTTCTTTGCATTCTTCTTCTCTTTTTTTTGCATTCTTCTTCTTTACATCCTTCTTCTTCTTTGCATCCTTCTTTTTTTGACATTCTTTTTCTTTGCATTCTTCTTCTTTTTTGTATTCTTCTTTCTTTCTTTGTTTCTTTCTTTCTCTCTTCCTTCTTCTACATCTGTTTTTCTTCTTTTTTTTTCCCTCCTCCTTCTTCTTCTTCTCTTCTTTCTTTCTTTCTTACCATTATTATCATCATCATCATCATCATTATCATTATCACGATCATCATTGCCATCATCATCATGGCAGTATGTCCTCCTCTTCATACCTCGTCATCATCATCTTCTTCTTTTGTTTTCAACTTCATCATCATCATCTTCCTTTTCTTCTCTATCTTCACTTCTTTCTGTCTGTCTGTCTTTCTTTTATGTAAATTTCTTTTTTCTTTCCCTGATGTCTCGACTTTTCCCCCTTGATGTGACAACTTTTGCGCACACAAAACAACAACAACAACAACAAACCCCCAAAATATAGCAGTTTCAGTCTGGTATGGCACAATCGGGTGTCATTGCACGTTCTTACTGCTGGAATCGGTCGCCACGCGCGCTGAGCAGCAGGAATACTTTCAGGCTGAACAGATGTTTGGTCACAAACTTGTTACATTGCAAAGACATACCAAGAGCAACGCCCGCCACAAGCCAACGGCTTTACATTGCGCGCGCTTCACAGCAAAACGTGCACCCGTCATTTGGCGGCTGATGTGCGTGCATACGCTTACTTTGACATTACATATAGTCATACCTCGACATACACTTTCTATCTAAACAGTGGCTGCTAACTTTTCTGAAAAAATAAACACATTCATTAAAGAAATAAACAGAAAACAAAACTACACACACGCACACAAAGGAAAAGGGGGAAAATTATCTTTTTACTTTCTATCTTTAGTTATGAAGATGACGTGCTCTTATATATAAAAAGAAAGAAGAAAAGGGAGGGGGGATAACTCGGCGCTGGGTGTTCTTATCTCGTTGTTGTTGTTGTTGTTGTTATTTTTGAGGATGAGGAGGATGAGGATGATGATGTACGTTTTGGTAGCTTCATACTCAACAACAACAACAACAACAACAAAATTGCAACTTGTTGCAATGCACTTTCCTCCAATTCTGATGGCAGAAGACAAGGAATCTACCTGTCAACGCGGCAGCAGCAAGATTTGAACCCCAAACTCTCTGTTCTTTCATTCAGCAGCATTCACACCAAGACTTTTTTTTTTATCCAAGAAACCCCCGCAACAACAAGATTTGAACCGCAAACTTTCTGTTATTTCATTGTCAAGCATTCACTATGAGCACAGGCCACTGTGAGGACTTGGGGAGGCGGGAAGGGAAGCGCCCCCCTCTCCCCCTTCCCCTACCACCCCACACCCCACCCCCTACACCCCACCCCCACTACCCTTGCTTATTCCCCCCTCCCTCCACCCTCACCTCCAAGTTTTGGCACACTCTCCTTTCAATACCGTTACTGATCAATCGCACAGCTTTGTGTGGTGTAAGCACACTTCGTGTAAAAGGCCCAAACTACATTTTTATCAAGCACCCCTACCCCACCACCCCCTACTTCACCCACCCCCCCCCCTTACCCCTCACCACCCCCCACCATCCTCTTTTCTCTCTCCACCCCTTCCCAACCCTACCCCACCCCACCCTTTCTCAAACGAATATCAGTTCAGCCGTTTTACGTTTAAAGGAGAGAGAAGAAAGAAGAAGAAGAAAAAAAAACAACCTGTGGACATTAAAGATCGATGCAGCTTTCGTCATGTATCACGTATCTCTATACCTCCACACAAGCTGGAATCTACCAGGCGAGCAGTTTTATTTTCAGCACTTTCGTGTGACTATGAAAAAAGCCCTGGACTAGAAGAGAAACGAGTGGGAAGGGGAACGGGGAGAGGGGGGGGGGCGGGGGGCCGGGGGGCGGCGCCGGGCGCGCGGGGGGCCAGGCTTGCCTCGGGAAAAAAAATACATCGAAACTAAACTCAGCCCCCCCTTTAAAACATCTCCACAATACCAGGTCTTTCTTCTGTCTTCAACTTCTAAGGCCTGCAGTAAGCTCACAGCGCGAAAAGGAAAAATTTGGCAAAAACATCATCGTCCGTGGTTTGTGCCGAGCAGCCAGCAAAGCTGGTCACTTGGCTGCCTAAATCGAAACAACTGTTGCTGGCGAGATTTTATCTCCTCTGCACTTGTTGTCGATAACATAGAAAGGAAAAGACTGGAGGGAGGAAGAAAAGAAGAGTAGAGAGGGGGAGGAGTGGGAGTGGGGGATAGGGAGAGAAGAGAGAGAAGAAGTAAATGCGGGGGTAGCTAGGTAGGAGGGGATATTTATTTATTCATTCTCTTATAAACTCGAGGAAATGGAAAAGCACTCATGTCCGTTTTTTCATCCAGTCCCCGGTGTATCGGTTTTGTAAAATTTCGTTATTCTTTCCCACCGGCACAGAGAAGAGAGAGAGAGGAAAAGAGAGAGAGAGAGAGAGAGAGGAGATGAGAGAGAGAAGAGAGAAAGAGAGAGAGAGAGAGAGGAGAGGAGAGGAGAGAGATAGGGATTTAATGAGGAGATGGAGATAGAATGACAAATCAGATGGAGCGGGAAGATGTGGAGAGAGAGAACATAGAAAGATGAGGGGAGAAGAGACAGAGAGAGAGAGAGAGAGAGAGAGAGGAGAGAGAGAGAGAGAGAGAGAGAGAGAGAGAGAGAGAGAGAACATAGAAAGATGAGGGGAGATAGAAGACAGAAAGATGAGGGGAGAGAGAGAGTGAGAGAGAGAACATAGATAGATGAGGGGAGAGACAGACAGAGACAGACAGAGAGAGACAGAGAGAGATATATATATTCTCCCTCCCCCCCCCCCCCCCCCCCCCTCCTCATCCTTCAATAATAAAAGCTCACACAATAGACAGGGGGAGAAACGCAAGATTCTCTCCCCCACCCCTACCCCCAAAATGACAAGACAGAGAAAAGAGAGGGGAGAAAAAGAAGATTTGGGAAGGGTGGGGTAGGGAGGAGTGAGGAGGTGGGGTGAGTTGTTTCCCTTGCAGACAGAACGTTGGATTAATCCTTTTCTGGACTGGCAGCACATCAAGGGAGACAACAATGAGAGTGATTTCCCTTTTAAAGCTTTCGGAGCCTGGAGATGTAGAGGGGGAACAGAAACGGACGGAATTCATATTTGCAGTTACTCCTCTTCTTCTTCTTCTTCTTCTGCTGCTTCCTTTTATTTCTTTCTTCTTCTTCTCTTTCTCTTCTTGTTTTCTTCCTTTCCTTTCTTCCTTTTTATTTCTTCTTCTTCTCTCTCTCTCTCTCTCTTTCTTCCTTCCATCCTTACTGTCTGTGCTATCTGTGAGCCAAGCTGTCCAACCCATCGTTCATTAGGGAGCCCATTGATTTTGCTGGTGTTTTTTTTCTCTCTTCTTCTTCTTCTTTCTCAAGAAAGGAAAAACGCATCCTTAGGAACCAGGGAGTGGGAAGGAGAAGGAGGAAGGAAAGAAGAAGAAGAAAAAAGAAACTAGCAAGGGAAAGGGAGGGGGGGGGGAATACGAAAAGAAAACGAAACAGAGAGAGAGAGAGAGAGAGAGAGAGAGAGAAGAGAGAGAGAGAGAAGAGAGAGAGAGGAGAGAGATGAGAGAGAGAGAGAGAAGAGAGAGAGAGAGAGAAGAAGAAGAAGAAGAAGAAGAAAAAGGGGGAAAAAAAAAAGAAAGAAGAAAGACGAAACACACAGACCCGCTGTCAAAATTGTTGCATAGAAATTGAGTTTTGAAGCACGGTGCCGAGATTTCTTTGTGGTCTCTTTCAATATTGCATTCCGCCGCAGGAGCCGTGCGGGCCTGGGATAATGGAACAAACTTTGGTCCTCTCCCTCCCTGACAATTGTTGTTTGCAGACCTCGAAAGTCGCGCCACGCGTTCCATTTCCTGCGCCAGATTTGGCTTTTATTTCCTTTCATCAGCTTCCATTTTCTTGGGATGTTACTATAGATTTTCCCCCCGCCACAGTCCAAGACATCTTCTTCGCCTGCCGCTTGCCGCCCCTGACACTAATGGGAGAAAAGGCGCCTCCTCACACAATCGCCAACCGTCAGTCCCCATATTTTGCGGCCCTCCCTCCCCCCCCCCCCCCCCCCCCCCCTCCCTTCTCTCTCTCCTCCCATTCTTACCCCCTCTTCTCTATTCTGAACCCCCCCCCCCTTCCCCACCCTCTCATTCTTTTCTTCTCCCCCCCCCCCCCATTCTCTATTCCTTCTCTTCTTCCCCACACACCCCCCTCCACCCCCCCACCCCCCCCTCACTCTCTCTCCTCTCTCTCTCTTTCTCCCTTCAAGTTTGTATCCCCAAATCCTCTTGAACGAAGATCCTGTTTCTCTTCTTTAACTCCCAGTACCACCCCCCCCCCCCACCACCCCCCTCCCTCGCCCTAGCACACCACACCCTCCCATCATCTTCTTCTTCCTAACTCTGCCCACTGTCCCCCTCTCCCTCCCTCCCTCCCTCTCTTCCTTTTGTCCCCAATCTTTTTTTTCTCAGTTTGGGGGGGAGAGCAGTCAAAACGCATTGTCCAGAAGGATTCTGGAAGCTTGTGAAGATGTGTGCCCTTGCGAAGAGTAGGAGGGGGGGTTTGTCCTTCTGCTCAGCTGAAAGAGGGCAGTGGGGAGGGGGGGGAGAGGTGGAAGAAAGAGAGGGAGGAGAGAGAGGGGGGTGGGGGGTAGGTGGTGGTTGGGTGGATGTGCATCAACTTGACGCATATCAGTGCATCTGGGAGGCCAAGTCTTCAGAACCTCGCAAAGTTTCTGAAGAAACTGTTTGTCTTTGCCCCCCCTTTCATTCTTCTTCTTTTACCATCTTTTTTTCTTTTTCCTCTTCGTATTTCTGTTTTCTTCTCTCTCTCTCTCTCTTTCTTTTTCTTGTAGTCCTTTATCTCCTCTTTCTTTCTTCTTTCTTTCTTCCATCCCTGCCAGTTCTTTTTCTTTCTGTCTGTCTTTCTTTCTTTCTTGCAGAGCTCTCGTATCCTCTCCGCTTGTTGCGTGTGTCTTTGTGTCTCCGAGCCAGGCAGTGGGCAGAAGGGGGCACAAACGGAAAAAGGCTTCCTTTTTTGTTTGCTTCTCTCCCCTTCTGCTTCCCTTTTAGGTGGTGTAAGCAAGAATGGGGTGGGGGTGGTGGGGGGGAGGGCTGTACGGTAGCCTTGTGTTTTGGGTTGGCCTGTGTATGTGTTGCACTTTTTGCACTTTTTTCTCTCTTTCTCTCGCTCTCTCTTTCTCTCCCTGTCCTTTTTTGGGGCGTCTATGGGGTTTATGTACTTTATGCTTCAGTACATAAAAGATTCATCAAAGAACGTAAGCTTGTGTGTGTATGTGTGTGTGCAAGCGCAGCTTTGTGCTTTCAGTGGACTTATTTATGATATATATGTAAACATCTTAAGAGTGCTTTCGATGTGGTGTGAGGGTTTTTTTCTTCTTCTTCTTTCTCTTCTTTCTTCTTTTCAGGATAATGTCTTGAGTGTAAACTTTGGGAAGAAGGTGGTGGGGGGGACATGAATGTGCTTTCGGGGTTT
>CM054148.1:2799568-2822068 GCA_028751875.1 Rapana venosa
CCCCCCTTCCCCCCCCTCTTTTCCCTCTCCTCTCTCTCTCTCCCTCTCTCTTTTTTTCCCTCTCTCCCTCTCTCCTCTCTCCCTCTCCTCTTTTCTCCCTCCCTCTCTCTCTCTCCCTCTCTTCCCCTCTCTCCTCTCCCTCTCTCTCTCTCCCCCCTCTCCTCTCTCCCATCCTTCTCCCCTCTCTCTCTCTCTCTCCCCCCTCCTCCCTCTCTCTCTCCCTCTATCTCTCTTCCTCTCTCTCTCTCTCTCCCCCCTCTTCCCTCTTCCTCTCTCTCTCTCTCCCCTCTCTCTCTCTTCCTCTCTCTCTCCCTCTCTCCCCCCTCCCCCCTCTCCTCCCCTCCTCTCCTCCCTATCCTCCTCTCTCTCCCCTCCTCTCTCTCTCTCCTCTCTCCCTCTCTCCCCCCTCCCCCTCTCCCTCTCCCTCTCCCCTCTCTCTCTCCCTCTCTCTCTCTCCCCTCCCCCTCTCTCTCCCCTCTCCCCCTCCCTCTCTCCCTCTCCTCCCCTCTCACCCCTCCCCCTCCCTCCCTCTCTCCCCCTCTCTCCCTCCCCTCTTTCTCCTCTCCTCTCTCCCTCCTCTCTCCTCTCCCCTCCCTCTCTCTCTCCCCCTCTCTCTATCTCTCCCTCTCTCCCCTCTCTCTCCCCTCTCTCTCTCCCCTCCCTCTCTCTCTCTCTCTCCCTTCCTCTCCCCTCTCTCCCCCTCTCTCTCCCCCTCCCCTTTCTCTCTCTCCCCTCTCTCCCCCACCTCCTCTCTCTCCCCTCCCCCCCCCCCCCCCCCTCCCTCCCCCCCCCCCCCCCCCTCCCCCCCTCACCCTCTCTCTCCCCGTATTTTGGCTAAGGCCGATGACATTTAAACTATTTCAGAGTTCAGAGTTTCTTCTTTTCTCTCCCTCTTCCCTCTTTCCCCTCTCCTCCTTCCTCTCTCTCTCCCCTCTCTCCCTCCCTCTCTCCCTCTCTCTCTCTCCCCCCCCTCTCCTCTCTCCTTCCCTCTCTCTCTTTCACTCCCTCTCTCCTCCTCCCCTCCCCCACCCCTCTCCCCCCCCTCCCCTCTCTCTCTCTCTTTTTCTCTCCCCCTCTCTCCCCCTATCTTTCCCTCTCTCTCCCCCCTCTCCCTATCCTCTCTCTCCCCCCCCTCCCTTCTCCCCCCCCTCTCCTCGTCCCCTCTCTCCTCTCCACTCCCTCTCCTCCCCTCCCCCCTCCCTCTCTCCTCACCTCTTTCTCTCTTTTCTCTTCTCCCCCCCCCCTTCTCCTCCCCCTCCCTTCTCTCTCCCCCATCTCTCTCTCTCCCCCTCTCTTCTCTCTCTCTCTTCCCTCTCTCTCTCTCCCTTTTTCCCTCTCTCTCTCTCCTTCTCTCTCTCCCTCTCTCTCCCTCCTCTCTCGCATTCCCCTTTCTCTTACATTTCCCCCACCGTTTTTTCACGTTTTCTCAAAAAAAATCTTGATCCCCTTGCCCCCCCCCCCCCCCCCCCCACAACCCCATTCCCCACTGGTGTAAGGGGAAAGTCAAATCAAAATTTTATTTTTTCAGATGGACATTGAATAAGCAGTGCATTTGCTTTTTTCAAAACCCCATCTAAAAAAAAAATATATATAATAAGATAAAAACCCTTAAAAAAAATTTTTAAAACACCTAAACAATGGCAGAGCAAACCAAAAAAAAAAAAAAATATTTCATACACATAATGAAAAACCCAAACAGGTTAAACCCTACAAAAAAAAAAAAGAAAATTGGGAAAAAAAAAAAAACCCCACCAAAAACAAACAAAAAAAACAAAACAAAAAAAAAAAAAAAAAAAAAAAACCCAAAAATCCCCAAAAAAAAAACAAAAAAAAAAAAACCATGAAAAAACAAAAAAAAAAAAACAAAAAAAAAAAAAAAAAAAAAAAAAAAAAAACAACAACAAAAAAAAAAAAAAAAAAACAACAACAACCAAAAAAAAACCCAAAAACACACAAACACAAACAAACACCAACACACACACACACCACACACACACACGTACACAACAACAACAGCAGCAACAATAACAAACATGCAACAACAGTAACATCGAAAACAAACAAAGAACTTTATAGAACTAATAAAAGACAAACAAGTTCAAAATAAGTGTGGAGGAGGGGGGGGGTGGTTGTTTATTTTTTTAAAATTCTTTTATATCGAGGATAATGGAATAAGCACCGTTGTGCTTTTTTACATCCAGTCCCCGTGTGTATGCCGTTTTGTAAATTCTGTCATCGGTTCCCACCGGCACACAATGGCCTACTCTTACGAAAAGCGGAACAGATTTAACGTGTGCCCAAGATGTTCTGCGTGCGTTCACACACGGGGCTTCGGTTTATAGTCTCATCAACATCTACTGTTGTTGTTGTTGCTACTGCTCCTGTTGTTGCTGGTGTTGTTGTTGTTGTTCTTGATTCTGTTGTTGTTGTTGTTTCTATTGCTGTTGTTGCTGTTGTTGTTGCTGCCGAAGTGTGTATGTTGTGTGTGTGTGTGTTTGTGTGTGTGTATGTGTGTGTGTATATGTGTGTGTGTGTGTTTGTGTGTGTGTGTATGTGTGTGTGTGTGTGTTGTGTGTGTGTGTGTGTTGTATGTGTGTGTGTGTGTATGTATGGTGTGTGTCTCTGTGTGTGTGCGTGTGTGTGTGTGTGGTGTGTGTGTTTTGTATATGTTTGTGTGTGTGTGTGTGTGGCGGGGAGAGGAGGATCTCCCTCTCTCTCTTTTCTACAACTTCAGGCTGTGACAATTTTCTTTAAGTGTTTCGTTCTTGCTGTTAGAGGAGAGAGAGAGAGAGAGAGAGAGAGAGAGAGAGAGAGAGAGAGAGAGAGGAGAGAGAGAGAGAGAGAGAAGATGAGACAGACAGACAGACAGACATACAGACAGACAGACAGACAGACAGACAGATAGAGTGTGTAAACAATAGGACAACACCACTCAACCCCACCCTCCTTCTCCACATGTTGTCGTTGTTGTTGTTGCTGCTGCTGCTGCTGCTGCTGCTGCTGCTGCTGCTGCTGCTGCTGCTGTTGCTGCTGCTGTTGTTGTCGTCGAAGTTGTTATTGTTGTTGTGCGCTTCCCAGCTTTACACTCTGGGGGTCACCCAGAACATGCACTCTTGACTCACTCATCCCACCTGGGAATCTCTGTGAGATAGGAGGTACACCGGATAAGTTTGCCTGTATGACTTTTGTCAAGTACCTCGCCATACAGCAGCCATACTCCGACTTCAGAGGATTTTTTAACCATCTTTATTATTAACGTTGCTATCACCACCCTCCTCCTCTCTCCTCCTCCTCCTCCTTCTCCTGCCCCTCCTCCCTCTCTTCCTCCACCACAACCTCCTCTCCTTTTCCTCCTCCTCTCTCCCCCTCCTCCCTCTCTTCCTCCACCTCCTCCTCTCCTTCTCCTTACCATCATCATCAAAATGTTCCAGAACCATAATCAGCGGTATCAGTATACGCAGTATCAGCAAGAAACGTGGTGTGAAAGATGGCCTCCTCTGCACGGAAGTACGTCATCAAACTTCCGGTTGCACGTGACGCCTGCGTACTGCTGCTGCTGCTGCTGGTCGTGACGCCGTTTCCCACTGTGCCGCACGGCAGCAGTTGTGTGCAAGACTTGCCTGGGTAATGTTGCTGTTGTTGCTGTTGTTGTTGTTGGTGTTGCTGTTGTTGTGGGGGGGGGGGTTTTGGTGTTGTTTTTTGGTGTTGTTTTGTTGTTGTTGTGTTGTTTTTGGGTTTTGGTGTTTTTGTTTGTTGTTTTTGGGCTTTTGTTTTTTTGTTGTGTTGTTGTTGGTGGTGGTTTGGTTGTTGTTTTTGGGTTTGCTGCTGCTGTTGTTGTTTTTGGCTGTTGTTGTTTTTTTGGTTTTTTGTTGCTTTTTTGGGTGTTGTTGTTGTTTGTTTTTGTTGCTGTTGTTGTTGTTTTTTGTTGTTGCTTTTCTTGTTTTTGTTGACTTTTTGCTATTGCTGTTGTTTTTTGTTGTTGTTGTTTTTTGTGCGTGTTTTTGGGTGTTGCTGTGCTGTTGCTGTTTTTTTTTGATTTGTTGTTTTGTTTGGTTTGTTTTTGGGTTTGCTGCTGTTTTTGCTGTTGTTGTTTTTGTTGTTGATGTTGTTTTTTGTTTTGTTGTTGTGTTTTTTGTTGTTTTTGGGTTTTGTTGTGTTGTTGTTGTTGGGGTGCTTTGTTGTTTTGTTTTTTTGGTTTTTTGTTGTTTTCTTTTTTTTTTGTTGCTTTTGGTTGTTTTTGCTGTTTTTGGGGTGGTGGTGGTTTTTTGCTGTTGTTTTTTTTTTTTGTTTTTGATGTTGTTTTTGTTTTTTGTTTTGTGTGTGGGCGACTTTTGGGTTTTTTGGTGTTTTTTTTTTGTTTTTAATGTTTTTGGGCTGTGCTGTGTTGTTGTTGTTACTGTTGCCCGTTCCCTGGGTTAACGACAGGTGATCGATTCCCCGACTATGTTCTAATAAAGGATCCCTGAAAATCAGGTGAGATGAAATTTTCAAAAGGGATAAAAATTTGTGCGGGGTAATGACTTTTAAAGGCATTCCCGTCGAAACCCTCAAGGCCATTGATATTAAAATTTCCTTTCCCAAGCTGTTGAACGCCAAATCAAAAAAACCCCCTGACCTTTTTGCCCCTTCTAACATAAATACCGTCCTAGCCAACCCCTAGATGACTTTTCCTCCTACAAAATTTCCCCTGCCTGCGGCCCCTGGGCCCCAGGGTAAAAGGGGACACCCTGGTCGCAAAAACAAAAACCCGGAAAACTAGAGCCGCAATGGGAAAAAAAAAAAACCGGAAAAAAAACAAACAGCTTTTCGTAAAAAATCAAAAATTTAAAACCCTTAAAATTCTTTTTCGAAAAAAAAAGTATTACTCTTCTCAATTTTCTTGATCCCAGTCTATAAAATCTTTTTTTCCCCTCCCACCCAGGGTTTTTGGGTTTTTGGGAAAAGGTAGTCCTCTCCCTTTATTCACGACCACTCTGAACTTTTTTATTTTTCCCTGCTTTTTTTCTGAAAGTCCCCCCCAAATTCGCCCCATTTTGGTCAGACCCTTTTCCCAGCCTGCAATTTTGATCCCCAATTTTCTCTGGAAACCCTTTCCTTTATTTCATCCCGCAAGCGAGAAAAAAAACCCGAACAATTCTAAAAGGGAAAAGGATTAAAAAATATGTGATTTGCCCATCCCTGTTTCTTTTTTGCCCGTCCCTGCCCAACTTTTCCCCACTATTACAAATTTTAGAAAACTTATTTTTGGGTTCAGGAAATTTTCCCTTTAGCTTTTAAAAAAATGCTTTGTAAACCCCTCTACCCCAAAACATGACTTGCCCAACATTCTGAAAAACTTTAAAAACCTTTTTTTTAATACCGTTTATCTCAAAAGTCCTTGAAAAAGTAGTTCTAAAAAGCCCCAAAAAACCCCCTTTCTCCAACAGTCCCCTCCCTGCGTTTCGTCTCCCTATCGCGTAACCATGCACTAAAAAA
This sequence comes from Rapana venosa, assembly GCA_028751875.1. Classification (NCBI taxonomy): domain Eukaryota; kingdom Metazoa; phylum Mollusca; class Gastropoda; order Neogastropoda; family Muricidae; genus Rapana; species Rapana venosa. Next base: position 2,805,044 of record CM054148.1, read on the forward strand.
TTTCCCTTGCACACATTTAAAACAAAAATTTTTCCGTTTGATGGGGGAAAATTTTTCTTCTTACTTGACTTATCTGCAGCCTTTGACACAATTTGACCACTTATTTTCTCCCCCGTTTCAAAAAACTTTCGGTTTCTGGCACACCCTTTTTACTGGTTTATTTTCTTACCTTATGCCCGATTCGGGACAGTCACAGAAAACAAAAATTCATTTCCAGTCCCTGCAAGTTGGAATGGGGGAGTTCCACAGGGTTTTTTTCGGGGCTGTTTTTTTCACCTTACACTGCTTCACTATACATAAAAAAAAACCCTTATCAGTTCCCCCTTTCATTTTTATGCAGATCACTCTAGTTCAAGCGGGCGCCCACCCTGAAAATTGCCTTCTCTCTTCCAAATAGGGCCCACTCCCTTTAAAAGAGCCCAAAATTAAATAAAACCCAAAACAAATTACAGCTAAAGGATAAAACAGAAAACCTTGCTTGTGGGGACCAAACACAAATCTCTTCCATCACAAAAAAAAAAAAAAACCCTTCAATACAATTGGGCAATGCATCTAGTTTTTTTAAACCACTGTGTGAAGAAATCTAGGGGTCATTATTGACAACACACTCTTATGCAAAAATTAACACCCAGCCCTGCCAGTCGGGCTACTATAAAATTCGGCGTATTGGCAATTCAAAAATACCTGTCCAAGATAAAAATTCTAAACTTGTTGCGTCTTAATTTTTTCCCTTTCTGCACTATTGAAACTCTCTGTTGGCAGGTCTCCCAGAATAATAAAAACCAACCCCTTTAAAAACGTATAAAAAAACTCTGCAGGGGTCAAATCCTCAGAAAGAAAAAATTGAGCTTTCCCCTTCTCTTGAAAATTCCTCCACTGGTGCCTGTGCCAAGAAAAGGAAAACTAAAAGATAAAGTCCCTTGTTACAAATGTCTCCAAAACAGCACCCCCCTACCTTGGGGAATGTTTTATTTTTCCCCTTCCTTTTTTCCCCGCTTGCTGAGATCCTTGCCCTTACGAATCCCTTGATTAAACCCAAATCCACCTGGGCCCGTCGCTCTTTCCAATTTCTGGCCCCTTGAGGGGAAAAAGGATCTCCTCCTCCCCCCAAAAGCCTTTTATGACACTTTTAAATCCTCAAGACTAATTATTTTTTTTTAAAACCTAAGTTTTTCCTTCCTGCCCTCTAATTTTTTTTCCCTGCCTTAACACCCAAGATTCTTTCCCTGCCAGGGTGTGTGAATTCTAGGGTTGTTGTGTGTGTTTTTTGTGTGTGTGTTTTGTGTGTGTGTGTGTGTGTTTGTCGTTGGTGTGTGTGTGTGTGTGTGTGTGTGTGTGTGGGGTTGTGTGTGGTGTTTTGTTTTGGGGGGGGTTTGTGCCCCTTTTGGATTTGAGGGAACTTTTTATTGTCAGGGTTGGGATGACTGTGTAAGAAGGGGTTGAGGGGCGCGCTTTTGATTTGTTCTGCAAGTTATGGCTTTTATAAATTCCATTTATTAAAAATTATTATTACCCAAAAATTTAGGCAGCCATTCCTGACTTCAAAAGAGTTTTTCCCCCTTTTCAAAAAGTAGATTACAGGTGTTCTGGAATTTATTTTAAATAAAATGGTTTGGGAAAAGTTCTGCGCTTTGGGACTATTGACGGGGTGAAACGCTAGGGCCCCCTTTTTAAAAATCTCCCCGGATCCCCCGGGCCCTGAGAGTTTACAGAATGCAGTGCGGGGCCATGTGTTTTTGTAGGCAACATTTTCCCAACTGCCCCGGGGAACCCCCAAAATTGCGTAGCCCGTTTTCCCCAAATCCACTCGACAAGATCCCCCTGGCAGGGCCTGTCGGGCCCCAAAACGACCCCCAGGGATCTTTTTAGGATTCAAACCCAAAAACCTCCAGTCTGAAACCCAGGTGGGTAGCCATTGCCTGTCTGTGATTTGGTCTTTGTGTCTTTGTTTTTGGGGTGTACTCTCCCCAAATTTAAAAAAGGTTTAAGGTGTCCAAAACCCTTTTGGGGTGGTCGTAGGGGAGTGAGGAAATCAGAGCCCTCTTTTCTTGGGCCAGAAATTTTTGAGGGCGGGCCTTTTCCCCCTTCCGCGGCTGTCCCTTCCCCGACCTGAAGGGGGAGGTCCCCTTTTAAACGCTGGATGAACAGGGGGACTGTACTAAAGAAAGGCATGCAAACGGTCCCCTTCCAGTGGTCCCACTCGATGTGTTTCCCTTTGGGGCGGGGGGAAAAAGGCGGTGCTCTGCCCAGGGAGCTACCCCGTCCCCAAACCCCCACTTTCCAATTACAATATGAAAATTATCAAGATTTTTGAGGAATCCCTAGTGTTTTTTTTCCCTTTCCCTTTTGCTGTCGGTTTTTTTGTGCATTTTCGGGGAAAATTTTTGTTGTTGCTTTTTTTGGGTTAAATGTGCGTTACTGTGCCGTATTTTTAAAATTTTTATTTTACTAAAAGGACCCCAAAAACCCCCCATGGTGGATCGGGGGTTTTGAGAAAAAGCCCCTGTTTTAAAAAAGGGGAAAAGGTCCGGGTTTCAGTGTGTGTTTGGTTTGCCCCCGTTTTGCCAAAAACTTTCCCTCCATCCTTTGGCCCAGGGAGGGGTTTGATCTGCGTTTTGTTTTTTGGGGGTTTGAGAGGACAAACCCGGGGGGTCCCTTTGGTGAAATATCTTTTAGTGCACGCAAAAAAACCCCCACGGAAACAAGGAGATTGCCCCGGGCAAAATTTTTGTGGGAAAAAGTCCTCTGATAAAAACAAAATCTTTGCAGACGAAAGAAAAATATTAAATGGGTGGCGCTGTCTTGTGGCCACGCTTCCCCGGGGAGAGCAGTCGAATTGCACGCGGGATTTTTCCCTTTGGATTTTAAAAAGTGGTTTAAATACTTTAAAATCCCATACAATGCAATCCCAATTTGAAAACAAAAACAAAAACAATGCAATAAAAATAAAAAAAAAATTACAATAAAATAAATGCAATGCAATACAATACGTTTATATGCAATCCCAAAAAAATGTAATACAGTAAAATTTAATTCCCAATAAAATTTACAATGCAAAAAAACCCTAAAAGACCCATCTTTTTTGGTTTTGAAAAATTAGGAAAAAAAGCACATATTGTAAAGCCCTGTCTTTCCCTTTCCCAAACCCAAATGACCCAATTTTCTTGCACATTTGGGTTTTCCCAAACCCAAATCCACCCATCTTTCAAAAAGAAAAAAAAAAAGAAAAAATTAAAAAATTTGAAAAAATTTGAAAGAATAAAGGGAAAAGGAATGTGAAAGGAAAGGGGGAGGAAAGAAAAGGGGACAAAAGGGGAAGAAAGAAGAAAAGGCAAAAAATAAAAAAAAGAAAAAAAGGGAAAATGGAAAGAAAGAAAGAAAAAAAGAAAAAAAAGAAGAAAAAAACAAAAGGAAAAAAAAAGAAAGAAAAAGAATAGAAGGGGAAGAAGAAAGAAAGAAAGAAAAAAAGAATTTTTTTTTTAAAAAAAAAGAAAGAAGGAAGGAAGGACAGAAAAAAAAGGACGGATAAAAGGGAAAGGGCAGACAGACAGACAGAAAGAAAGAAAAAAAAGGACAAAACAAAAAGAAGACAGAAAAAAAGATAGAAAAAAAAAGAAAGACAAAAAGAAGAAAGAAAGACAAAAAAAAAGGGAAAAAGGGAAAGGAAAGAAAGAATGAAAGAATAAATGAAACAATTTAAACCCAAATTTAAACCCCCTTTTTTTTTCCATTTTCCCAAAAAGAAAAATCAAATTATTCCCAGCTTTTCAGGGGTTTTTTTTCCCAAAGTTTTTACCACTGCTTTTTAACAAAACACATAGACAAAAGAAGACAGCCAGGAAAGGGGCGACAAAACAGACAGACAGATGGACAGAAATGCAAGCCAGACAGAAAAAATTGGACTGATAGACAGACGACGGGACAGAAGTTAAATTGTTTGACACAGACGGGACAGACAGGAGGCGGGGCGGCGGCGGGGGGCGGGCGGGCAGGGACAGAAAAACATGAGATTCCATTGATTTTGGAAAACCCCCCCGGAGAATGTCCCAATTCCCCCAAACCCCTTTGCTCCCAAAATACTAATGGAAAGTGGGTGTATGGTGTGTGTGTTTTGTGTTGCGTCTTGTTGTGTGTGTGGTTTGTGTGTGTGTGTGGGTTTTGGGGTGTGGTGCTTTTCGTGCGTGCCGTGTGTGTGTGTATTGCGGCGTGGTGTGTGGGATTTTGTGGTGTGTGCACCTTTTGCCAAAACACATTTGTGTGCTCTTAAGTATGAAATCAAAATGAAACGGGAAAAGTTTTTGGCAAGTTAAAACGTTTCACGTTTGATGATGATGTATTTTGATGATGAGGGATGATGTTGATGTTGATGATGAGGGGAATGATGATGTTTGAGATGTTTTGATGATGATGATGATGGTGGGGTGGTGGGGTTGGGGGTGGTGGTGGTGGTTGGTGATGATAAAGGTGAGGGTTTTATGATGTGTTTGGGTGATAATAAAGATAAAGATGATGGTGGTGGTGGTGGTGATGATGATGTTTGTGTGTTTATGTTGATGATGGTGGTGGTGGTGGTGATGATCTGTGCTGGGGGGCTGATGTTTTGAGATGATGTTTGTGCGGGATTTGGAGGATGTGATGTGATGCTGATGTGATGATGTTTGGGGCTGTTTGTGCTGGATGATAAATTGAGGGTGATGTGGGGGGATGATTTTAATAAAAATAATAATGAGGGAATTTTAAGCCCCTATTCTTGCAAAAAAAAAATAAAACCCTTTTTTCTTTTTCACCCTTGTTTTTCACATGCCCCCAGTTAAAAATTAATAGTTTTTAAAATTCAAATGAAAACACACCCCCGCAAAAATTTAAATATTTTTTTTTACAAATTCAATGAAACACGTTGGTTTGATGATGATGGGGATGATGATGGGGTTGATTGCTGATGATGGGGATGATGATGTGATGATGATGTTGATGGGGGGGTTTGGGGGTGGTGGTGGTGGTGGTGGTTGGTGGCGGCGGTGGTGTTTTTTGGTGATGAGGGGGGGAAAGGAAAGGAGGAAAGGGATGTTGATGTGATGGCATGATGATGGCGATGTGATGATGAGGGTGATGATGACGACGACGACGAGACGACGACGACGCGACCGGACGATGATGAGATGTATGTTTGATGTTGATGATGTTGATTTGATGTGATGTGATGATTTTTGGATGATGGGGGTTTGTTGCGGGGGTTTGAACACAGCAAACGAGAGAGGTAGATAACGAAATTTCCCTCATGGGTTTGGTAGAGATTTTTTTTTGGTTTTTTAATAAAATAATACTTTTTCGCTCCCGTAAAAGAATATGTATTTAACGTGTTTAACATTTACAGTTGTGTTGTAAATCATATTTTCTCCCTGCAGCAGCAAACAAAAAGGGACTGGACAGCGGTCTTTTCATCTCATCATTTTTTCATTATCATCATCTTTCATATCATCATCGTTTCATCACCTTTTTCCCCCTCTCCTCCCCCTCCTTATCTCATCATCACCACCCCACCCACCACCCCCAAACATCACCACCCCCCCAAAACCCCCACCCCCACCACCACCCCCACCCCGCCGCCCCACACCCCCAAACCACCACCAAACCACCACCCCACCATCACCCACCACCCCCAAACCCAAAACCCACCCCCCCCACCACCGCCACCCCCCCCCAACCACACCCATACCCCTCATCAAATCACCCACCCATTCACCCACCACCATCCCCCACCATCCCCAACCCCCACCACCCCCACCCCCTCATCTTTCATCATCATCATCATCATCTCATCTCATCCCCACCATCACCACCCCAAACCCCATCATCCCCCACCACCCCCCCATCATCTTCTCATCATCATTTTTCATCTTTCATCATATCATCACCACCCCCACCACCACCTCATTTATCATCCCGAAAAGTCGGCGCCTATAGCGAGGGGTTTAAAAAACAGTTCGATGTAAATTTCCCGTGCGTAATAAAGCCCCGGGGTTTGGGAATCTCAGCGAGGGTTGGTAAAATTTTACAGGGAGGGGGTGGGGGAGGGGAGGGGGGGGGGGGGGGTTTAAAAAAAAAAAAATTTACGATCTCCCATTAACCCGTGGTGCCCCCCTCCCCCGTCCCTTTTCCCTTTCGGTTTATATTACAGAATCAGGGACCAATTTTGCAAGTTACAGTTCATGTGTTCATGGAATTTTCGGAGGGTTGGGGGAAAAACAGGAGTATTCAGCACACATCCCGGGATGGGGGGAGTGGGTGCCTTCGGGGTGGTGGGCAAAAAAAGGCCCGCCTAAAAACTGTGGTCAGGGTAAACCCTAGGGGTTTTACCCAGGAACGAAAAAAAAAAACCCCAAACAAAACAAAAAAAAACAAAACAAAAAACCCCCTTTGTGTTGTCATGCACAGGAGTGTGTTTTGTGGGGGGGGGGGGGGGAGGGGGGGTTTTTTTTTGTTGTGTATGTGTGTTTTGGGTTGGGGGTGTGTGGGGGTGTTTGTTTTGTTTTTGTGTGTGTGTGTTTTGTTTTGTGAGGGTGTTTGTTGTGGGGTTTGGGGTGTCTGTGTGTGGGGTGTTTGGTGTGTGGGTTTTTTTGTGTGTTGTGTTTGCTTGTGTGTTTTTTGGGGTGTCTGTGTGTTTTATCTCTGTGTGTGTGGTGTGTTGTTTTGGGTGTGTTGTGTGTGTTTTGTCTGTGTTTCTGTGGGTGTGTCTGTGTGGTTACTAGGGTGTGTCTTTTGTTTCTTTTGTGTGTAGGGTTGTGTGTTACTGTGGGGTGCCGGTTTCTGTGGTGGGTGTTTTTGTGTGTTGTGGTGTTCTATGTGGGTATGTGTGTTTTTGGGGTGTTTGTGGGGTCTGTTGTGTTATGTTTTGTGTCTCTGTGTGTCTGTGTGTGTTTCTTGTGTGTAGGGTGTGTCTCTGTGTGTTTTTTTGTGTCCGTATGGGTTTATGTGGTGTCTGTTGTGTGTGTCTGGTGTTTTTGTGTGTGTGTCTGTGGCCCTCTGTGTGTCTGTGGGGTGTGAAATTCTTTTGTGTTTGTGTTGTGTCTTTTGGAAAGTGTGTCTGTGTGTGTGCGTCTGGGTTTTGTCTGTGGTCTTGTCGGGTGTTTTGTGTGTTGTGTGTGTTTTTTGTGTGTGTCTGTGTTTCTGTGTGTTTATTTTGTCCCCCTATGTGGTCTTTTTTGGGGTCTGTGGTCTCTGGGGTTTTTGTTTGGTTTTGTGTTGTTTTGTGTAGTTTTTTGTGTGTCTGTGTGTTGTGGGTGGTCTTGTGTTTTGTGTGTTGAGTGGTTTTGTTTTTTGTGTGGTGTTTGTGTGGTTTTTGGGGGGGTTTTTTTTTTTTTTCGGGTGGTCTTTTTTTTTTGTGTGCCTGTGGGGTGTCGGTGCCCTTGTGGGTGTCTGGTGTGTGTGTGTTGGGTGTGTATTTTTTTGGGGTATTTTGTGTGTGTCTGCTTTCTGTGTGCCTTTTTTTCTTGGTTTTTGGGGTATGTTGTGTGCGTTTTTGCTGTGTGGTTTTCTGTGTTTTGTCTGTGTGTATATGTGTGTGTCCCTGGTGTGTCTGTGTTTTTTTGTAGGATGTGTGTGTTATTGTGTGCTGTGTTTCGGTGTTTTGTTTTGGGTTTTGTGTTGTTTTGTGCCCCTATGTGTGTTTTTGTGTTGGTGTGTTTTGGGTGTGTTCTGTGTGTGTCTGGGGGGTTTTGTGTTTTGTATGTTGTATATGTGCCTGGTGTGTCTTTTATATGTGCTGGGTTTTTGTTTTTTGTGTGTGTGTTTTTTGTGTCTGTGTGGGGGTTGTGTGGGGTAGTCTGTGTGCTTTCTGTGTGTGTGTGTTTTGGGTGCTTTCTGGGTGTGTGTGTTTTGTGTGTGGTGTCTGTGTTTTGTGGGGTGTGTGGGTGTGTTTTGGGTGCAGGCTGCAGTCCACTCCCTCACCTGCATTTTTCAGTGCCCCGGTTTTTTGGTATGTGTGTCTTGTTTTTGTGTTTTGGTGTTGCGTGTGTTTTGTGTTTTTGTGTCTCTGTTTTGTTTGGGTCTGTGTGTGTTGTGTGGTATGTCTGTGGGTCTGTGTGCGTCTGTGTGGGTTTGTGTGTTTGTGTGTGTCTTTTGGTGTTGTGTGTGTGTGGTTGTGTGGGTCTGTGTGTGTGCTGTGTTTCTGTGTGTGTCTCTTTTCCCGGGGTTGTGTGTGTCCTCTGTGGGGTGTCTTTTCTGTCTGTGTGTCTGTCTGTGTGTCTAGGTGTCCTCTTTGTTTTCTGTGTTTTGTTGCGTTGTGTGTGTGTGTGTGTGTGTGTATGTCTGTGTGTCCTTGTGTTTGGGGTTTTTTTGTGTTTTTCAAAGTCAAAGTCAGTCAAACTTTTTTTTCCAGATGGTACATTGATGGTCATCTGTGGTGTCTGTGTGTGTTTTTGGGGCGTCTGTGTTTGTGGTTTGGTGTGTTTGTGGTGTTTTGTTTTGTGTCTGTGTCGGTGTGTCTGTGTGTGTATCTGTGTGTTTGTTGTGTTGCGTGTGTCTTTTTTGTGTTTGTGCCCTCGTGTGTGTGTGTTGTGTGTGTGTGTGTGTGGTGTGGTGGGGTGTGTGTGTGTGTGTGTGTGTGGGTGTGTTTTGCAGTGTTTGCGTCCTGCTTGCCCTCCCGTTTCAGTGCCCTTTTGCATGAAAACCCCCCGGGATGAGGGATCTGGCTGCCCGAGGGTTCGAATGTTGGTCAGCTGCGGTCTGTCTGTTGCCCTTTCCGTTTTCCGTCCGCCCCGTCCGTCTGTTTTTCTGTCCGTTGTCGTCTGTTGTCTTTTCGCTGTCTTTTCTGTCTGTCTGTCCGTCTCTCTCCTCTCTGCCCCTCTCTCTCTTTTTCCTTTTCCTCTCTCTTTTCTCTCTTTCTTCTCTCTCTTTTCTCTCTCTTTCGTTCTCTCTCTCTCTGTCTCTCTCCGTTTCTTTTCTCTCCTCTTCTTCTCTCTCTCTCTCTCTCGCTCTCTCTCTTCTCTTTTCTCTCTTTTCTCTCTCTCTTTTTTCTTTTTTCTTTCTTTCTTTCGTTTTTTTTTTTTTTTCTTTTTGTTTGTCTTTTTTTCTATTGTTTTTTGTCTGTTTTTTGGTTCTTTTCTGTGTCTTGACTGTTGGTTGTTTCTGTCTGTTATCTATCTTTTCTTTTCTGCTCTCTCTTCTCTGTCTGTTTGTGTCTTCTGTGTTTTCTTTGTTCTTTTTGTGTCTGTTTTTCTGTCTTTTCTGTTTTCTCTCCCCCTTTCCCCCTTCTCTCTGTTTTTGTCTTGTCTGTTGTCCTCTTCTCTCTTGCTCTCTCTCTTCTCTCTCTTCTTCTTCTTCTCTCTTTTCTTTTTCTTTCTTTTTTTTTTTCTTTTGGGTTGTTTTGACTCGTTTTCCCCTATCTGTTGTCTGTTTTTTTCCCCCCTTTTCTCGGTGTCTCTGGATGTTGCCTGTCATCTGTTGTCTTTTATTTCTCTTCTTCTCTTTTCTCTCTCTTTTCTTGTTTGTCTGCTTCTTGTGGGGTTCTTTGTCTTTTCTGTGTGTCTGTTTTTTTGTCTGTTTCTTCCCCCCCCTCTCTTCTGTCGGTATCTCTGTCTGTCGTTTTGTTTGTACTCTTTTCCCCTTGTCCCCTCTCTTTGTCTCTTTTGTTGTCTTCTCTCTCTATCTCTCTCTCTGTTTTTCTTTTCTTTTCTCTCTCTCTTTTCTCTCTTCTCTCTCTCTTTCTTTTCCCCCTTTCTTTCTTTTTTTTTTTTGTCTGTCGTTCTCTAGGGGGTTGTCTGTCTTCGGTTCTTTTCTGTGTCTTGACTGGTTGGTTGTCTATCTTCTGTCTGTCTATTTCTCTCCTCTCTCTCTGTTTCTTGTTTTTTTTTGGGTTGCTTCTCTGTGTGTCTCTTTTGTCTCTCTGTGTGTCTGTTTTTCTGTCTGTCTTCCTCCTCCCCCTCTCTCTCGTCGGGTATCCCCTGTCTGTCTGTCGGGCTGTCGTCCCCTCTATCTCTCTTTCCTCTCTTTGTTTGGTCTGTCTGTCTCTGTTTCTTTTGGTTTTTCGTCTGTCTGTTTCTGTCTCTCTTCTCTTCTCTCCCTCTCCTCTTTTCTCTCTCTTTCTTTCTTTTCTGCCTCTTTTTCCCCTAATTTGTTCCTGTGTCTTTTTTCCTGTCTTTTCTTTCTTTTTTGTTGTGTTGTTATTGTTGTTGTTGTTTCTGCTGCGGGAAATATTGTGTTGTTGTTTGTTTTCCCAATCTGCAACAGCCAATATTTTTGAATGCAACATTAGATGTAAAATTTGCCAAATAGGTAAAATTTCTGCGTTTATGTGGTGGAGCAAATACCCTTTTAAAACAAGAAAACCCAAAAAAAGTTAAGTTTCAAAAGAGCCCAAACCCAACCCCAAAACAAAAAAAGCACAATTTTTAAAAAAAAAATAGTTTCACTTTTTTTGGGGGTTTGCATATCAACCAACCAACTAACCAAACCAAAACCCCCCAACTAACCCCAAACCCAATAAACCCAACCCAAAAAAACCCTAAAACAAAAAAAGCAACCAAACCCAAAAACCAAACCATTTAACCCGTCAACCCAACCAAACCCAAAAAATCACTCAACCCAAACCCCCAGCCAAATCTCCCCCCCCCGCTCAAACCCAAAACAACTAAAACCGTTTTAAACCCTTCCCCTCCCCCTTTCCCCTGGTCCCGCTACTCAACCCAAACAATCAAAAAGCCCCCAAAACCCCAAAACACCCAAACTACCTGCCTAACCCAAAAAACCCAAATAGCCCTCCAACCAAACCAAACCCAAATAAAACCCCCCCAAACCCCCCAATCACCAACTTACCCCGCCAACTCCCCCTTCACCCATCAACCAAATCAAAAATAAACCCCCTGGATATTCCCCCCCCCCACCTTCCCCAGGGTAAAACAAACAAACAATCAATTAAAAATAACCCAAAATCAGGGAAACCCAAAGACCCTCTATTTTATCCAAACCCCCCCATCCCCCAACCCAAAAACACAAACTTAATATCCCCCAACCCCCCAAACCCTCCGACCCAAACCCTTCAACCCAAAAACCCCCTAACCAAAAAATAATTTATTTTTTTTTAATCATCAACCAATTTCCCCAAACCCAACCAAAACCAAATCTAAGCAATCAGGGGGGGGATAGCCCAGTGGTCAGAACATTGCGTGGGATCTGCGAAAGGGTTTTGATTCCCGTTCAAGGGGTAAATTTTTCCCTGGGAGTTAACATCAGTGCAGTCCCCTCTCCCAAAAAAACCCTTTGGATTTAGACATAAACCGAAGGGCCCCCTGTGTTTAACCCCACGCAAAATCTTGCGCACACGTTAATTTTCCGTTCCGTTTTTTGGAATAGGCCTTTCGTGCCGGGGGGGAACAGTGACAGAATTTAAAAAAACCCCCATACACACGGGGGGCCCGGATGTTAAAAAAAACACCAAAAGGGTTTTTGTTTCCTCGATAAAAATAAAATTTTTTTTTTGTTAAATTAAAAAAACTATCCAACAACCCCTTCCCCCCCGAACCCACCCTTTACCCGCCAAAACAACCACCCCAACCAAACCCCCCCCCAAACCTCCACCCCCCTACCCAAACCCAAAAAAGCCAAACCCCAACCCCAAAAAACTGGGCCCAACCCCGATAGACAACATGGCCATTTAAACGCTTTCACCCATACCCAACCCACCTACCCACCACTACCCCCATACCCCACCTACCCACCCTAAACCCCCTTAAACCCCCCCCCCCCAACCCCCCCCACCAAAACCAAACCCACCCCCCCCACCTACCCCCTACCCCCAACCCACCAAACCCCCCTACCACTCTTCCCCCCCCCCCCCCCCCACTTTCCCCCCTACCTAACCCCCCACCCCCAAACCCCCTCCCCCCCCCACCCCCCCACACCCCCAACCCCCTACCCCCCACCAACCCCCCCTTTCTACCCCCAAATCCCTACCCACCTTCCTTCCACCCAACCCCCCCACCCACCCCCCCTACCCACTACTACCCCCCTAAACCCCCCCAAACTACCCCCCCCTAAACCAAAACCAACCCCCCCCTACTACCCACCCCCTACCCATTTCCTACCTAAACCACCAAACCCCCTACCTACCACCCACCTACCCCCAACCCCCCTTCCTACCCCTTAAACCCAAACCCCACCTTTCCCACCTACCACCTACCCCTACCCACCCACCCCCCCCCCCCCACCTAACCCACCAAACCCCCCCCACCTAAACCCACCCACCCACCCCACCTACAAACCCCCCACCTACCTACCCACCCACCTACCTACCCCACCTACCCACCCACCCACCCCCTACCCACCCACCACCTTTCCTACACCTAAAACCCACCTTTCCCCATAAACCCCCCACCCACCTACCCACCTTTCCTACCACCCACTACCCCTACCTACCTACCCACCTACCCACCCCACCTACCTACCTACCCCCCCCAAATACCTACCCACCTACCCAAACCCCCTACCTTTCCTACCACCCACCAACCCACCTACCCACCTACCCACCTCCCCCTCCCTTTTCCCTACCCCCCCCCCTTTCCCAAAACCACCACCCACCTACCTACCCACCCACCCCCCCTACCTTCCCCACCCCCTACCTTTCCCCCCTACCTACCATCCCACCTTTCCCACCTAAACCCACCTACCTACCCACTACCCACCCCCACCCACCTTTCCCACCCACTAACACTACCACCTACCTACCCCTACATTTTTTACCCCTTTTCCAAACCAAAACCCCCCTACCTACCCACCCACCCAACCCACCCTACCCACCAAAAACCTACTTACCCCCCCCACCTACCCCTACCACCCACCAACCACCACTACCCACCCTACCCACCCCCCTACCCTTTTCCCCCTACCTTTACCCATAAACCCCAAAAACCCCCCTTACCTAACCTTTTTTTCCACCTTTCCAAAATTCCTCCCCCTACCTTCCTTCCCCTTCCCACCCACCTTTTACCAAACCCCTTCCTTACCTTTTTCTTCCCACCCTCCATTACCCAAACCTTTTAACCCACCCCCCTAAGGGCCACCGGGTTTCCCCCCCTGTTGGGAAAAAGGGGGGCCCACGTCAACCCAAATCCCCAAGGGGACGACCGGAGGCCCTCCCCCACCCGGGACCAACCCGGGCCACATGTTCCTTTCAAAAAAATTTTTCCGGGGTACCGGGTTAACCTCGGTCTTTTCCTTCCGGGCCCCGGGAAGCCGGTTTTTTAAAGTTATTGGTTTACCGGCCCAAGGTTTCACCGGCAACCCCCTTTAACTTCAAATGTTTGAGGTTCCCCCCGGGGTGGTTTTTTCCCGGCTGATTAAAGGTAACACGCCGAAAAACAACCCACCAAACCCACCACCACCCCCACGGCCCCCGCGGCCCCCCCCCGCGCGCAAAAACCCCCCAAGCACAGATACAAATTTTAAAAAAAAAAAATTCTTTTTGGGTTGGTGGTTGTGTGTTTTTTAAAATTGGGGTGTTGGTGTTTTGTAAAATTTTGTTTGTTTGGTGGTTTTTTGGAAAAAGGGGGTTTTTGGGGTGGTTGTGTTTGGATTGGTTGGGGGGTTGGGGTTTTGGTTTTTGGGGAATGTGTTGGGGGGGAAAAAAAAAATTGGGGAAAAAAAAGGGGTGGGGGGGGCGGGGGGTTTTTAATAACCAAAAACCGAGGCAGAAAAAGGGGGGGAAAGATAAACCCCTTTAACTGAAAAAAGGAGAACAAAGGCAAGTGTGTTTTTAGGTGTGTGTGTGTTGTGTGTGTGTGTGTTTTTGTGTGTTGGGGTTTTGTGTTTTGTGGGGTGGGGGTGTGGGGGTGGTTGTGTGTTTTGTGTTGAGAGTGTGTGTGTGTGTGGTGGTGGTGGGGTTTGTGTGTGTGGGGGGTGTGTGTGTGAATGTGTGTGTTTTGGGGTTATATGTGAGTTTTTTGTGTGTGTGAAGGGGTGTGATGTGTGTGTGGGGTTTGTGTGAAGGGGGTGTGTGTGAAGAGAGAGTTTTTGTATTGTTTTGGGGTGTTGGGTGTTGGGGTGTGGGGTGTGGGGTGTTGTAAATTAAGTTTTATTTGTGGTTTGTGGTGTTTGTTTTTTTATTGGGATTTTGTTTCGGGGAAGAAAAAATTTTAAACCCGTTGGATTTTAAGTGGTTTTTTGTCTGGTGTTTTTTTGTATTTTTTGGTTGGGGGTTTTTTTTTGAGTGTTGGAAAATTTTTTTTTTTTTAGTTGGTTGGAAATTGTTTTTTTCCGTGTTTTTTTATCTCCTTTTTTCCCCCCAAAGGGGGGGGGAAAATTAAAAAATTATTTTTAATTTTTAAAAAATTTGTTTTTTTTGTTGGGGTTGTGTTGTGGGGGGGGGGTGGGGTTGTGTGGTGAGGGGGGTTTTTTTGTGGTGGGGAGGTTGGGAAAATGTGTGTTGTGGGTGGGGGGGGCCCGAAAAACCCCCCACGTCGCGAATTTTACAGTGCGGGCTGCCAGTTATAAACATTGAAGAGCAGTTTTAACTTTTAATCGAGTGAGCAAACATTACCAAAAACAGTTCAGGGGGAACATGTGATTTTATTTGTTGTTCTCCTTATACCCACAACACCCCATAAACCCCAACACACCCCCGCCCCCAACCCCATTTTAAAAAAATTTTTCCCTCCACACAAACACCCCCACCACCCCCCAGCAACCTATAGTATTAGAAATTAGTAGTAGAGAGAAAAAGGAAAGAGAGTAGTAGGAGACGTAGTGTAGGTTTGAGAAGAAGTGTTTTGTAGAGTTTGCAAGCGAGCCCATGTCATTGATAGAGTACAACAAACCGTAGTAGAAACGTGGGAGGTTGGGTTGGGGGTGGGGGTAGGGGAAGGGGGGGGGGGGGTGGGGGTAGGGGGGGTTGGCCGTGGAAATACGCATTAAGTAAGTTTAAATCACAGGCCAACAGCACAAGCAAGCGCGACGGGCGGGGCCCGGCAACACAACCGCAGGAGGTGTTATGTTTTGTATGTGTTTGGGTGAGTTAATTCCGGGGCCGGGGGGGGGTAGGAGTCCCCCCCACCCTGCACCCTTTCCCTGTTTTTGTGTCCCAGGAACCCGCTGGACAGGAAACATGGAAGTAGGGTTTTAGTGTTGTTGTGGGGGAATTTTAATTGGTTTTTTTGTTGTTTGTTGTTTTTTTGATTAATTTTTGTTGTTTGCAATTTTCTTACGGCCTTGGCCCCCCCTTTTTTTCCTTCAAAACCCTTTTTTAATTTGTGGGTTGGTTGGTTGGTAATTGGGTGGTTTGGTTGGTGGGGGGTTTTTGGGAATCAATTTCGCCTTTGGTTTCCCGGTCAAATTTTTCCTCCCTTCCCGCCTTTGCCTACCTTGGGGGCCTTCCAAAACCGGCTTTCCGGGCCTTTTTCTTTCCTTGTACCTTTTTGTCCCCTTGGGGCCAAGGGGTTCCCCCCCGGGGCCTTTTTGGGGTTCACCCCTTCCTTCCTCACCTTACCCTTTTTCCTGGCCCTTGGGCCCCCGTTCCCGGCCTTGCCTGGCCGGCCCTTTTTGCCCCCTTTTCATTTCCGGCTTCCCCTTTCCTTCCCTTTCCTTGCCCTTTCCTTGCCTTGCCCCCTTTCTTTGCCTTTCCCTTTCCTTGTTCCTTTTGGTTGCCTTGTTTTTTTGCCTTGCCTTGCCCACCTTGCCTTCCCCCTTGGGCCCCACCCTTTCCCCGCCTTTCCTTTGCCTTTCCTCCCCCGCCTTTCCCCACCTTTTTGCCTCCCCTTTCCTTGCCCCAAACCTTTTCCTCCCTTGCTTGCCTTGCCTTCCACCTTTTTTGCCTGCCCTTTTCCCTTGCCTACCTTGCCCCCCTTTCCTTGCCCTTGCCTTGGGCCCCATTCCCTTTTCCCCCCTTTGGCCCCCGGGCCCTTTCCGTGCCTCACCCTTTCCCCCCCTTGGCCCCGCCTTTTCCCCGCCTTGCCTTGCCTTTACCTTCCCTTCCTCCCCCTTGGCTTCCCCTTTCCTTTTTTGCCTTTTCCTGGGCCCGGGTTCCCTTTGCCTTGCCTTGCCTTCCTTTCCTTTTTCCCTTTCCTTTCCCCCTTGCTTGCCTTTACCTTTCTTGCCCTTTATTGCCTTGCCTTGCCCTTCGCCCTTGCCTTTTCCTTGCCCCCCTTGTTGCCTTTCTTGCCTTGCCTCCCTTTGCCCCCCCACTTTTGGCCTTTTCATTGCCCTTTCCTTCCCTTTCCTTTCCTTGGGCCCTTTCCTTGCCTTCCCTTTTGCCTTCCCTTTTTCCTTGCCTTGCCTTTTGCCTTTCCCTTTCCTTGCCCTTCCACCTTTTCCCTTTTTCCCCCCACCCCCTTTCCTTTTTCCCTTTCCTTGCCTCACCCCCTTGGGTCACCTTGCCTGCCTTGCCTTGCCTTCCCCTTGGGCCCCACCTTGCCCTTACCTTCTCCTTGCCTTTTCCTTGCCTTTTCCTTGCTTGCCTTGCCTTGCCTTGCCCAAACCCCGCCTTTTTCTTGTTTTTTGCCTTTTTCCCCGCTTTTCCCTTTTGTTCCCTTTCCCTTTTTTTTTTCCCCCCCCCCCCCCCCCCCTTTTTTTTTTTTTTTTTTTTTTTTTGCCTTTTCCTTCGCCCCCCCCCCCCCTTTTTTTTTTTTTTTGCCTTGTTCTTGTTCTTTTTTCCCTTTCCTTGTTCCCTTTTCCCCCCCTTGGTTTCTTTTCATTTTTTATTTTTCCCCCCGCCCCCTTTTCCCTCCCGCCCTTTTCCTCGTTTTGGGTGGGAGGGAGGGGGAGGGGACCCCCCCCCCCCCCCCGGGGGGGGAAGGGGTGATGGAAGGGTAGGGTTTTGGATGGGAAAGGGAAGGTGGGGGAATTTAACTTAAATTTTTGGGGTTTGATTTCCCGCCTCACCCTTTTTTTTTTTAATTGACCCAAAAAATCGAAAAAAAATGTAAAAACCTTTGTATGAGGGCTTTTCACCCAAAAACCCTGTCCCTTTCCCCCTTTCGGAAAAGTAGGCCCTTGTGTGCCGGTAGGAGCGGGATGACTAAATATAAAAAAAAAAAAAAC
>CM054148.1:2829568-2844568 GCA_028751875.1 Rapana venosa
CAGTTGACATCCTCCGAGTATTTTGTCCTGAAAATGCATTTACTTAATCTACGATTATAGCAACCGGAGATTGCCAGAAATTAAAATAGTTTGAACAGGTACTATATTTCGTGTACAAATAATTATCATCAAGACGATGGCCAGAATAGCTGATCTTCTTTCTGACATTTTGCATTTTGCAGCAAGCTGTATCCTTCAGATAGTGATAATGAAGCATTTCTTTTACAAGAATTATTTTCATGCCTCGCTCCCTATTTTGCTGCAAGTCGGTCAACGTTTTCAGTGAAATAGATTCCACAGCGTGAGGGAACTCAACAGAAAGTAACAGTACTACCTCTTAAATTCAGCAGAAATTGTACCAGATGCTCGATGTGTGTGTTGTTGTTGTTGTTGTCTTCGATTTTACGTATGTTCACTCTCAGTGATATTATCGATGTGTGTGTGTGTGTGTGTGTGTGTGTGTTCGGGCACGTGCGCGTGCGCGCGAATGTGATATTGGTTGAACGAACTTATTTTCTCCTGTTTTTCTATTTATTTGGTTTTATAGTCTACTTCTGGAGTGTTTTTACTTCTCTATCCATTACTTTTTGTTGCATGGGTATTGTTTTGGGTTTGCTTTGTTGTTGTTATTGCTGTTGTTGTTGGGTTTTTTTGTTGTTGTTTTGTTTTTTTGCTGTTGTTGTTTTTTGGGGGTTGTTACTGGTTTATTCAAACCTGACTAGAGGCTGTCACTTTTGTCTCCCAGGCCTGGCGCTTTCCCCGAATACTATCGAGTACATGCATGGGAGACAATCAGCCTGCCGAAAGGAAAAAGTGTTTATGTGCAGTTATTTCCCTTACACCTAGTTCTCTGATTCTTTGGCAGCGGGCACATCCTCCACTTCCCGTTTTTGTTTTTTACTTCTTGTTTTCTGTGTGTGCGTGTGCGCGCGCGCGTGCGTGTGTGTGCGTGTGCGCTTGAGCGCGTTTGAGTTGTGTTGCTTTGATGTTATATAGGACTGTTTAAAAAAAGAGTTGTTGTTATACCGACTACCAATTTTGATATTTTTAGGATCTTAGTCCAGGATTCTCCATGGGTGACGAACGTTGCACCAGCTGCCTTCACTTATGGCGGTTGTGGGCAAGTGCCTGGGTTGTGGAGAAGCTCTTCCCGGTCCATTCAGTGATGCTGTCTGCCCATTTCTTCTTCAGCCTGCCTCCCCCTCTCTTCCCCTGCACTGTTCCTTGCAGTATGGTCTTTTAGACTTTTACACACACAACTTATGTGCATGCTAGTAATGCAACCAACACACAATAATAATATTAATAATATAAGGAATTTATATAGCGCTGAATCTTGTAAAACAAACAAATCGAAGCGCTTGCACTCAAATCATTTGCGCGCATGCAACTTTCCTCAAATATAATAAATAACATATTTCAAATTTATGCACGCGTACGTGCACACACACACACACACACGCGCGCACGCGCGAACACTCTTAGGAGATGAAGGATGCTGTTGAAAAGTAGAGACAGATATCAGAAAGTGCTCAGGTAGCGAATAAGTGTTTTGAGCTGATATGAAGTATCAAGTGAAGGTTTTGCGAATAAAAGGAGGTCATCCAGGTGACGGACCAGAACAAAAAGAGCGACAGCCAACATGGTTTGATTGAACGGTGTTTGAAAGCACAAGTATCTGCGGCTGAACAAGGAAGGCGGAATGAGTGTAGCAGGATGAAGACAGTTTACAAAGATAAAGATGGTGTCAATTTGTGGAGACATTTGAAACACACACACAGCACACTTTTTTTGAATATATGGTGATAAATGTTTCAGATAATCGCGTGCAGTGGCGGTGGAGTGTAGTGTTGAAATACAGGTACATACTGCATAAGTAAAGTATAAATGGCAAGTTAAAACAACAACACAACACAACAACACGTTTATTAAAGAGTAAACCTTTCTGACGCCGAGTTGAAAGCTCCACAGATTCCAATATCCATGACTTATGCATGCAGATTCACACGATGCCAAAAACATCAACTGAACACCACAGTTTAGAAATGTGCAGTTCAGCTAAGGACACTGGTAGAAAAGAATCCAAATGATCATCACATAGCGGCAGATCCTCTGCAGCAGCATCACAACGAACAACAACAGACATCACTGTTCAAAATGACAGTGGATAAGTAGATATGAATCCACTCATTTCCAGGTAAGTTTGCAGAGTTTTACCTTCTAAACATTCTGTATGGATAATTAGGCACTATTATCCCATTCAGTAAGAGGTGCCATATGACTTCATTCTTATAGACGGTGCCATTATACTGCCCATTCTATAATATAGACGGTGTCACTATACTGTCCATTCTATATAGATGGTGCCACTATACTGTCCATTCTATAATATAGATGGTGCCACTATGCTGTCCATTCTATATAGACGTGCATATGCTGCCATTCTATATAGACGTGCACTATACTGCCATTCTATATAAGAGGTGCCACTATCTGTCCATTCTATATAAGGTGCCACTATACTGTCCATTCTATAATATGAGGTGCCACTATGCTGTCCATTCTATAATATAGACGGTGTCACTATACTGTCCATTCTATATAGATGGTGCCACTATACTGTCCATTCTATAATATAGATGGTGCCACTATGCTGTCCATTCTATATAGACGGTGCCACTATGCTGTCCATTCTATATAGACGGTGCCACTATACTGTCCATTCTATAATATAGACGGTGTCACTATACTGTCCATTCTATATAGACGGTGCCACTATACTGTCCATTCTATATAGACGGTGCCACTATACTGTCCATTCTATATAGACGGTGCCACTATACTGTCCATTCTATATAGACGGTGCCACTATACTGTCCATTCTATATAGACGGTGCCACTAAAACTGTCCATTCTATATAGACGGTGCCACTATACTGTCCATTCTATATAGACGGTGCCACTATACTGTCCATTCTATAATAGACGGTGCACTATAATGTCCATTCTATATAGACGGTGCCACTATGCTGTCCATTCTATATAGACGGTGCCACTATACTGTCCATTCTATAATATAGACGGTGTCACTATACTGTCCATTCTATATAGACGGTGCCACTATACTGTCCATTCTATATAGACGGTGCCACTATACTGTCCATTCTATATAGACGGTGCCACTATACTGTCCATTCTATATAGACGGTGCCACTATACTGTCCATTCTATATAGACGTGTCCACTATACTGTCCATTCTATATAGACGGTGCCACTATACTGTCCATTCTATATAGACGGTGCCACTATACTGTCCATTCTATATAGACGGTGCCACTATACTGTCCATTCTATATAGACGGTGCCACTATACTGTCCATTCTATATAGACGGTGCCACTATACTGTCCATTCTATAATATAGACGGTGTCACTATACTGTCCATTCTATATAGACGGTGCCACTATACTGTCCATTCTATATAGACGGTGCCACTATACTGTCCATTCTATATAGACGGTGCCACTATAATGTCCATTCTATATAGACGGTGCCACTATACTGTCCATTCTATATAGACGGTGCCACTATACTGTCCATTCTATATAGACGGTGCCACTATACTGTCCATTCTATATAGACGGTGCCACTATACTGTCCATTCTATATAGACGGTGCCACTATGCTGTCCATTCTATATAGACGGTGCCACTATACTGTCCATTCTATAATATAGACGGTGCCACTATGCTGTCCATTCTATATAGACGGTGCCACTATACTGTCCATTCTATATAGACGGTGCCACTATACTGTCCATTCTATATAGACGGTTCTTCAGGAAGGTTAAGGAATTCTGTTGCTTGACTTCTTCCGGCAAAGTATTCCTAAGACCCGTGGCAGAGGAGGAATGAGGACCATTCTACAACGTGGTGTCTGTCTTTGGAGCGAGTTTCATGATGGTACGGGTTGAGCGAAGACACCAGCTGCGGAAGACCATCTGTCAAGTACAGTGGGGCCACATGCCATTCACAAGTTTACAATGCAAATTGGGCTGGGTTTGTTTGGCTGTTGTTGCATTTTTTGGTTTTGTTTAAACAATTGTTGTTGTTGTGTTTGTTTGTTGTTGTGGTTTTGGGGGTTGTTGTTTTTGGGGGTTTTTTTTTTTTGGGGGGGGGTCAAATAAAACAGTATCTCTTAAAGCCTAACATCACCAAACGTAAACACACACACACACACACCACCACTACCACTACCCTAACTCCATCAAACACCACAGAGTTTAGATAATAATTTCTCTGTTGAGGTCATAAAGTATTCTAAAGTCTCGAGAACTCGCAACCCCTTTTCTTTCAAAAAGCATCCCAGATCAGAAACCCCTCGCCTCTTCCACTCAGCTCTGGCTCTAAACAGAAAACAACTTGTGCTGGCATGTCCATGTCGCATACCTCCACAGAACCAAGGAATAACCATAAAACGCTGAAATCGCTGCTGTTGTTGCTGCATAACAAAACACAATGTCGTCTGCCAACAAACAAGCGTGCGCCGCGCACTCAGTCGCACGCTAAGCCTCCACAGGTGCATAGGCTTTTCTGTGTGTGCGAGAAGGAATAAAAAGAACGGAAAAAAAGAAATTTTAGAGGCAAATTTGACCCTCAATAGAGATTGTGTTTCCCCCTTTACAACCCCTTCCCACCACAATCAATCGGTCCCTTCTCTTCTTTATACAACGCCGTTTCAGGCCTGAAAATTCAGTGTAACAAATGCACAAATAAATACAATGATATTGTCATCTTTCTCTCGCTCTTTTCTCGCCGCCCTCCCCTACAGCCAACAATTGCCGACCAGCTAAAGTAACCGCCTTCAAAGAACATGGCCGTCAGTATTCTTTCCCGCCATTGAACAGTAAAATTATGGATCGGAAATCAAACGCACAGGATATTGTGAGATCACCGTCTGCGCGTGTACAGGTGAAAAGAAACTGCTGCTCTCCCTTGGTTCCATATCAGTTGTTGACAATCTTTGACAAGCGCTCCAATGGGCTTTTGTGCGCTTCTCTGAAGGGGCAGGGGTATAGGGTTTGACTGCGAAAGAGCGATATTACAGGCAATTCTTCTTCATAAGCAAAAGGCCTGCTAGCATTTCGAGGGATTTGTGCCTATGACCGTCAATGAATAATGACTTCAGCAACAACTACAGAACTGGAATATCGCCATTCCCCTCCTCCCACCCCCATTCCCCACCCCTGAATAAAAGAAAGAAAGAAAAGTACGGAAAAAAAGAGAAAAGACAGAAGGGAAAAAAGAAAAAGGGCTTTAAGGGCGGGGGTGAAAATGTGTCTATGCGTTAAAGAAATAAGAAATTTTTTTTTTTTTTAATTAAAAATAAAATAAGAACACAAAAAAAAATAACGCATCGCAAATCGTTGTCGTTATTGCAAAGATTGTAAGAACTTATGAAATGGATGAGAAGGAGGGGGAGTAGAATAAGAAGAAGAAAAATACGAAGAAGGATGAGGAGAAGAAAAAGAAGAAGAAGAAGAAGAAGAAGAAGAAAAGAAGAAGAAGAAGAATGCGAAGAAGAAGAAGATGAAGAAGAAGAAGAATGCGAAGAAGATGCGAAGAAGAAGAAGAATGCGAAGAAGAAGAAGAAGAATGTGAAGAAGGAGAATGAGAAGAATGCGAAGAAGAAGAAGAATGCGAAGAAGAAGAATGTGAAGAATGCGAAGAAGAAGAAGAGGAAGAAGAAGATAACGATGATGATGATAATGAAGAAGAAGAGGAGAAGGATGAACAGAAGTAGAAGGACAAAGTGTGGAACGAGAAAACAAACAAAACACGATGAAGACAAAGATGGGAGATGAAAACGACGAAGGAAAAGAAAGAAGAATGAGACACAGACTGCAGAAGACTCAACTAAAAAGGAACAACGGCGAAAGGAAGACAGAGAGTTACAACAACAACATCAAAACAGCAGAGGTGACAGCAACAAGACTGCCAATAGTAGTGATGATAGCAGCAGCAGCAAGAGTAACAGCAGCAACAGTAGTAGTAGTAGTAGTAGTAAGTAGTAGTAGTAGTAGTAGTAGTAGTAGTAGTAGTAGTAGTAGCAGCAGCAGCAGTAGTAGTAGTAGTAGGAGGAGGAGTAGCAGTAGGAGGAGTAGCATCAGTAATAGTAGTAGAAGCAGCAGCAGCAGCAGCAGCAGTAGTAGCAGCAGTAACAGCAGCAGGAATAATAATCAAAGCGCTAGTAGTAGTAGTAGTAGTAGTAGTAGTAGTAGTAGTAGTAGGAGAGGAGGAGGAGGAGGAGGGGGAGGAGGAGGAGTAGCAGTAGTAATAGTAGTAGTAGTAGCAGCAGTAATAGCAGCAGGAATAATAATTAAAGCGCTAGCAGCAGCAGCAGCAGCAGCAGCAGTAGTAGTAGTAGTAGTAGTAGTAGTGGTAGTAGTAGTAGTAGTGGTAGTAGTAGTAGTAGTAGTAGTAGTAGTAGTAGTAGTAGTAGTAGTAGTAGTAGTAGTAGTAGTGGGTGGTGGTGGTGGTGGTGGTGGTGGGGTGGTGGTGGTGGCATAAAACATTAAATAATGGACTAGTGATAGCAGTGGTAGCAGTTATAGAAACAGAAGCAGCAACAACAAGAAATGGTCACAACAGCAGTAGCAAAATCAGTTTTTAAAAAGAAGAAAGAAAGGAAATATCACTTCTTTTTTTTTTGGCAAAATGCATAATGTTATAGTCATCTCTCTCTCTCTCTCTCTCTCCTCTCTCTCTCTCTCCTCTCTCTCCTCTCTCTCTCTCTCTCTCTCTCTCTCTCTCTCTCTCTCTCTCCTCTTTCATTTGTCTGTGCTCGACAATAGCACCAGGTGTGTAAAATAGCAAATGCCCCCCTGAAGGAAATAATGCCCCAGTACAACAAACTTGTTATCGCTACATTGATTTTGTCGCGAGTTTGGTTCGTGGGTGGGGGTGGGGGGTGGTTATGGGGAGCGGGGTGTCGTGTGTAGGTGTGTGTGTGCGCGTGCGCGCGCACACAACCAGATCGCCTTTCTGTTTGTGATTGCGCACGCTCACTGGTGTATAATATCTAACTTTTTTTTCGCATTCGTACTCAAACATGCAGACACATGGCCATAGGGCGTATGAACAGGGCATGTCCGTTGTTGACAGACACCAGAAACACATAGAGAAACATATCAACAGGCGAACACACGGTGGTCGATCGATTGATCACGATTGTTCATTTGACTGAGGTATTGATTGATTGATTGGTTGGTTGACTGGCTTGTTGGTTCATTTATTAATTTGCTTGGTTGCTTGCTTCATTCATTCATTCATGTACGTATTCATTCCATCACTGGTGGAAAAATCTCATGCCTACACCTGTTAAACAGCTGGATATAATTACATTTAACGTCATGGGGACGGGATAGCTCAGTGGTCAGAGCACTCGCTTTCCCCCAACTAAGGTTAAGCAGCATCGAGCATGGTTACCACTTGGATGGGCGAAAGTTTGCGCGCCTTGGCTTCAGTACAATCCCCCAGTTTACCCAGTTGCAAATAGGTACCTGCCCTCTTTAGGGCCAGGGAAGGTTAAGCAGCGAAGGAGAGGAGATGGGCACCGCCCTCAATATGCTGGCCCCTAGAGAAGTGAGGTCTCTGACGCCTCGCTCCCCTACGACCACATAGGTTATGGGACAACTTTATCTTTTTTACCTGATGTGTATCCAGCCCAATATTTCTACCACACACACTGCAATCTCTCAACCCCCTACCTGTACACAACTGATCTGCATACATTTAAATGAGTGCATACCTATCAGAATGGATGGGGAAGAGGGGGAAGGGAGGGGTCGGGACAGATATAGACACTGGAAGGAGATTTGGTTTGGGTGAGGGGTGGGTGAGATGGAGTGGAGAGGGGAAGGGAAGATGGTGGTTTAGTGGGTGAAGGGGGAGGAGGGAGGGGGGAGGGTTGGAATAAACTCCCTTTATTACACTCATAAACACTATGGTTCCATTTCACTTTCTGAGAGCGGTAGGGCTTGTTTTTCACGGCAGAATCTGTGTGTCTGTGAGTGTCTTTGTGATGTTACTGCCTGTGTCGTTGCAATGAAAAGGTAGGTATAGTGTGTGTGTGTGTGAGAGAGAGATCTTCAGTTTAACGTCTATTCACATTTAGTGATTTTAGACGGAAAATGTGTGTGTGTGTGTGTGTGTGTGTGTGTGTGTGTGTGTGTGTGTGTGTGTGTGTGTGTGTGTGTGTGTGTGTGTGTGTGTGTGTGTGTGTGTGAGTGTTTGTGTGTGTGTTGTGTGTGAGAGAGAGAGAGAGAGAGAGTGAGTGAGTGTGCGTGAGAGAGAGAGAGAGTCTCTCTGTCTGTGTCCGTGAGTATGTCTGTGTGTATGTCTGTGTGTGTGTGTGTGTAGAAGGAGTTGAGGAAGAGAGAAAATTTCTTGTAAGTGTCTTGAATCCTTTCAAGTGTTAACTCATACACAACATTCAGTAAGCGCCTATAAAAAAAACAATAACCCCCGCTCTAGTCATTTCAGCGTTCTGTGGGCTGTTAAAATGCAAAGGTATGCCTTTGTATAGTGTCTGCATACAAACAATACAACCAGAACATGTCATTCACTCCATGCTGACTCATCTTCTGCATGTATGTTTGCAGCAAGCAAAGAAATGTTGTTAAAAATAAAACAAACGGCAATGACAATGACAAATTCTTTTATTTCGAGGATAATAAATAAGCACTTATGTGCTTTTTTACATCCAGTCCCCGCCCGTGGGGATACATCTTAATAATAATCCAATACTCATACTCTCACACAGCAGAAACACAGGGGAAAAAAGCTTTAAAAAACAAACAAACAAATAAAAGAACCCCCACCTCAAATCACCCCCCCCCTAAAAAAACAACAACCAACAACAACAAAACAACACCAAACAACAAGACAAAACACTCAGAAACAAACAAATAAACAATCAAACAAACAATCAAACAAACAAACAATTTTTTAAAAACCTCCAGGAAACAAAAGAAGCAATAACTCCCTACCACCAAACGCTTTCATTTCAATTCAACCTCTCCTTTCCTTTATATCTTCCACTTCTGTTTCTCTGAACACAGTCATTATAATCATGGATATGCTATTCCAGCTGTGGAACCATCTCTTATAAAATTTGAGAAGACTCCGTTGTAGCCCATCCTTCAAAAGAAATTTTAACATGCACTTTCAAAATACAAACCAACAGGGTTTTTTCCCCATACAACACATAAAAAATGCGTCTGATATTGTGGGGATAGGATAGCAATGTGGTCAGAGCACATGTTCTCCACAAGCCAAGGTTAAGCAGCGTTGAATGTGATTACCATCTTGAATAGATGGCCGTGCGTGCGCCTTGGCTTCAGTACAGTCCCCCAGTTCACCCAGCTGTAAATGGGTACCTGCCCTCTTTAGGGTCAGAGAAGGTAAAGCAGCGAGGGAGAGGAGATGGGCGCCGCCCTCAATATGCTGGCCCTAGAGAAGCTGAGATCTCTGACACCTCGCTCCCCTACAACTGCATAGAATATGGGACACCTTCACCTGATATTGTACCTGACTTGATTCAGGAAATCTGACAGTATTCTATTTCTTGGTAGACAAACATCTGGGAAATTTGTTTGGTAGTGTTGAATATAATTGTGCTATTTTTTTCTTTCCTTTTTTTATCTCTAATTTCATTATCTCCTTTTGTTTTGGTCTCACTTAACTCCCTTGCCTTTATTTCCCTTCTTTTCTCTTTGTGGTCTCCTCCCTTTTTTTGAAAAGTGACTTTATGTTATTTGTATAGTTTTGATATGAATATGTGATACTAGATATTGTCTGGATTTGTTCACGAATTTCGGAAGATAGTTTGAATATCATATGACTTGTATGCGATGTATTGTGTATTCTGTTGTTTCAATCACCTCTCAAAGTAACTACTATTATGTGTGATAATTTTGAATTTGCCTGTGTGCGTGCATCATCTCAATAATCTGTTTCCCCCTGACTATTGAATCATTCCCACAACAAAGAATGAACTTTGCAACAACAGCAAAAAACAAATCAAGAAACCCACACAGACGCCCACGCCCACACACACACACACACAGGGCTCAAGAATACTTTCTGTACTCAAACTGAGAAATTTTGAGTGGCCCTTTAAAATTAAAATCACACACCACACACACAAACGCACACACATACACACTCACGTGAGCGCGCACATCCACACACATGCATACACATATGTACCATGGAATTTTTTTTAATATAAATTGGACTTGACATACGCACCCACGCGCGTGTACACACACACACTCTCTCTCTCTAACTCTCTCTCTCTCTCACACACACACTCTCTCTCACTCTCTCTCTCACAAACACACTCTCTCACTTTCTCACTCTCTCTCACACACACTCTCTCTCAATCTCTCTCTCACACACACACTGTCACTCTCTCTCTCTCTCTCTCTCTCTCTCTCTCTCTCTCTCCTCTCTCTCACTCTCTCTCTCGCACACACACACACACACTCTCTCTCTCTCACACACACACACACTCTCTCTATCTCACTTTCTCTCTCTCTCTTACACACACACACACTCTCTCTCTCACTCTCTCTCTCTCTCACACACACACACACACCCACACTGGATCTGTCAAACTGGTGTGTTATCGAAAGAAAGTGTTCACAGCACTGGCAAAAGCTGTTGTAGTGTGGCCAGTGGAAAGAAAGGAGATCTATAGGAGAGGGAACAAGAGGGCAGATAAGGGACTTGGAGACCCATTGTTCTGACAGAGACAGAGAGAAACACAGAGAGAGAGAGAGAGAGAGGTTGAACACTGCCTTCTGTACTACACAGGGTCTCATGAGCACACAAAGCACAAAATGATCAGTTTGCTTTGGTTATCTGCTTCATAGCATTGTTGTGTTTGCTAAACTCAGACAGAGCACAGAGAGAGAGAGAGAGGGTGGGAGAGAGGGGAGAGGGTAGGAGAGAGAGGGTGGGGGAGAGAGAGAATGAATGAATGAATGCTCTCTATTTTCCAAGGGTTAGAAGAGAGAGTCACGCACACAGACACACAGGCACACACACACACACATCGATATCTAATTTCACTTAAAGTGAAAGGGCTTTAAAATTAAAAAATGGGAACACACACAGACACACACACATACCACACACACACATGCACACACGCGCGCGCGCGCGTGCACACACACACACACACGCGCGCGCGCGCGCGTGCGGCGCTAATATCAATATCTAACTTCACTTACACTGAACAGACTTTTAAATTAAAAAAACCACACACAAACACTTCCTCTCACTCTCTCTAAGACACACACTCTCTCTCTCTCACACACATATTCTCTCTTTCACACACACACACACACACACACACACACACACACCCTGTGACAGGCAGAATTAACAAACAGACATACATACATGAAGACAGACAAACACATACAATTATGAAGACACAGTAGTGGGACACAGATAAACAGACAGACAGACAGACAGACAGAAAAACAGACACACATCCACACATTCAACAAAGAAGGGGGGGGGGGGGAGGGGAGGGGAGGTATATTCTTTTGTGGGGGTTCCCTGATCATTTTCTTGGCACTTAGGGGCTGGTTAATGGCGGATGGGAATACTGTTGTCAGAACGTGTGATGTGTTTTAAAGCTCAGCGCAGTGTAGGTTACAGGACAGGCCAGTCCCTCTTCACTAACACACGCTTCCACCACACTCCACAACAGTTGTGCCACTGACACGTGCGCGCACAAACACACGCGCGCGCGCAAACACACACACACACACACACACACACACACGTACATTCACGCACGCGTGCGCACACGTATACACACACCGTACAGACAGACAGACAAACACACACACACCCACGCACACGCATACACACGCGCACGCACACAACACACACAAGTACGCACGCACACACAGCACCACCAACGAATGCCCCCAGGATTGCGCATGCTCGCGCACACACCACACACACACACACACACACACCACCACACACACACACCACACACACACACACACACACACACACACACACCAACACACACCACACACACACCACACACACACACACACCACACACCACACCACACACCACACACACCACACACACCACCACACCACAACACCACACCACACACACACACACCACACACCACACCACACACACACACACACACACCACACATACACCACACACACACACACACACTACACACCACACACACACCACACCACACACCACACACCCACAACCACAACAAACCACACACACACCACACTACACACCACACACACACACACACCACACCACACACCACACCACACACCACACTACACACCACACACCACACCACACTACACACCACCACCACCACACCACACCACACACCACACACACACACACACCACACACACACCACACTACACACCACACACACACACACACCACACCACACACACACAACCACACACCACACTACACACCACACACCACACCACACTACACACCACACACCACACCACACACACACACAACACACACACACTCGAGCACTCTCCTCTCTTACAAGTACTATCCTCTTGCCTATACATGTGTAGTCACAAACTGATGACAATAGTCTGTGAACTCACACATCACAACACACACACACACACACACACACACACACATGGGTACTAATTCAAACGAAGTTGACAGATCAATCCCAGAGACCTCTCCAAAAAATGTTGTAACTGAAAACTCTCTCTCTCTCTACGGGGATAAGATAGTAATAATAATAATAATAATAATAAATGGAATATATATAGCGCTGAATCTTGTTAAAAAAAACCACAAAACAAATCGAAGCGCTTGCACTCAAATCATTTACACGCATGCAACTCTCCTTAAACATAATGAACAACAGATTTCAAATCCATGCGCGCGCACGCACGCATGTACTTACACGCACGCATACACACACATACACACACACACACACACACACACACACACACACTCGCGAACACACTTAGGAGGTGGAAGATGCGGTTGAAAATTAGGGACAGATATCAGGGGGAACGTCTCAGGTAGGAAACAAGTGTGTTTTGAGGCTGGATGTGAAGGCATCAAGCCCCGTGGTTAGAGCGTTGACGTTGCGCTCGTCATCTGACGGCCCGGGTTCCAGCCACCACCCAGACGCCCGTTCAAGGGGATTTTTCCCCTGGAGTTAACATCAGTGCCGACTCTACTCCCCTGAAAGTCCTTCGGATGAGACTATACAACGAGATTTGTGTTGGAACGCACGCAGAACATCTTGCGCACACGTTAAACCCTTTTCTACCTTTGAGAAGTGTAGCCCATTTTGTGCCCGTGAAAACAGATGGCAAAATTTACCAAACTGCATGCGTATGGGGACTGGATGTAAACATGTACATGAATGCTTATTCCATTATCTTTAAAACTACATACACACAGGGACTGCATGCACATGGGGATCACGTGTAAAAGAAAGTGCATGAGTGTTTATTCCATTATCTTCAAAACTGCGTGCACACAGAGACTGGATTAAAAAAAAAGGTACATGAGTGTTTATACCATTATCTTCAAAGCTGCAAGAACACGCGGACTGGATGTCAAAATAGTAGAGGTGCTTATCCCATTATCCTCGAAATAAAAGAAAGAAGATGTGGGGGGAAGGCGTTTTCATTGAACATTCCCTTACATGTTTCCCATACAGTCCTAATACAGTAAGACAGAAAGATAGCCCTCACGGGTCATTTCTTCTTCCTCTTCTTCACTGTAGTTTAACGTCCACAGACTACAAGGTGATTTAAAACCTATAATTGTATACAGACTAAACCAAGAATTCAAACGAACTCTACAGACAACCCAAGGAAATGACCAAGGTTTGTTGCTGTTAGAAGACAATCAGATTCAACGGGAGTTACAAAAGAAAATGTAGTAGTCAAGTCAAGTCAAGTCAAACCTGCTGGCGCCGCAATGGCCTACTCTTCCGAAAGGCGGAACGGGTTGCTATACATATTCCATTTATTATTATTATTATTATTATTATTATTATTATCATTATTATTATTATTATTATTATTATTACTACTATTATTATTATTATTATTATTATTTGTAACGTACGCGCAAGATGTTCTGCGTGCGTTCAAACATGGGACCTCGGTTTCTAGTCTGATCCGGAAGTACTGGTGGAAGCTGGCTGCAAATTCTTCAGTGGTGCCCCAGCGGTCCACTAGACTACGGGAGTTAAGTCCAGGGCGAAAATCCCCTGCAGCAGGACAGGTGTGCTGGTAGTGGCTGGGATCAATCTGTACATGGAACAATGACATCATCCATCCACCTGGCAATGTGTGGATAGGCATTGTGTTGTTGCTGCTGCTGCTACTGCAGTTTCTGCCGTCTGTTCCTCTTGGTTGTCTATGTCAGTGTCTGCACTGCTATGTCAGAAACTGTAAAGCAGGACATCAACGACTGTTCTCCCTCTCTCATTCTCTCTCGCTCTCTCTCTCTCTCTGTCTCTGGCTCCATCTCTCTCTCTCTCTCTCTCTCTCTCTCCGTCTCTCCTCTCTCCTCTCTCCTCTCTCTCTCCCCTCTCTCTCCCTCTCTCTCTCTCTCTCCCTCTCTCTCTTCCCCCTCTCTCTCCCTCTCTCTCTCTCCCCTCTCTCTCTCCCTCTCTCTCTCTCTCTCCCCTCTCTCTCTCCTCTCTCCCTCTCTCTCTCTCTCTCTCTCTCTCTCTCTCCCTCTCTCTCTCTCTCTCTCCCTCTCTCTCTCCTCTCTCTCCTCTCTCTCTCTCTCTCTCTCTCTCCCCTCTCTCTCTCCTCCTCTCTCCCTCTCTCTCTCTCTCTCCTCCTCCTCTCTCTCTCCTCTCCCTCTCTCTCTTCTCCCTCTCTCTCTCTCCCTCTCCTCTCTCTCTCT
>CM054148.1:2857068-2859568 GCA_028751875.1 Rapana venosa
GTGTTGCTATTGGTGTTGTTGATGATGATCCTCAGCTTCCCACCTTGGAGTCACCCAGAATAAAGCACTCCGACACGCTCATCCCACCTGGCAATCGCCAGGAATTACAAGTACACCCTGTCATATTAACTCTGTGTGTGTGTGTTTGTGTGTGTGTGTGTGTGTGTGTGTGTGTGTGTGTGTGTGTGTGTGTGTGTGTGTGTGTGTGTGTGTTTCCATGTACCTAACCATTTAGGCAACACCGCTCCGATCCCAGATGATGCCATTGTCTTTTAACGGAGCCTCCTGTGATGTTACAAAGCACAGGCAAGACCAGACATAACACCTTCTATGCAATAAAGGAAGGCAGAGAAGAAGGGAAGAGATTGGGTACTGTTAAGTGTTCGTGCCATTCTTCTTCTTCTCACAATTCTTCTTCTTCTTCTTCGCAATTCTTCTTCTTCGCAATTCATCTTCTTCGCAATTCTTCTTCTTCTCCTTCTTCTTCTTCTTTCTTCTTCTTCTTCTTCTTCTTCTTCTTCTTCTTCTTCTTCTTCTTCTTCTTCTTCTTCTCTTCTCCTTCTCCTTCTTCTTCTTCTTCTTCTTTTCTTCTTCTTCTTCTTCTTTCTTCTTCTTTCAGAGCACCCTGTCGAGTCACCAGGGAACCTCACTAAAGAGCCATTCATCAGATTTTAAGGACAGGCTTTGTTGTTCAACATTTCAGACCAGTTTGTGTCTTTGTTTCTTTGGATTTTATCTTTGGGGTTGTTGGTTCATTTGTCGGCTTCGCTTTGTTTTCTTTCCTTGTTTCGGATTGGTTGTTTCGTTTTTGATTTTGTTTTTTTGGCGTTGTGTTTTTTTGTTTGTTTGTTGTTGTTTTTTGGGGGGTGGGGGTGAAGGGGGAGGGTGTGTGCTTGCTGTATTCTTGCTTGTTTTGTTTTGTTTTGTGCGTGAGAAGGGGGAGGGGGTTGTCTTTTGGAGGAAGAGAACGGAGTTTGTCTGTGGTCCTCTCTCATTTTGATCGCTGTGTGTGTGCGCGCAAGAGAGAACTCGAACTCGAACACTTTACTGACTTAAGCAAGAGAGAGAGAGGAGAGAGAGAGAGAGAGAGAGAGAGAGAGAGAGAGAGAGAGAGAGAGAGAGAGAGACAGAGAAGAGAGAGAGATGAGAGAGAGACAGAGAGAGAGAGAGACAGAGAGAGAGAGAAAGAGAGAGACAGAGAGAGAGACGGGACAGAGAACAGGGACACAGACACAGAAAGATTTTTTTTTTATTTTTGTTTTTTCTTATTTTATTTTTATACTTGGTGGCATGAAATGGTGTCTGCTCTACGCTAACAGATGCAGGACACCTGCACAGCTCGCATATCCAATAATAATTATAACTCAGTCAAGGGTCTAGTGCTTAGTGCTACAACTAGCTCGCCCCTTCCTTTTACTCAGTCCAAGAGTGGTCAGTTCCTGCTATAACTGGCATCAGCTGGCTCCAGCTGTGCTGCGATGGAATGAACATCGACGGACAGCAGCTGAGAGTAGCTGAAAGTGGGGGAGATCTGTTAGCTGTTCTGACTACAGTCATAGCTTAGCCGAAGAATGATTTATTTCTTTATTTATTTATTCTTTTATATCGAGGATAATGGAATAAGCTCTCATGTGCTTTTTTTTACAGCTAGTCCCCGTGTGTATGCGGTTTTGTAAAGTTTGTCATCTGTTTCCACCAGCTCACAATGGCCTACTCTTCCGAAAAGCGGAACAGGATTTAACGTGTGCGCAAGATGTTCTGCGTGCGTTCGCACACGGTGCCTCGGTTTATAGTCTCATCCGAAGGAGACTGAGTGAGATGCCCATCAGGGGTACTGATCACCACAACGTCCCTCCAACAACGACCTTCCCCCGTCAACCTCGGGGGACGGGATAGCCTAGTGGTTAGAACATTGCACTCGCAATCTGACGACCCGGGTTCGATTCCCGTTCAAGGGGATATTTTTTTACCCTGGAGTGAACATCAGTGCAGACTCCACTCTCCCCAAAAGTTCTTCGGATGAGACTATAAACCGAGGCCCCGTGTGCGAACGCACGCAGAACATCTTGCGCACACGTTAAATCCTGTTCCGCTTTTCGTAAGAGTAGGCCATTATGTGCCGGGGGGGGGGGGGGGGGGGGGGGAGGAGGGACAGATGACACAATTTACAAAACCGCATACACACGGGGATTGGATGTAAAAACCACAGAAGTGCTTATTCCATTATCCTCGATATAAAAGAAGAATAATAATAGTATTATTATTATTATCATTATTTTTTTATTATTATTATATAAAAGAATAAAATAGAACTAAAATAAATAAATAAACCTCCAATCCCCAAGGCTTTGACACAAACTCACCACAGGCACAGAAGTGTATGGGGAAACCAAAACTGAGGTCACCACGAGACGAAAGCAGCCAGCCCTACCGCCTCATTTATTTCTTTATTTACGTTTATTTATTTATTTATGTATGTATGTATTCGTTTGTTTATTCT
>CM054148.1:2867068-2884568 GCA_028751875.1 Rapana venosa
CGCGTGTTTGTGTGTGTGTGTGCGTGCGTGCATGCGCGTGGACCCGCGCGTACACAGGAATGTGAATGCATGTTTGCATGCAGCTGACCCAGTTTATCGGTATCCCTGCACGAGTGTGTGCACGCACACTCAGACACTTAATATCACTTAGAGTGAACAGACGTTAAATTGAAGACAACTCTCACTCGTGGATTGAGAAAGAGCGAGGCTAAGCGGCTTTGCTGTAGGCCTAAAGGCCGCAATCAGACCCTGCTCCTGTGCATCTGGTCACAGACAGACACTGCTCTCTTGTCTCATCTGCAGTCTGTATTGGGACAATGGCAACAGTAGTTGATATGGCAGGGGGAACAGGGGGGGGGGGGGTGATTTTAAAAAAAAAATTGTCATAGGAAAAGGAATCGTTGTCAGAGAAGGTAGTTATGTATCCAAAGAGTTTGGTAGACAAACGGAGAACGAAAGAGAGAGACAGAAGGATAGATGCGCGCGATGATGATGATGATGATGATGATGATGATGATGATGATGATGTGTGTGTGTGTGTGTGTGTGTGTGTGTGTGTGTGTGTGTGTGTGTGTGTGTGTGTGTGTGTGTGTGTGTGTGTGTGTGTGTACGTACACTGACGTGTAC
Source organism: Rapana venosa (assembly GCA_028751875.1). Taxonomy (NCBI): domain Eukaryota; kingdom Metazoa; phylum Mollusca; class Gastropoda; order Neogastropoda; family Muricidae; genus Rapana; species Rapana venosa. The sequence continues at coordinate 2,867,696 of CM054148.1, forward strand.
ACGCATGTACCCACCTGCGAGCACGTACATACAGACACACACACACAGACCTCTCTATCTCCTCCCCCCTCTCTCGCTCTCTCGCACACACATATACACACACATACGCGCTACAAACACACATTCATGTTCATTGACACATATTAATCGCTCCATCTCTTCTCTTTCTTGTCATAATCCTTTTTCCTCATCGTCTAATATCACATGAAAACGGGGGATGACGAGTGAAAGAATAGCCACACACACACACACACACACACACACACACACACACACACACACACACACAGAGAGAGAGAGAGAGAGATGAGAGAGAGAGAGAGAGAGAGAGAGAAGAGAGAGAGAGAGAGAGAGAGAGAGAGAGAGAGAGGAGAGAGAGAGAAGTGTGTATGATGTTGATGGGCGGCTGCTCAGATCTTGAACCGAACAATGGAGTCATGGTTTCATTTCTGTGTTAGGTTCAATCTTGAAAAACAGGCAAAGGACCTTACCTCTGTAAAAGAATGAAATAAAACTGGTTTATTTGACCTGCTCCCAAAACTAAACATCCCAAATCTCCAAATTCATGACTACCGACAGGTAGCTCTCCCTCCAGTGGTACTGAACTGTGTGGAACATGGACAAGGGATTTTAAAGCGTGGTCTTCTCTCCCCTTCTTCCTACCTGAGCCTGCTGCTGCTTGAGGTCATGAAGCCAGCAGGGGCACATAACTATGATGCTACATCGTAGTTTTCTTTTCTTTTTGTATACCCCTTTAAGTCACGGCAGATTTCTCAGTGGGCTGCTCTCCTTCCCCGCGGAAAGCGCGCTGCCACAAGAGCAGCGCCACCCTTTAATTTTCCCGTCTTCATCTGTGTGATGGTTTCCCATCAGAGTGGCTTTTCGTACATAAATTTGCCACTTACAACTCTCTTGCCGTGGTTTCTTTTACGTGCACTAAACGTGTGTTGCACACGGGACGTCTCATCCGAAAGACTGCCACCCAGACCACTGCTCATGGTTTACTTGATGGAGGTACAGTTTCGGGCACAAACGGGTTTTGAACCACCGCACTCTTCGAACCCGGACTTTTCGCTTTCTAGGCAGGTGCGCTACCGCTAGACCACCGATCCACCGTCCTTGGTTTGGTAAAGTTATGAACAGTGTGTCAGACAGGGAACGATATTGCCAGTAGATGGTAGTAAAAACACCCGATTTATTCCAGAGATTGTTCGAATACCGCGATTTTCTTTTCTTGATGATACACCAACTAGAACTCTGTGCGTGCGTGTGTGTGAGGGGAGGGGGGAGGGGGGCTAAAAATTCAGCCCTGCTTTTCTTTCTTCGGGCCTTGAGTGAGACAGAGAGAGACAGAGAGAGAGCATTCATTCTATACTGCGTCTTAACTCTCGGCTGGGTAGAGAACAAAAGAGCGGCTGACTGGAGGGAGCTGATAACATTGTACACTGCCGGCTACACCACTGCCAGCAATGCCCCCCTACCCAGGGCCACACACCCCAGCTAGCAGGCCACGCTCTGTCTCACGGCAAACACACCGTATGTATGTTTGTCCGTCGTGTTCGACGATGACCTCCAAAACAGCAGAGGAGTCAGATTATAGTGGAGTTGCCTTGCCCACAGTACATCCCCACTCTCTCGGCCAAGTGGGCATAAGGACAGTCAGCGATGGAGATGTTCTCCAAAGGCCAACCAGCCCCCAGGGCTGCAGCACATTAAGGACTGTGCCAGTCAAGCCTCCTAGTCAGAGAGTCATAGTCGATCACTAAAGACTAAGCTGTAAAGTGGAATTCCATGAGTGGGAAAGAAAGCCACTGGTCATACAGCCTCTCACTTTGCTGTTGCCCCCAGCGTCAATGGTTTAATCAAGAACTGTCCAATGATGACAAAAGTGACCAACTGCATACACACGGGGACTAGATGTAAAAAAGCACTTGGGTGCTTATTCCATTATCCTCGATATAAAATAATAAATAAATAAATAAATAAATCCAGTCTGGTTGTTCATAGCCAGCCCCGCCGACAACAGAGGCCAGACACGCTAAATGGAAAGAAACAAAGGAAACCTTGTCGAATTTCGTTACCTAAATTGGAAATCTGTGCTGGGACGTAAATACAACCAGTCATTTGTTTTCAGTCTCAGATTAAAGTTGTGCAACTATACACACATTCAAAACAGGGTGTACTGTACTGTTGTTCCTTGTATGTATCAAACCCCTGGCCAAACCATAAGGGTCAACCCAGGCGTTGTGGGAGAACCCAATCCAATCCAATCCTGTTGTTTATAGCCCCGTCGACAACAGAGGCCATATCAGGGCTGCCACCTCGTCAACTTTTAAATCTCAGATTAAAAATATGCAACTATATACAGATTAAAACACGGTATAAACCAGTATCAATGCCCTGACCAATCATAAGGGTCAACCCCAGACGGTCACTGCGTTGTGGGAGAAATCCCATCAACCACACATAAAATGAGATAAAACTAAAAACCAGATTCCTTAAAACAACCTCACCTTGTTTTGAGTGACAAGCTATGACATCTTCACTCATTTCCAGACAGGAACATCCCGATTCTCTCAGGAAGACAAACAAACTTTAAGGTAGAGGGGGTAGTCCACATTGTTTTTTCCAGATAATCAGGAAGCATAGTTTTGTGGCTAAGAGCTGTGACCGGTCTTTCCATGGAGCGAGAGCTACTTTGTTCAAATCTTGTCTTCAGCCGGATTTTGTTTTTACCTCGTTCTACTACTGGGGCGGTCTTGGTGCTAGTCTTGTGCGTGAGAGAATAAGTTTAAGTTCGGTATGCATTACGTGCGTTAAAGAACCTAAGGCAAGTTATTTTTGGTAAACCTGTCTTTTGATCCAAATAATAAGCAAATACGCCGGGAAAAACACAGGATGACCAACCCCGCATTGAAGTAGCAAGGTTGTGTATGTGTGTGTGTGTGTGTGTGTGTGTGTGTGTGTGTGTGTGTGTGTGTGTGTGTGTGTGTGTCTGCGTGTGCGCGTGGTGCGCGCGCGGTGTGTGTGTGTGTGTGTGTGTATGTGTGTGGGTGTGTCTGCTGTCTGCGTGTGGGTGTGGGTGTCAGGGACGACAACCCAAATTTCACATGACCATACATTAAAACACAACACAGCATATCAGGGAGGAATACAAATAAGAATGTTTTGCCATCCCAGATCAGAGGACTTGTCTTGGGGTTACGAGTGAAGCATTTAACAAAGACATAAACTAACATCAAAGATAATTATGGTCTTGCTGTTAGTTCTTTTTTTTTCTTTTTTTTCATTTCCAGCTAGAGCTCCGAGGTTCACAAATGGTGAGAATTTGCGTATGCGACTGTTTGCATTTGCATACCACTTTATTTCACAACAAATTTCTTTGGTCGAAATTCGGGCTGCTCTTCCTTCCTAGGGTGAGTGCATCGCCACAAGAGCAGCGCCACCCTTTTTATAATTATTTCCCTGTTCGTGTATTCGTTTTCCTTCTCAGAGTGGCTTCTTTTTCTACATAATTTTGCCAAGAGCTACTCTCTCGAAGCCGTGGGATCTTTTACCTGCGCTGAATGTGTGTTGGACACGGGCCTTCGGTTTTATCGTCTTATTGAAAGACTAGCACCCTGACCACTACTCACGGTCTAGTGGATGAGGGGGGTGTGTGATTTTTGGGGGGCCACGACCAGGGATCGAACCTGGACCTGTCGCTTTCGAGGCAGGAGCGTTACCTGTAGACCATTGCATGGGTCCTCTGTCTTAGCCGTCGCTAACAGTTTGACTCTGTCTTCGTATTGTTGTTATTATATAGGTTGTTTCTTTCTTTCTTTCTTTCTTTCTTTCTTTCGTTCAGACATACTGCATTCTTTTAACGGAATCCTTCTCTGTTTCCCCGTGTCTTGTCTCTGTCTGTGTGTCTGTCTGTGTGTTTTTGTGTGTGTGTGTGTGTGTGTGTGTGTGTGTGTGTGTGTGTGTGTGTGTGTGTGTGTGTGTGTATATGTCTGGTTTTCTGTATGTCTGTTTGGCTTTCTGTCTGTCTGTCTGTCTGTCTGTCTGTCTGTCTCTCTCTCTCTCTCTCTCTCTCTCTCTCTCTCTCTCTCTCTCTCTCTCTTTCTTTCTTTCTCTCTCTTCCCCTCTCTCTCTCTCTCCCTCTCTTTCTCTCTCTTCCTCTCTCTCCCTCTCTCTCTCTCTCTCTCTCTTCCTCTCTCACTCTCTCTCTCTCTCTTCCTCTCTCTCTCTCCCTCTCTTTTTCCCTCTCTTTATCTGTCTGTCTGTCTGTCTCTGTCTGGAAGTGTGTGCATGCGTGCGTGCGTGCGTTCCTGTGTGATTCAGATTCAGATTCAGATTCAGAATATTTTATTGCCATTTAAGTCATGTAGACTTATTTGACACTACAAAAACATCAACTATAATTTTCTATTTTGGCTAAAAGTGATGTACACTAAAAACATGTTGTATTCTACTTCTCTTTTTCTCTTTTTTAAAAACACTCATACACATATCTGATGATATCTGCTTGATATATATCAACTGTGATTATGCCACTTAATTTATGTACACAGTTTTTGCGTTCTTTGTCTTTCGTTTTGATTTTTAATAACAAATTATGTCTGAGTTCATCATATAAAATGCATTCATCAAGTAAATGAAATTCATCTTCAATTTTGTTACAGTGTCTACATTTTCTGTCCTCTCTGGATATATTTTGGTGTCTCCCTTTCTCTATCATTAAATTGTGACAGCTTGTGCGAAATTTACAATATGTCTTCTTATGAGTTTTGTTTTCATAGTTTACTAAGTATGGTTCCAATCTGTATTCTTTGGTAGCAAAATCATAAAAGTTTAGTTTTGCAAACTCTTTCTTTTGGTAGATCCAAAATGTTTTATACATGTCCTCAAGCTTTCTTCTAACAGCATAACTCAACCGATGAACATTAAGAGTGCTTTGGTTCTTCCAGACATGTTTGTGTGTGTGCGCGTGTGTGTGTGTTCAAATTCATTTAACGTCTTTTCACAGTTGTGAAATTAGTGTGTTTTTGTGTGTGGCTATGTGTATGTGTGTGTGGGGTGTGTGTGTGTGTGTGTGTGTGTGTGTGGCTATATGTGTGTGTGTGTGAAGTGAAGCGCCAGTCAATGATGTGCTGTATGTGTAATTAGTTCATTTTCTCTGCTGTCCGCCGTCACGTCATGCTCCCGTACAGGTCGATCGAATAGAGACTCTCTCTCCCTCCCCTCCCCTCACCCCCCCCCCCCCCCCCCCCCCCCCCCCCTCTCTCTCTCTCTCTTTCTCTCTGTCTCTCTGTCTCTCTGTCTCTCTCTCTCTCTTTCCTTGAGCAGCATGTTCAGCGAAAACAACTTTCGACACTCACATAAAATTAATCTCCCTTTACCAGCTATTACTCTATTCAAATCAAGTCTAGTTTATAGCGGGAGCTGGTTTTGGAATAGGCTCCCAACCTTTCTAAAAAATGAAACAAAGTTTTCAAGATTTTAAAGTCTGTTGTATGATTTTCTGATGACTCATAAAAATGTCACACTGTTTTCACCACAAATGTTTTGATCCAACCGATAGTAGTTTCAGTCACATAAGTTGTCTCCCCGGACGGATGGTATAGTTAATTTTGTTAGTATGCATTCCTATTAATTTTGTTTGTTTTCCATCATTTCTATGTATATCTTAACACTCTCTCTCTCTCTCTCTCTCTCTCTCTCTCTCTCTCTCTCTCTCTCTCTCTCTCTCTCTCTCTCTCTCTCTCTCTTTGATGTATTCTATATCTTGCTTGTTTTTCAGTGTGTGTGTGTGTGTGTGTGTGTGCGCGCGCGCGCGCATGCGCGCACAAGTATGTGTGTGTATTGTTTTCTATGCAAATCTGACATTATGCACTTTTTTTCCTTATTATTTATTTCTTCTTTTTTTCCCCCGAGGGCTGGATGTAAAAAAGCAATGTAATGCTTAACCTATTACCCTCTGAAAAATAAAAATTGTTCAAAATTGTTCAAATTGTTCTCTCTCTCTCTCTCTCTCTCTCTCTCTCTCCTCTCTCTCTCTCTCTCTCTTCTCTCTCTCCTCTCTCTCTCTCTCTCTCTCTCTCTCTCTCTCTCTCTTCTGTGCTTGTTTGTTTGCTTTTGGGTTGTTGTCTTTTTCGTTTTTTTTTTTTTCTTTCTTTTTCTTCTTTTTCTTTTTTCTGTCTTGTTCTTTCTTTTTCTTTTCTCCTTTCTTTTCCCTTTTTTCATGTAATTTTTTTGTGTGTGCTTTGTTTCTTTTTTTTTCCAGTCTTTCTTTTTTCCTTTTTGTTTTTCTTTATATTTCTTTCTTTCTTCTTTCTTTACTTGTTTGTTGTTGGGTTTGGTTGGGGTTTTTTTTTTTTACCTTTCCCGTCTTTTGTTTTAATAATAATAATAATAATAATAATAATATATGGAATTTATAGAACGCTATATCTTGCAATTACAAATCAGAGCGCTTCCATTCAATCGGCTCCCACACAAGCAACCAATAATGATTAACAATATTCTAACAAAAGTTTTCCTCTGTCATCGCTTGTTTCATCGGTCGATTGCTTGCTTACTTGCTTGCTTTCTGGCTTGATTGATGTCTCAGCTTCCTGGCTGGGAGGTATCAGTGCCGTTACTCTTCTGCCATTCTTCCCAGTCTCATCACACTGCCACAGCCAGCCAACAGATCCTTAGAGAAAGCTGTCATTAACAGACCGTCATGAGGCCACCAGTTTCAGAAGACCCTGCAATGGTATTGGCTTGTTTCGGTGGGTTACAACCTCGCTTGCTCTGATCTTAATGCAAACTGTAGCTCACAAAGCTACCTGCTGACAGCAACCAGGCCCGAGACATACAGACACCTGCAGTCGTTCCAGTCTTCCCATTGAGCCCACTGCATATGTAGCTCTTACATGGATCATTCCAGTCTTTCCACTGACGCTATTCCATAATGCAGCTCTTACTTGTGCAGTTTCAGTCTTCTCATTGAGCCCATTGCATATATACAGCCTTAACTCGGGATGTTCCCATTGATTCCATTGCATATATACAGCTTTAACTTGGGACGTTCACATTGATTCCATTGCATAATATATACAGCTTTAACTTGGGACGTTCACATTGATTCCATTGCATATATATATACAGCTTTAACTCGGGACGTTCACATTGATTCCATTGCATAGATACAGCTTTAACTTGGGACGTTCACATTGATTCCATTGCATATTATATACAGCTTTAACTTGGGACGTTCACATTGATTCCATTGCATATATATATATACAGCTTTAACTCGGGACGTTCACATTGATTCCATTGCAAAAAATATATACAGCTTTAACTTGGGACGTTCACATTGATCCCATTGAACATAGAGTTCTAGGTAGGAGCCGTTTGAAGTATTAAAAAACAATAACAGCAACAAAAAAAACTCCCAACGAACACCCCACAAAAATATAATACGCACGTTGTTTCTGAAATTTGGAATTCATTACAAAATATCCCTGTTTGTGCCCAAAAGTTTTTGTGTTTTGGTTTCCCACTAGACCGTGAATGGTGGTCTAGGTGCTAGTCTTTGTGATAAAACGATAAACCGCAGCTTCATATGCAACATGCATTTAGCGCACGGACAAGAACCCACGGCAACAAAGGAGTTGTCCCTGGAAAAAATATGTAGAAAAAAGCTTCTCTGATAGTGAAACATACACATGCAGAGAGGAAAAGTAAACAAAAGGATGGGTGGCGCTGCTCTTGTGGCGACGCGACACGCTCTTCCTCTGTAGAGCAGCCTGAATTTCACGCAGAGAACTCTGCCGTGACTTTAAGTGGTATGCAAATACAAATTACAAAATACAAATATGGACCAAGACGCTCACAGACAATTTAAGTCCATTCAATTCAGACACTTACTTATCTCACAAACAGGAAAGTGCATGTTGATTACAAGCCGTACATAAAAAAAAGTTTAAAAAGGACAAACATTAATCAGAGTAAGTACCAGAACACAAATAATAATAATAATAATAATAATAATAATAATAATAATAATAATGATAATAATAATAATAATAATAGTAATAATAATAATACATGGAATTTATATAACGCTATATCTTGCTACGGGATAGCTCAGTGGTCGGAGCACTCGCTTTCCCCCAGTCAAGTTAAGCAGCGTCGAGCGTGGTTACCAGTTGGATGGGTGACCGTTTGCGCGCCTTGGCTTTAGTACAGTTCCCCCAGTTCACCCAGCTGTAAATGGGTACCTGCCTCTTTAGGGTCAGGGAAGGTAAAGCAGCGAGGGAGAGGAGATGGGCGCCGCCCTCAATATGCTGGCCCTAGAGAAGTGAGGTCTCTGACGCCTCGTTCCCCTACGACCTTATAGGTTATGGGACACCTTTACCTTTACCTGTTACCTTGCTAAAAATCCCAAAACAAATCAAAGCACTTTTATTCATCCTACTCATTCATATGCAGCCAGTTACAATTAATAGGATTTTTATGTTTACAAATTCAAATGTATACACACACACACGAACATCAACACGCACTCAGTACAAGATAATACCTACATCAACACCGATACCAGCTCTGTTCTCATCTCAATAAACAGAGGGAAAACACTCAGCTGAGCCTCTTTATTATTGTTTCTTGTAATAATAATAATAATGATCATCATCATCATCATCATCATCATCATCATCATCATCATCATATATGGAATTTATATAGCGCTGAATCTTAAAAAAAACAAAAAACAAATCGAAGCGCTTGTACGTGTGGGTGTCTTCCTTGTTGTTCCTTTGTCCCATTTTCTGTTTTCTTTTCTTTGTTTTCTCATTTTTTCATTGGAGAAATGCGCGATGCTGGTGCTACTAGCGTGCAGCCTTGGCCCTGACTCGAGGCAGTGAAAAAACAAATCTGGGCAGCCCCTGTCCTTTGTGAAAGCTTGCTCTGCCTGAACTTAGTGACAGTTGTGTCGATGTGTCAGTGGACAGTTCAGCAAAAGTCTTCTTCTTGTTCTTGTTCTTCTTGTTCTTCTTCTTGTTCCTCTTCTTCTTCGCAAGTCTTCTTCTTCTTTTTCGCAATTCTTCTTCTTCTTTTTCGCAATTCTTCTTCTTCGCAATTCTTCTTCGCAGTTCTTCTTCGCATATCTTCTACTTCTTCTTCGCGATTCTTCTTCTTCTTCTTCGCAATTCTTCTTCTTCGCAATTCTTCTTCTTCGCAATTCTTCTTCGTAATTTTTCTTCTTCGCAATTCTTCTTCTTCGCAATTTGTCTTCTTCTACTCCTTCGCAATTCTTCTTCTTCGTCTTCTTCGCAATTCTTCTTCTTCGCAATTCTTTCTTTCTTTCTTTCTTCCTCTTTGTTTCTTCTTTCTTTCTTTCTTTCTTTCTTTCCCATCTGCCTATTTCTTTTTCTTTGGGTTTTGCTTATTAAAATTTTTTGTTCTTCCTTTTTGTTTTTCTCTTTATCTATAGTATGTTAAATTAAGCTAATCGCCTCTCTCTCTCTCTCTCTCTCTCTCTCTCTCTCTTTTTTCTCTCTCTCTCTCGTGTTCTTTTTGTCCTGAGGGCTGGTTGTAACCCTCTTTAAATCAAATTAATTCCATTCAATGCAATTCAACTCTCCCTCTCTCTCTCCTCTCTCTCTCTCTCTCTCTCCTCTCTCTCTCTCTCTCTCTCTCTCTCTCTATCTCTCTCTCTCTCTCCCTCTCCCTCTCTCCCTCTCTCTCTTAGTTTGTTTGTATACTTCTCTCTCTATCATTCCCTTCATTTTACTTCTTTCGTTTTGCATCCCACACATTTCCGCGTCTCTCTCTCTTTTTTTAAATTTAATATTTATTTATCTCTGCAATGACAATACGACAGAGTGCCAGCAGCTAGCTGAGGGACATACTGTCAGCACAATACGGTGTCTGGTTGTGTTGTTCTTCAATTTAACATCTATTTACATTAAGTGATATTAGACGATATCTGGTGCTGGGGTTCATTGTGCTAAGAGCCTCTCCTGTTGCCGGGGACTGCTGCAGTGACATATAATGATAATGATAATGTATGGAATTTATATAGCGCTGAATCTTGTAAAGCAACAAATCAAAGCGCTCAGATGACTTTTTTTTAATGCATGTGTATGCGGCTTTTTTTTTTCCCATCTGTTCCCACCGGCACACAATGGTTTACTCTTTCGAACAGCGGAACATGATTTAACGTGTGCGCAAGATGTTCTGCATGCGTTCGCACACGAGGCCTCGGTTTATAGTCTCATCCGAAGGACTTTGACATTCAGATCGATTTTTTTTTGTCAAACTGGGAAGATACTGACTGGGATCTTGCCTGCAGTACTGCACCCTCCTGCCTTCCTTCCTTCCTTCCTTCCTTCCTTCCCACAAACCAGTCCACTCACTTGTATCGCGGCGCCGACCACAGAGGCCATAATTATTAGGGCCACCACCGCGTTAAGGGTTATTGCCCAGAGTCATAGAACCTCGAAGAGTGGAGGAATCTGGTTGCAAGTTCTTCAGTGGTGCCCATGACGGTTAAAGATACTACAGGATAGGTGAAAGTGGAGGAAGGTGAAGTCATAGCTTACAACTTATTATGTTGGTGGGGTTTTTTTTCTTTTAAAGTTGGAACAGGTCTTATTCGTTTTTACATTCAAACACCGTGGACATTTTCTTTTCTTTTTTATTCTTTCTTTGTTTCTTTTTTTCGCTGCCTCAACTTCTGTGACGCCCCTGTCATGTCCTGCTGTTCCCATGGACATTTTCTTTACTTTAAGGAATTTTGAAGACCCTGGTCTGTTCTTCTATGGGTGGATGGAAAAAACCAACAACAACTGGTTATTTACCGGGGACTTTGAACCTAAGTGCTTCTTCAGACAACTCCTGTGAGTCTCCTGCACAGAGCACCAGACGAAGGAGTCTGTCAGCCAGCAAGCCATTCACAGGTACTATGCAGGCAGGGCAGGGCAGGGCAGGGCAGGGTAGGGCAGGGCAGGGTAGGGCAGGGAAGGCAGGGAGGTTAAGACAAGGCAGGGCAGGGCAGGGCAGGGTTGGGCAGGGCATGGCAAAGCAGGGCAGGGCAGGGCAGGGCAGGGCAGGGCAGGGCAGGGCAAAGCAGGGCAGGGCAGGCAGGCAGGCAGGCAGGCAGGCAGGCAAGTTAAGACAAGGCAGGGCAGGGCAGGGCAAGGCAGGGAAGGGCAGGGAAGGGCAGGGCATGGCAAAGCAGGGCAGGGCAGGGCAGGGCAGGGCAGGGCAGGGCATGGCAAAGCAGGGCAGGGCAGGGCAGGCAGGCAGGCAGGCAGGCAGGCAAGTTAAGACAAGGCAGGGCAGGGCAAGGCAGGGAAGGGCAGGGAAGGGCAGGGAAGGGAAGGGAAGAGCAGGGTAGGCAGGCAGGCAGGCAGGCAGGTTAAGACAAGGCAAGGCAGGGCAGTGCAGGGCAAGTTTGGCTTCTACTGAAAATGAAGCGTGTCTTAGGGTCGGCGACTACGACTACGACGACGTTGAGATGATGATGATGATATGATGATGATGACGAGACGACGACGACGACGACTACGACGACGATGATAAGAAGAAGAAGAAGAAGAAGATATGGATTGTTTTACGCTCCTCAGCTAGAACTCTAAGGTTCACCGATTTTGAGATGTTTACGAACTCCACCAATTTTGCCCACCATGGAGGTATTCAGCGATGATATCTAAAACACAATACAAGTGTTCTTGCGCGTTGTTTTATTTTTGTCGAGGGGGTTGTATATCTGTTTATCATGCATTATTACCGGCACGAACTACTACTACTACTACTACTACTACTACTACTACTACTACTACTACTACTACTACTACTACTACTACTACTACTACTACTACTACTACTACTACTACTACTACTACTACTACTACTACTCTTCCGAAAAGCAGAGCAGGTTTTAACGTGTGCGCAAGATGTTCTGCGTGCGTTCGCACACGGGGACCTCGAATACAGTCTCATCCGAAGGACTATCGGGGAAGCGGAGTCGGCACTGATGTTACACTGAAACCCAGGCTGGAGCCTAGACCCAGGGGAGAGTGCGTCGCCACAAGACCAGCGCCACCCTTTTATTTCCACCCTTGCTTTCCAGTGTATTTGTTTTGGTACGACAGTAGCTTTTTTTATTTTCTACGTAACTGATTCACAGTTATACTCTCCAAATTCACTAAATAGAACAAACAACCAATCCCAGATCGACCCCTACACATCATCATCATCATCATCATCAGACCCGTGACCTTGGCGGTCGTGGGGGAGACACGAAAGACGATGCCGTGGTAAGCCTCCTCCATCCATCTCGGTCCTCGGCTCTGCGCAGTAGTGCCGAGTCATTCATCCTGGTCCATTCTCTGATGTTGTCCATCCATGACTTGTTCTGTCTTCCCCTCTTTCTGTCACCTTCGAGTGTTCCCTGCAGTACTGTTTTTGGCAGAGTGTTGTGTACACATAAGAATAACCAAACTCTGCCAGATTAGCCCCAGTAGACCAGAACTGAAGGGGGTGAGGGGGTGGGGGGTGGGGGGGGGGGAGGGGGGGACACACCCCGCACCGGACTAGTCATGTACCCTGTGTACCCGCTTCCTCTATGCCAATGCTGCGGTTTGCACGCAGGCCAACCAAGCATCTCCTTCTGCCTTTCTCCCAGCATCTTCCTTCCAGTGTGTGATAAGCCTTTTCCAGAACAAAGAAAGAAAGGAAGAAAGGGGTAAAAAACCAGAAAGGGTCACACGCAGAAAGTTTAAGGAAGAGGAAAGAAGGAGGGAAGGAGAGAAAGAAAGAAAGGAAGGAAGGAAGGAACGTAGGAAGGAAGGAAAGAAAGGAAGGAAGGAAGAAGAAAGAAAGAAAGAAAGGAAGGAATGAAGGAAGGAAGAAAAAACGAAAGAAAACTAAGGAAAGAAAGAAAGAAAAGAAAAGAAAACAAGAAAACAAGATAAAAAAAAGAAAGAGAGAAAAAAAAAGGAAGAAAGGAAGGAAAAAGACAGAAAATGGAAAGAATAAAACAAAATGAAAAGAAAGAAAAACAAAACAAAGAACTAAAGAAAGAAATGAAAAGAAAGAAAGAAAGAAAGAATAAACAATAGAGAAAGAAAAAAAAGAAAAGACAAAAAGAAAACAAACTAAAGAAAAGAAAGAAAGTACAAAAGAAAGAAAAAAAACTGAAGAAGACAAGAAAGAAAACAAATAAAAGAAGAGCGAGAACGAAGAAAAAAAATAACAAAGGAAAGAAAAGAATAAGAAAAAAAAAAAGAACGAGAGACACACGAAACAACTCAGACATTGCGATAGGAATCTCTACGTTGAGATAGTGTACAAAAGAACAACAACCAAACTCACACTTCTTGAGTAACACGCTGAACAATAGTCCTAGATGTCTGCAGAGACCAAACAATTGGCCCCTAAAAACCCAAAGCAAAAACAAACAAAAAAATAAATAAATAAATGACAAGAAAAAAAGCACCCTCCACCCTTCCTCATTCCCCACAAAAAAAGACCAACCCCAACAACCAAACCATCCCTCCCCCTCTCACAACACACACACCACACACAACATACACACACACACACACACACACACACACACACACACACACACCACCCCCACACCACCACACAACACACAATAAGAAAGCAACGGGGTGGGGGAGGGGGGGGGGGGGCTGACATCACAATGGCGACGATCGCGGCAGCTTAGAACTTATCGCCTTGTGGCATGTACACAAGCATCCTTACGCACGCAACAAGAAGCAGAGAGCTGCCTGAACCAGCCATTGTTGTTGTAAGCGAAAACGTCGTAAATCATTCAGAGGACAACGACATAATATGGGTGGCGCTGCTTTTGTGGCGACGACGGGCTTTCTTCTCTGGTACAGCAGTTCGAATGTCACTCAGAGTAATCTGCCGAGATTGAGCGTGGTATACAATAGAATGCAATACAATACAATATGATACGATACGATACGATGCAATGTAATACAATATATTACAAACAATACAATACACTACAATTCAACACAATACAATGCACTGCAATGCAATGCAATGCAATACAATGCAATACAATACAATACGACTCAACGCAACATAATACAATGCAATACAATACAACACAACGCAATACAATAAAATACATTACGATACAATACAACGATGCTATACAATACAATACAATGTAATACAATGCAATATAATACGATGCAATACAATGCAATACAAAACAACGCCACACAACGCAACATAATTCAATGCAATACAATACAATGCAACGCAATACAATAAAATACATTACGATACAATACAACGATGCTATACAATACAATGCAATGCAATACAATACAATGTAATATAACACAATGCAATACAAAACAACACCATACAACGCAACATAATACAATGCAATACAATACAATGCAACGCAATACAATGCAATACATTACGATACAATACAACGATGCTATACAATACAATGCAATGCAATACAATACAATGCAATGCAATACAATGCAATACAATACAATACGACTCAACGCAACATAATACAATGCAATACAATACAATGCAACGCAATACAATAAATACATTACGATACAATACAACGATGCTATACAATACAATGCAATGCAATACAATACAATGCAATATAATACAATGCAATATAACACAATGCAATACAAAACAACACCACACAACGCAACATAATATAATGCAATGCAATACAATACAATGCAACGTAATACAATACAATACATTACGATACAATACAACGATGCTATACAATACAATACAATGCAATACAATACAATACAAAACAATACAATACAATACAATGCAATACAATACAATATAATACAATGCAATACAACGATATTATACAATACAATTCAATGCAATACAATACAATACAACACAACCCAATGCAATGCAATACAATACAATGCAATAGTGCATGGAGGAAAAGTTTCAGGGCCCAAACGAGAACCGAAACAAAACACACACTTCGAACCCGGACTTTTCGCTTTCTAGGCAGGTGCGTTACCTCTCGACCACCGACCCACTGATGGGGGACGGTATAGCCTAGTGGTCAGAACATTGCGCTCGCAATCTGACGATCCAGGTTCGATTCCCGTTCAAGAGGATATTTCCCCCTGGAGTTAACATTAGTGCAGACTCCACTCTCCCCAAAAATCCATCAGATGAGACTATAAACCGAGGTCCCGTGTGCGAAAGCACGCAGAATATCTTGCGCACACGTTAAATCCTGTTCCGGTTTTTGTAAGAGTAGGTCATTGTGTGCCGGTGGGAACAGATGACAGAATTGACAAAACCGCATACACACGGGGACTGGATGTAAAAAAGAACATAAGTGCTTATTCCACTATCCTTGA
Organism: Rapana venosa; assembly: GCA_028751875.1. NCBI lineage: Eukaryota > Metazoa > Mollusca > Gastropoda > Neogastropoda > Muricidae > Rapana > Rapana venosa. The sequence continues at coordinate 2,883,100 of CM054148.1, forward strand.
TATAAAAGAATATTTTAAAAGGAATATAAGAATGCTGGTTAGGAGTGTGAGAGAGTGTTTGTTTTCTTTGTAGGTCAAGCTGTGCTCCAATTACTTTCACGAGCTTTGTGGGTCACTGCTCCGGCTACAGCGGAGGACAGGCCTTAGGGCTCAGTGGATAGAGTGTTCGACTTCTCTTCCAGCAGTCTTTGAAGTCCTGGGTTCAAATCTCAGCAGCAGCATCTAGTACATACAGGGTGGGAGGGGGGAAGGGGGTGTGATCTCCCGGGTCTACTTACAGTTCAGACCTGCCAGTCCCTTAATTCCAAGATTGTTCATGATTTAAAAAAGGTAAAGGTGTCCCAGAACCTATGCGGTCGTAGAGGAGCGAGGCGTCAGACCTCACTTTTCTAGGGGCCAGCATATTGAGGGCAGTGGCGCCCATCTCCTCTCCCTCGCTGTATTACCTTCCCTGACCCTAAAGAGGGCAGGTACCCATTTACAGTTGGGTAAACTGGGGGACTGTATTGAAGCTAAGGTGCGCAAACGGTCACCCATCCAAACTGGCAACCATGCTCGGTGCTGCTTGTTATTATTTACACCACTCAAAAAACAGTGAAGATTGCATTCAGCGCTGACAAGCTCTTAAAATAACAACCCACCCATATCATTCATCAGTCACATGACAAAGATGGCGGTCGGTGAGACATGAGGGAACAGGCTCTATAAGAAACATGAGTGCGATTGAAAGTACTTCCGCTTCTGTGGATTATACGAGTTCGTAGCGGCTGGTAAGAAGCGGTATAACTCCAGGCTGATCGGTCTTCAGCTTTCCGCAGCAACAGCACAGCCATGTCCAGACTGGTCCAGGCTTTGATGTTAGTTCTGCATCATCCAGTTCTTCAGCTGCCTGTCTCTCTGCCCCTGCTGTATCTTCCTCCCTCAAGTGTTTATCCCCTGCAGGACAGTCTTGGCAAGAGAGTTGTGACACGTGACGTGACCAAACCTTGCCAGCTTCCTCCTCTTTACAACAGCCAGAAGGGGTGTGTTGCTGTGGCCCAGCTTTCATGACTATCACCTCTTGCCCACACTGACTGCTTGGTTCTGTGGTACCGCCAGGAAATGTGCAGAAGCCTTTGGAATTACTTCTTTTGAAAGGTTTGAATTTCGTTTCCAGTTCTGTAGTCAAGGTCCAGCTTTCACACCCGTACAGCAGTGTGGACATGACCACTGCTCTAAGCACCTTGAATTTTGTTTTGGAAGCTGATCCCTTTGCTTTTTTCCCAAATCCTGCTCAACTTTGCCATGGCGAAGGCTGCAAGGGCTCTGGTCTGATCTTTACCTCAACTGCGAAGCGGCCATCTTTGGTCAGTGTGAAACCAAGACATTTTTGAACAGTTCTACTTCCTCAAGCTGTTGGCCATTCACAGTGATGCTAATAGTAACTTCACAAACGTAAGTTCTTCTTCTTCTTCTTCTTCTTCTTCTTC
>CM054148.1:2894568-2899568 GCA_028751875.1 Rapana venosa
TGTAAATTGCCATCTGTTCCCACCGGCACACAATGACCTAGCGTGCGTTCGCACACGGGCCTCGGTTTATAGTCTCATCCGTAAGAGAGAGAGAGAGAGAGAGAGAGAGGAGAGAGAGAGAGAGAGAGACAGACAGACAGACAGACAGACAGATAGACAGATAGACCGAGAGAGAGAGAGAGAGAGAGAGAGAGAGAGAGAGTTCTCATAAAAAAGCAGTAAATTTTAGCAGGCTATTGTGTCTGTTTGTGGCATGAATTACCACGTTCTTGTTTAGACATTTTTAGCTTTAGATCATTTCTTTGTTTGCTTGGGTTTTTTCTTTTTTTTTTTTTTTTTTTTTTTTTTTTGGGGGGGGCGGGGGGGGGGGGGGGGGGAGAGAGGGGGGGGGGGGTGGGATTTAGCTGTTTTCATCGCCCGTGTCTGTTGTGTCATTTCGGGATCACTGACAATGCAGAATTGGATCTCCTCTGCCCTAGTAAACAGAGTGATGTCATGTATCTGTCCAAATCTGTCTGTCTCTGTCTCTGTTTGTCTGTCTGTCTGTATGTCTATCTGTCTGTCTGTCTGTCTGTATGTATGTATGTATGTATATGTATGTATGTATGTATGTATGTATGTATGTATGTTTGTCTTCCTGGCTGTCTGTCTGTCTGGCTGGCTGGCTGGCTGGTTGTATGTTTGTCTCTTTCTGTCTCTGTTTCTGTCTGTCTGCATGTATGTCTGCCTGGCTGGCTGGTTGTATGTCTGTCTGTCTCTGTATTTTCTTCTGCATCGGTGTCTTGCTTTCTCTCTATCTCTGTCTCAGTCAGTCAATCCGACACAACACACATACACAGACAGACAGAGACAAACAGACAGACAGACAGACAGACAAAGAGGGAAGGGGGGCGGGAAGAGGAACCTGGGAGGAAAAGGAAAGAGAACAAAAACAACAACAACAACAACAACAAAAGATTCAGAAGAAAGATAGAGAGACCCACCCTTTACACCTCAGCCCATCAAGGGTAATAATAATAACAACAACAACAATAATAATAATAGATACATATTTCCCAGCGGGCCATTGTGCCTTCTTCCCTGCCTGACTGACCCCATTGTGTCTGCAGGAGACGCTTTCATTCATACCTGTTCTTCTGTCCCATCCCCCCCCCCCCCTCACCCCTTCTCTCTCTCTCTCTCTCTCTCTCTCTCTCTCTCTCTCTCTCTCTCTCTCTCTCTCTCTCTCTCTCTCTCTCTCTCTCTCTCTCTCTCCTCTGCTCTCGCTCTCTTTCTCGCTCTCTCTCCCCACCCCTCTTCTCATACCTCTGTCTTTGTTCTCAGCAACTGACCTGGAACATGCATGCAGAAGTGAAGCTATACACACACTCGCGCACGCTCTCGCGCGCGCACGCATGCACACGCACACGCACACATAATACACACACAAACACACACGTCCAATATTACTTACAGGAAAAATACGTTCAATTAAAGAACACACACACACACACACATACACACACACATCTAATATCACTTACAGTGAAAATACGTTAAATTAAAGAACATACACACACACACAAAACACACACAAACACACACACACACACACACACACACACACACACACACACACACACACACACAACACAAATAATATCACTTACAGTGAAAATACGTTAAATCAAAGAACATACACAAGATTCAAGATTCAAGATTTAATTCATTTCACCCCTTTTGGGGTATGGAGGATTACAAACAAATTGAACAGGAGATTAAACCTAACAGCAATACACCCAAAAATAATATCAATACTAACAGGAACTGAAAAGCAAGAGTTCATCGCAAAATGATAAGCAAACAGTATTAAAGACTCAATACTATTTTTCAGTATACACATTTCTTTAGAAGACATAATCTAATAATAATAATAATATGGAATTTATAGAGCGCTATATCTTGCAATTACAAACCAGAGCGCTTGTCAAAGACAATTGAAATTTCAAGACATACCTGCAAATCTTATGAATTTTGAGAGCGACAGGAGAACTTCTCGAGATTTGCATTTCATTAGCCTACAAAAATTAAAACTGGACATGGGTTGAAGAAAATGTCGGGGAACAAAATCTTGTCGTAAATGTTTGAAGTGGGGACATTCCATGATAAAATGAAATTAATCCACTAAAACAGACATATTGCATTTTGAACATATTCTTTCTTCCCTTGGTATATTATGGAAACGTCCAACCTCAATAGGAAGTTTGTGACAGCTACAACGAAACTTCATAAGAGCGTAAACATATACATCTGGTAGACAAGTTATATATTTTTCCATACCAAAATACACACACACACACACACTTCTTTTTGGTACTGTTGAACAAAATACTGTCATTTTACATTTTTCCTTTAATCTCTCTCTCTCTCTCTCTCTCTCTCTCTCTCTCTCTCTCTCACCTCTCTCTTCTCTCTCTCTCTCTCTCACACACACACAAACAGTGAAACACACACACTCACACCCCCCACCTCCCTCTCTCACCCCCTCTCTCTCTCTCTCTCTCTCCCTCTCACCTCACTCCTTCCCACCTGACACTCTCCCCCTCCTCCTCCTCCTCCTCCTTTCTCCCCTTCACATAATCAAACCTTTGTTGTTGAAGACAATGACAATGGTGGACAAGGATCCAGCACACTACAAGAGTCTTTGGCGGCAGGCAATGTCGTCGTGTGTGTTCGCTGTCCTTGCTACTGTGATCAGTGAGGTGTGATCTTCCACTGACAATAACAGCCTGCCATTTTTTTCAAAGACGCCGCTTCTTTGGTCACAAACTTCCACGATGATTTCTGTCTTCCTGTTTTGTTTTTCTTTGCTTTTGTTTTCTTTTGCTGTGTGTTGTGTGTTTTTTAATTTTCATTTTTTATTTTATTTTATTATTCTATATCGAGGATAATGGAATAAGCACTCATGTGCTTTTTTTTAAATATCTAGTCCCCGTGTGTATGCGGTTTTGTAAATTTTGTCATTTGTTCCCACCGGCACACAATGGCCTACTTTTACGAAAAGCGGAACAGGATTTAACGTGTGCGCAAGATGTTCTGCTGCGTGTGCGTGTGTGTGTATGTGGGGGGGGGGGGGGGGGGGGGAAGGGTGGGGGAGTAGCGGATTGTGTGTGTAGTATTGTGTGTGTGCGCGCACACGCGTGCGCGCGTGTGTGTGTGTGTGTGTGTGTGGTGTGTGTGTGTGTGTGTGTGTGTGTGTGTGTGTGTGTAAGCGCGTGTGCGCATTTTCCCGCAGACATCACATATAGGCACCTCACTCTTCTATGAAAAGCAACAACAACAAAAATAATACTCAAAACAAAAATAGAAAGAAGAAAGGGGAAAGAAAGAAAGAAAGGGAAGTAGGCATGTAAGCTGGGAGGGGGGGGTGAGAGAGACAGACAGTGGAGAGGAGAGAGACAAAGAGACAGACAGAAAGAGACAGACGGATAGACAGACAGACAGACAGACAGAGTGAGAAGGGGTTGGCAGACAATCGAGGGCACAGAAAGACAGAGAAAGAGAGACGGAGAAAGAGAGAGAAGGACAGACAGACAGACAGACAGAGACAGAGAGAGACAGAAATAGAGACAGAGACAGATAGACACACACACACACACCAGACACACACACCAGACACACAGACACATAGACACAGACAGAGACACAGACAGACAGACACACTCACAGACAGGTTGATATATACACATACAGTTATACAGACAGACAAACAGATAGACAGACAACGAAAAACGAAAGACTCCATTTCTAAAAACCTTGTTGTGAAACCTTCACATCTCAACCGTCTCGTCTCCTAACGGTTTGAACCACCCCCCCCCACCCCCACCCCCACCCCCCACCCCACCCCCGCTCACCCCAAAAACAGAGAAAACAAAAACCCAAAACAACCCCCCCCCCAGACTTCAAACTCCCCACAACACACCCTTCCTTCTGCTGCTTTAAAACTGCACGGATACGGTTCACGATACAGTTCGTTCTCCAGATAACTTTCACACCCCCCCCCCCCCCACACACACACACACACCCCCACCCCACACCCCAATCCTCCCTCCTGACAAAACTCGCACGGTAACAATCACGAAAGGCAGCTGTATTACGTCTGTCGGAGCGTGTGTAGGTTTCCATGACCAAAAGGGCGAGCTGATGTCTCCCCGCCTTGTGTTGCGATAACCAGATGTTGGCAAGAAGTCTTGTGCTTGAGGCGGGGTTCCTTAGGACTGCAGAGAAGTGTTGGAGACATGCTGGTGTCGCGTTTCTGACGAAATTGACGCGACGCCATAGTTGTTACATTAGTGAGAGAAAACAAAACAAAAACAAAAGAATGAAACAACAGAAGACTGTAACAGAAGTAAAAGGATGTTAAAGTCAGTGGATCGGTGGTCTAGAGGTAACGCGTCTGTCTAGAATGCGGAAAGTCCGGGTCGGAAGTGTGCGGTGGTTCGAATCCCGTTTGGGCTCGAAACTTCCCCCCCCCCCCCCCCCCCCCATCCATTAGACCATGAGTGGGGGGTTTGGGCGCTAGTCTTTCGGATGAGACGGATAAACCGAGGTCCCGTGTGTTACACAAAATTATCCAGCGCACGTAAAAGAACCCACGGCAAGTGAGTTGTCCCTGGCAAAATTCTTAGAAAAAAAGCCACTCTGATAGGGAAACAAATACAGCTGCAGACTAAAAACAAAAGGAAACAAAGGTGGCGCTGCTCTTGTGGCGACACGCTCTCCCCGGAAGAGCAGCCCGCGCCGAATTTCACGCAGAGAAATCTCGTGACTTAAAGTGGTATAAATGAAATAAATGAAATGAAATAAATGACAGGTCCTGTAAGTGTATACTCTTTTATGTACATTGTTAGATGACTGTAGTGTGTGAACTCAGAAGAAGAAAAAAAACCTAGATGAGTTCTTCTTCGATGTTATTTTCTAAACTAGACAAAAACAAAGAACGCATGTACGTGCACTTGTTG
>CM054148.1:2912068-2964568 GCA_028751875.1 Rapana venosa
CAAGCCAGAGGCAGAGGGCATAGGAGAAGTGGATTATTTCAGCAGAGTGCTAGGTTCTCTGTCTGTCTGTCTGTCTGTCTGTCTGTCTGTCTGTCTGTCTGTCTGTCTGTCTGACAACAGCGATGGTAGCCAGCCAGGGCAAGGTCTGCATGCTGGCTAATTCTTTGCCAGTGATGACGACAGTGTCTGAGATAAGGGATGCTTTACTAGTGTATGTTTGTCCGTCGTGTCCGACGATGACCTCCAAAACAGCAGAGGAGGCAGCTGCTGTTTTGGAAACTGGGCAGAAATTTGATTATAGTGGAGATAGATGCCTTGCCCACAGTACATCCCCACTCTCTCGGCCAAGTGGGCATAAGGACAGTCAGCGTTGGAGATGTTCTCCAAAGGCCAACCAGCCCCCAGGGCTGCAGCACATAAGGACTGTGCGAGTCAAGCCTCCTAGTCAGAGAGTCATAGTCGATCACTAAAGACTAAGCTGTAAAGTGGAATTCCATGAGTGGGAAAGCCACTGGTCATACAGCTCTCACTTTGCTGTTGGGCTGTAATATATATATATATATATATATATATATATATATATATATATATATATATATATATATATATATATATATATATATATATATATATATATATATATACTATCCCTACTTATAAATAGTACTATGTGTGATGTGTGTGTACGTGTGTTTGTGTTATATATGTGTGTGTGTGTGCGTGCGTGTGTGTGTGTACTGTGTGTGTGTGCGTTGTGTGTGTGTGTGTGTGTGTGTGCCTGTGGTGTGTGTGTGTGTGCGCGCGCCATGGGAATTTGCAAGGAATACTGGCTGTTGTGTCACTGGCATTGTAAAAAATTGAGAAAGGTTATTTGTTTATTCATTCATTCATTCATTCATTCTATTTTATCTAATCTGTTTATTTATTCTTTTATTTTGAAAATAATGGAATAAGCAGGCACGTGCCTGTTTACATCCAGTCCCTGTGTGTATGTAGTTTTGTAAATTTTGTCATCCATTCCCACCAGCACACAATGGCCTACTCGTCCAAAAAGTAGAATGGGTTTTAACGTGTGCGCAAGATGTTCTGCGTGCACTCGCAAATACGACCTCGGTTTATTGTCTTATCCGAAGGAGTTTTGGGAGGAATGGAGTCGGCACTGATGTTAACTCTAAGAAAAAAAAATCCTCGAACGAGATTCGAACCCAGGTCAGCAGATCACGAGTGCAATATTCATCACTCTAACCACTGGGCTGTCCTGCCCCCCATTTTGTAACTTGTGTGTGTATGTATGTGTTTGTGTGTTTATTTTTATTTTATTCTTTTATTTCGAGGATAATGGAATAAGCACTCAAGTGCTTTTTTTCATACAGTCTCCGTGTGTATGCAATTTTGTCAATTTTGTCATCCGTTCCCACATGCACACAATGGCCTATTCTTCCGAAAAGTGCGCGCGCGCGCGTGTGTGTATGTGTTTGCGTGTGCGTGCGTGCGTGTGTGTGTTTGTGCGTGCGTGCGTGTGTGTGTGTGAGAGAGAGAGGGAGAGAGAGAGAGATAGACAGATAGACACACAGAGAGAGACACAGAGAGAGAGAAAGAAAGAAAGAAAAACAGACAGACAGACAGAGAGAATGGGGATCTTCTGTGCGTAGAATGGCTGTGATTTCTTTGGATTAGTAGCAAATCCAGTGACAGTTGGTTACAGTCCAAAAGTGCCGTCAGTTCTAGCTATAATCTGAATACCAAGGCCTACACTAAAATATCTGTATATTTTGAAATGTTACGTTGATAATAATTATTGTCTTCAGCCGAGACAATCTGTAAGCATAACAACCCCGCACGCCCATGTAAAGAGAGTTAAAGAATTCTCTGAAGTTGGAGTATGGTTGTCTATGTGGCGAGGTACTTGACCGGAGTCACACATGCAAACTGCTCATCTAGCGAGTACCTTCAGCGAGTCAGAGTGTGCATTCTGAGGGATGTCCGCCGGCGTGTTAAGCTGGGGAACGCACAACAACAACAACAACAGCAATAACAACAACAAAAGCAACAATAACAACAGCAACGACAACGACAGCATCAAAACAACAACAAAAAGTGCACTTCCTACAAACCCAGCAAAACTTGTCAATATAATTTGACACGCCACACTATAATATATTATTTTTTTCCTTATTTTAATTCATAGTAAAAGGTAAAGGAGTCCCATAACCTATAAGGTCGTAGGGGAGCGAGGCGTCAGAGACCTCACTTCTCTTGGGCCAGCATATTGAGGGCGGTGCCCATCTCCTCTCCCTCGCTGCTTTACCTTCCCTGACCCTAAAGAGGGCAGGTACCCATTTACAGCTGGGTGAACTGGGGGAACTGTACTGAAGCCAAGGCGCGCAAACGGTCACCCATCCAACTGGTAACCACGCTCGACGCTGTTTAACTTGGCTGGGGGAAAGCGAGTGTTCCGACCACTGAGCTATCCCGTCACTATTTTAATTCATACGCACGACAAATCCAGACAGCGTCTGAATGATGAAGTCATTTGAAATGTCACGTTTCTCTGCCTCCACGTGCGGGTGAGCTAACCGACCGCCCATGTTTACAAGGTGATTATCAGGTAAAACAACAGCAGCGACTCTAGCAGCAGAAACAGCAGCAACAATATCAGTAACAATGATTATCAGCGGCACAAACAGCTGGGGTGTGTTGGCCTGCCCTTGTGTCTGTAGCCATGCGTGTGGTCTGAAGTTTACGAGCCTATCTGTGTGTGTGTGTGTGGGGGGGGGGGGGGTTGTGTTGTGTGCGTGTGGTGTGTTGATGTTGTGTGTGTGTTGTATGTGGTGTGTGTACGTGTGTGTGTGTGTGTGTGTGTGTGTGTTGTGTGTGTGTGTGTGTGTGTGTGTGTGTGTGTGTGAGTGTGTGTTGCGTGCGTGTGTGTGTTTGTGTGTTTGTGTGTGGTGTACGTGTGTGTCTACCGTGGTATGTGTTTTTCTCTGCTCTCACTCTCTCTCTCCTCCCTCTCTCTCTCTCTACTCATCTCTGTCCTATCTCTCGCTCTTCTTTCTCTTCTGCTCCTCTCTCTCTTCTTCTCTCTCTCTTCTCTCTCTTCGTCTCTCTCTCTCTCTCTCTCTCTCTTGTGTGTGTGTGTGTGTGTGTGTGTGTGTGTGTGTGTGTGTGTGTGTGTGTGGTGTGTGTGTGGTGTGGTGTGGTGAGGTGTTGTGAGTGTTGTGTTGTGTGTGTGTGTGTGCCTGTCGTCTGTCTGTCTGTCTGTCTGTCTGTCTCTCTCTACTCTCTCTCCTCTCTCTTCTCTCTCTACTTCTCTGTCTTCTGTCTCTATCTGTCTTCTGTCTGTCTGTCTCTCTCTCTCACTGTCTGTCACTTGTCTGTCTTGTCTGTTTCTCGTTTCTCTCTTCTCCTCTCTCTCTCTCTCTCTCTCCTCTCTCTTCTCTCTCTCTCTCTCTCTCACCTCTCTCTCTCTCTCTCTCTCTCTCTCTCTCCTCTCTCTCTCTCTCTCTCTCTCTCTCCTCTCCTCTCTCTCTCTCTCTCTCCCTGCCTCCTTCTCTCTCTCCTCTCTCTCTCTCTTCCTCTCTCTCCCTCTATCTCTTGGATAATCATCCATCATTATCGTTGTCATTATCAGTAGGAACAATAGGCAGCAGCACGCAGCAGTATTATCAGTACAAGAATCAGCATTATTGTCATCGATATCGTCAAGACAAATTGACCAGCGCAACTTGAGACCTGACACTTTACCGAGATATCCAAGACAAAAACGAATCTATGTCTGTTTAATTAATTACATCAGCTTAGGCTGAGGAAGAGGCGCCTATTTTCTGGCACGGCCTAGGAATAAGAATATTAATGTTCATCCTCAGCGAACGTTAGTTAGCGTAAGTATTCGTTACAACTTGCCAACAAGATTCTGTCTTCCTCAAGCTTAGGCATCGCTCGTGCAATTTTACTCACGCCCCCCCCCCCCCCCCCCCCCCCCCCCCCCCCCACAACACAGAACAAATACACACACGTGCGCGCCTACATAAATACAGACATACATACAATGTACGCATATATGCATACACACATACATACATAAATACATGCATACATACATTACATACTACATACATACATAATTAATACATATCCATACACTCACACACACACAAATTACCACACACACACACACATACACACCACAAGAGAGAGAGAAAGAGAGAGAGACAGAGAGAGAGAGAGAGAGAGAGAGAGAGAGAGAGAGAGAGAGAGAGAGAGAGAGAGAGAGAGAAAAGAGAAGAGACAGAGACAGACAGACAGACAGAGAAGCTCACAGAGAGAGAGAGAGAGAAGAAGAAGAGAGAGAGAGAGAGAGCAGAGAGATGAGACAGACAGAGAGAGAGAGAGCATAGCAGCGTTAGAGGAAGGACACACAGGCAGAAAAAGCGATGATTATCCACAGACTGTTACCTTTCCCAGTATCTCCACTCAGTTTTATGTCTCTTTCGGCCCCCGCTTGCTAAAGGCTCCCCCCCCCCCCCCCCCCCCCCCCCTTCTTTATTTGTTCCTGACTCGAGCAGTAGCCGGTCGATTCTTATCTTTGTGGACCCCCCGCTTTTGGATAGGGCGACAGTAAAAAGACAAAGACGCCACGCCAGGGCGAGCCAATGAAAACGCTGGCTGAGTGTTTACGTTTGGTGTCTTTTTACTGGCGATGGCAACTCTCTGGCTCTAGCTCTCTGTCAAGAGGAGTTACGATGGCAGTTGTAAAGTTTACTCCACGCCAGCTGTCGATTCTCTGAATGGAAGGCGAACACGATTTTTTTTAATTAAAAAAGAAAAAAAATAGGGGAAGGATAGGGTGCGTTGGGAGGAGGTGGGTGGGTTGGGGTTGGGGTGGGATGGTGGTGGTGGAGAGTGGAATGCCAGCACAGTGTGTATATATGTGTGTGGGTGGCCCTGTTGTTCAGAGTTCACACAGAGAGAAAAGGAAGAGAGGGGGTGAGAGAGAGAGAGAGAGAAGTGGGAGAGGGGGGGGGGGGGAGAAGAGGGGGAGAAGAAAGGAGCAGAGAGAGAGAGAGGAGAGAGAAGAGGAGAGAGAGAAGAGAAGAGGAGAGAGAAGATGAAGGGAGAGAGAAGAGAAGAAGAAGAGAGAGAGAGAGAGAGAGAGAGAGAGAGAGAGAGAGAGAGAGAGAGAGAGAGAGAGAGAGAGAGAGAGAGAGAGACCAATGGTAAACAGCAATGCAGGCAAATATTCATTAAAAAACAACAACAACAATCAATGTACACAGCTATACTTTTTTTAATCAACCACGCATGCACAGCGCGCGCGCCAAACGCACACACACACACCACACCACTCTTTCTCACTCTCTCAACACACAGACACACACACACGCCGCGCGCGCACAACACACACACACCACACCACACACACACACACACACACTACACTCACACACACACAATTAGTCCTTCGGATGAGACTATAAACCGAGGCCCTGTGTTCGAACGCATGCAGAACATCTTGCGTACACGTTAAATCATGTTCCGCTTTTCGGAAGAGTAGGCCATTGTGTGCCGGTGGAAACAGATGACAAAATTGACAAAAGCGCATACACACGGGGACTGGATGTTTTAAAAAAAAAGCACAGGAGTGCTTATTCCATTATCCTCGATATAAAAGAATAAATTAATTAATTAAAAAAATAATAATAATTAGGTTAGTTCAAAAATATATCAAACTACATCGAAGTCGCATATACACAAAATCTCACCATTAGTGAACCTCGGAGCACTAGCCCAGGAACGAACAACAACAAAAACAAGCCCACACCCAAACCTACATAGAAATAAAGGTAAAAAGGTAAAGGTGTCCCATAACCTATATTAAGGTCGTAGGGGAGCGAGGTGTCAGAGACCTCACTTCTCTAGGGCCAACGTATTGAGGGCGGCGCCCATCTCCTCTCCCTCGCTGCTTTACCTTCCCTGACCCTAAAGAGGGCAGGTACCCATTTACAGCTGGGTGAACTGGGGGGAACTGTACTGAAGCCAAGGCGCGCAAACGGTCACCCATCCAAGTGGTAACCACGCTCGATGCTGCTTAACTTGGCTGGGGGAAAGCGAGTGCTCCGACCACTGAGCTACCCCGAAATAAACTGAAATCAAAATAAGCTAGAAATAAAATTTTCAAAAAAACAACCAACCAGCCCCACCCGTGACACAGAGAGTGAGGACATGATTATCAGCTATCACCGCCTCTCTTTCTCAGGCCCAGGTGCTGATGTGAGGTGACCTGCAACCGTCCCCCCGACCCCCCCCCCCCCCCCCCCCTTCCCCCCCCCCCCCCCCCCTCCCCATCACCTGTAAGTAATTGCCTTACCTGGCCTACCTGGCCTACTGGCCACACTCCCTTGATAAAGCCGCTGAGGCTGCTTTGCTATCTGCTATTTTATTTGTTAGGGTTGCTAAACTTTGCACCCTGTTTTGTAGATAGTGTTTCTTTGTTGGATGGTGGTGTTGGGTGTTTTTTTCTTCTTCTTCTTCTCTGTTGTTGATGTGGGGGGAAGAGGGGAGGGGTTGTTTTTGTTGTTGTTGGTTTGGTTTGGTTTGGGTTTTGAGGTTTGTTTGTTTGTTTGTTTGTTGTTGTTCGTTTGTTGTTTTTTGTTTGCTTGTTTGTGTGTTAAGGGGGAAGGGGGGGGTCTTTTGTTTTGTTTCCACTATGGCTTTGAAAGCATTTTTTTTTTAATGTGATACTAGAAGAACAAAAGACAGTCGCTTCATTTACCAGACATTCAAGAAAATGGCATCTTTCTGGTTAACGCCACAGTATGCTTTTTGAAGCTTTATACTGACTGTTATCTCTGTAACTGTCTCCACCTATACACACCACCCTGTTCCCTTCGTTCGGCTGCAGATACCCTGTGTCATCGAACACCCAGATTCAAACAAACCACTGTTGGTCGTCGCTCTTTGTCTGTCTGTGGTACATGGTCCATCCACTTGGAATGACCTCCCTCTATCGCTTGGCTAAAACAATACATTTGATCATTTTTAAACCCAGCTTCAAAACATTTATTTCTTACCTTACCCCCCCCCCCCCCACCTTCTCATAATCTGTCCATAGTCTTCTACGCCACCCCCATCTTCCTGCCTAAGCGTGCGTGCGTGATGCTGTGGTTGGTCGTTTGTTTTCTTGTGTGTGGTGGTGTGGTGTGTGTGTTGTGTGTGAACTTATGTTCAGAGACAAATCCACATATAATGTCTTTTATGTAAAACAAAGGCACTTTGTATCAAGATGATAATGATGAAGATGAAGACGATGATGATGATGATGATGATGATGATGATGATGATGATGATGATGATGATGACGACGAACGATGACGATGACGATGACAATTGTCACCGTTGTTATTGTTGTTGTTACTGTTGTTGCTATCAAACAATTGACAAGTTGCTACATGTTTTTACGATCACATACAGATTATTGTCCAGTTGTGCAGAGCCATAAATATAGTCAGCTTATGTCAGAATTTGAGAATTCAATGTGTGGTGCTTTTATTTTTGTATAAGTGGAATAAAAATGATAAAAATGACATCCTCTTTATCTCTTTTATCACACACACAGCCGCACCCCATGCGCGCAACACCACCACACCATACGCCCGGCAACACGACACCACGTACATTCTTGACTTTCTCTCCCCTCACATTCATTCTCTACACACCACCCTCTCCACCACCCCTGCCCCCTCTCCTCAACCTTTCCCCCTCATCCCCATTCCCATCTCCCAATCTGTTCACAACTCTAAACGATAGTAGTGACTAATAAACTTCCACTTGGTCTTGATCCTAGCTCCCCCCACCCCCGTCACCCCACCACCACCCACCAACCCCCTCCTCTCCCCCCTCTCCCCTTCTAACCCCCCCCCCCCCCCCCCCCCCCCCCCCCCCCTTCCAGTCTGGAAGGAATGTGGGAACGCAGGTTCATAGCGCATTACAAGGCTACTGTTCTGCAGATAACTGAGACAACGGCGATACATCACAGACAGTTACACCGAGGCTGCTGGCCCCTAGAAACTCACCCCTCACAGCTCACGCTTCACGCCTCACGCGTCATGCTTTGGGCTACAGGAGCTCACGCTTGTTGCTCACGCTTCGCTGCTTGTGCGTTGATGATGATGCCAGAATGCGCGGTTTTTGTATAATTGATCAGAAACAATATGTTGTGGTCCGCTTCTTTTTTTTTCGTTCTAAATATGGGATCTTGTGACGAAGAAAGCCTCCTGATTTTGTTATTGTTCGTAGGGAGGATGAGGAAGGAGCAGAGAAAGCTTTTATTTTTGTTTATTTTGTATTCTTTTATTTCGAGGATAATGGAATAAGCACTCATGCACTTTTTTCATCCAGTCCTCGTGTGTATACAGTTTTGTCATCTGTTCCCACAGGCACACGGCCTACTCTTCCGAAATGGGGAACGGTTTAACGTGTGAGCAAGATTTCGTTGCTTTGCACCGGCGGTCACGGTTTCCAAGGACAAGAACAAAGTCATACATTGTGCCGAGAGCATCTGTTCCTTAGAGAGTCAGACCAACACACACAAAAACCACCACCCATAAATAATTGTATCAGCCATATAGAAAGATGCAGTTAGGCCGCATCGTTACAAAAGCCAGCCTCCCTATCTACTTTTCTAGTGTCATTGTTCCCATACGCGCTACACACATACACGCACGCACACATACACGCACACACACATACACGCACACACACATACACGCACACACACACACACACACTCCATGACTGCATATACATTATCTTTTTATCTCGTGTTTCTTTCTTTAGATAGATGGCTTGATGAAAAAAAGCAAATGCACTGCTTATTCAATGTACCATCTGAAAATAAAAGTTTGACTTGACTTTGACTGGGGGCACACGTGGATTCCAGGAAGGGAACTTGCCCACACTAACTCGATTAATTTTTCTTTGTCGTCTTTCATCCCGAGGACAACTAAACTGGCCGATGGTAAAAGGACCTAACGCATCGACAAAACATGTCAACAGTCCTCCTACCTCTCCCCTCGCGCGTGAACCGCGAAGCACAAGTAGTTGTATGGCGTCTGTTCGTGTGAGGCGCACAGTTCGAAACGTGAGGCCGAGATTCTAGGACCCAGTTAAGTTATTATTTCTCCATTGGAAAATATTCGAAGCAGCGAAAGCTTGCCTCTTCCATTATTTCCGGTGTGTGTGTGTGTGTGTGTGTGTGTGTGTGTGTGTTGTGTGTGTGTATGTGTGTGTGTGTGTGTGTTGTGTGTGTATGTGTGTGTCGTGCGTGTGTGTGTGTGTGTACGTGAGAGAGAGAGGGGAGAGGGAGGGAGAGAGAGGGGAGAGGGGAGAGAGAGAGAGAGAGAGAGGAGAGAAGAGAGAGAGAGGAGAGAGAGAGAGAGAGAAGAGAGAGAGAGAGGAGAGAGAGAGAGAGAGAGAGAGGCAAATGCAATTTTATTTCCCGAGGGTAATAGATTGCTACAAAGAATTTTTGTTTTCATCCAGCCCTCAAGCATGTAAAGGTTAAATAAAAACACTGCAAGGATTAAAAAAAAAAAGAAGCAAACTATGCAAATGAATACACATGCACACACATGGATGCCAACAGATGCGCAGAGAAGAGAGAGAGAGAGAGAGAGAGAGAGAGAGAGAGAGAGAGAGAGAGAGTGAGTGAGGAGTGAGTGAGTGAGTGAGTGAGTGAGTGGTGTGGTGTGTGGTGTGTGTGTGTGTGTGTGTGTGTGTGTGTGTGTGTGTGTGTGTGTGTGTGTGTGTGTGTGTGTGTGTGTGTGCATCCTAGATCCTGTTTTCACGCGCTACACTTTTAAACACACACACACAGACTCATCCATGAATGGAACCCTGAACAAAAGCCTTGGGCAACTTTTATTTTCAGTCTGACAATATTTGTCCTTTATTTGTATTACTTTTCAACGAGTCATGACAATGTTTTAAAGTCATTCTAAGGGCTGCGAGCCGGCTACCCAACCCTACTCCACAGAGGGGGAGGTAGGCTTTTCCCAATGCTCTGACCAGCAGGGACACGATGACCGACCAACTGACTTTATTTGCTTTTGAATTCTTACACCATCGTTTCCAATACCTCAGACCACAACGACGTGTTTATTCCAGTATGCTGTTAGAAGTAGTAAGTATCTTCAGTTTAACGTCTATTCACATCTAGTGATTTTAGACCAAGAGAAGCTTATAAAATGCACTTGAAAGTCCAAAGTAACAAGAACAATTAATAATAATGTCAAATAACATTGTGCAATCAAACCTATAACAATCAAAACTGTAGCATTCTATAGATACTAAATTATCGGACTTTTTATCAACTCAAACAATGTCCAACAATAACGAGGATTCAGATAAAACTTGATCCAGTGATAAACTAGACAGCATGTAAAAATGAAGTTTAAATGTCCACACTGAAAAAAGGATATGACTGTTAATGTACCCAAATACAGCTTACATCCTTGAGTATTTTGTCCCGACAGCATTCCTTTCAACTTGTGTACATGAGGGACAACACGTTTGGGCGGCTATACCAATCGGTGACTTTGCCAGAAATTATAGTTTGAAAATTCACTGTATTTCTTGTACAAATACTATGAAGACGATGACCAGAATCACTCATCTTTCTGAAATGCTTCCAGCAGGCATTTTGCAGCAAGCTGTATCCCTCATGTAGAGATAATGAAACATTCGTTTCACAAGAATCGTGCTCCATATTTTGTTAAGTTGACCAACTGTTTCAATGAAATACATTTCACGTACTAATGTGACAGAAAGCTGCTTCATTCCAGCCATGCTGTTTGTACAGCCAGAGACCACAGACACTCTCAATGAGTCAGTGCAAAGCGTCACCTTGAAAACGTGAAAGAAGACGAGTTGTGCAAAACTTGCATTTTTTCTCAGCAGTCAGTTGGGCAGTCATGTGTCAGTGGTGTGTGCTCACCACTCGATCAAAAAACTTAAGGTATACATTCATCGTATACATTCATCAGTTCTGTACAGGTTATGAAATACATGCAAAATGGAAGCGATACTGGTTACAGGAAATATCTGCTTATCCTCTGAAGGAATATGCAATTTTTTTTCATTCAGATGGGCAAGCTTTATCATCACATTATTTTAAAGGTAATTCA
The DNA here is from genome assembly GCA_028751875.1 of Rapana venosa. Taxonomy (NCBI): domain Eukaryota; kingdom Metazoa; phylum Mollusca; class Gastropoda; order Neogastropoda; family Muricidae; genus Rapana; species Rapana venosa. Next base: position 2,923,252 of record CM054148.1, read on the forward strand.
ATAGGGTTGCAAAAGCTTATTCACACCTTCGTACATTTTCAGTAAGGATTCTAGAAACAAGCTTAACTGGTTTCAGGGGAAAGGTTCTTTTTTAAGTGCACCAACAGAGCAAGAAACGACTGACGACACTTGCTCCCGAAAAGCAAAAGACTCAGCAGGCTGCTGTCAAATGAGCTTTCCAGTCCACTAGGGCTCCCAATCAATTTGGAAATCAGTTTCAAATGCACTATATTGTAAAATAGTACACATAAAACTACTGTTGACACTAAAATAGTAGAAAATATGTGGGGGGAGTAAACACACACAGTGGAGGACATGACATAAGTGAACCCACCAGATACCATGCAAAGCTGAGGTCTAACAGTTCCAGATAAAGAAAATAAAGACATGATTTAAGCCATGTCCTTTGGTTAACATGTCATGATCAAAAAGTGATACAGCCAACAAGCTACACACTTTATTTTTAGGCAGAAGTGGGGGCATTTCTTTGAATAGCTACATGCACCTCGATCATATACACAAATTCCCGGTGTCTATATTCATCTCAACAAATGGAAGGAATTCATGCCCAGATAAAACCAAAATTGTTCAACCCACCAAAAATGAATATTGAAACATCACATGTCAAAAAATAATTACTGAACATGTAAATTTAAAATCATCATGAAATTCACACCAGAAAGGGCAAAGTTATATTTGGCAGAAAATGAGACAGTTTCATTGGGTCACATTTTAGTAGTGTTATCATGCTCGCTGTGTATGTACAAGATGGAACATGTGAAGTCAAGCAACCCAATGTTGAAAGAGAAACGCATGCACGCCCCTTACAGCCGGGGGGTGATATCAAGCCCAAGACAGGCACAGGCTTCATAAGCAAGGCCATACAGCCACTACACACTTGATGACATCAGGCTGTTCTGCAATACTCATCTACAGGTACAGTGGCTAACACAGCAGTTGACAATACCCAAACTCTACCATCTATAGTTAGGAACAGAAAGGCATCAGTAATAAACTGCTTCATTTTGTGTTCAGTACTTAAAATGGAGTACATCAAAAATGCAAGAATAAAAGGAACATCATATTGGGGTGATGAAGTCTAAGCAAACTTGGCTAACTGTTTCAATACACAAATGCTTAAGATGAGATCACCAAGTAGAGACAAGTGGAAATGCAAGGGCTTTGAATGCAAGACGAGCTGTCCGCCAGCATTCGTTACTGAACTGGTTTCTTTACGTTTATTTGCACAAAATGATCTAAAGCACCCCCCAAAAAACCAAAACAAAACACCCAACAACAACAAATCAAACCAATAAAAATCATGATGCAGCCAAGAGTTTCGTACAACTGCTTGTAAATAGTTTACAACCTGCTACTACAAAACCCACACACACATGCTAAATCACTTTCTTGTTTTATACAACCCAGGTTTTATGAGAGTACAAACATAAAAGCAATAGGAAAAGCTAAACAAACAACAATTCTGTACCACACTGTATTATTGCAGTTTAAAATGACAGTAGGGAAAAAATACACGGTTCTGGAAGTAAACATATTTTTTAAGTCAAAATATGCACTTTTATGTACTACCTTAATATTTCCTCCACCTCCACCCCTTTCAAAATTATGGCAACTTCTTTAGAGTAAATGGTTACAGCTGCAGCAATTTTAATATTTCTTATCACACATAGATAACTTAAAATTTATCCCAGTAACGTGCTGTTTCATACTGAACTCCCCCCCTCCAAAAATCACACACACACACACCTGAACATACTTTCTACCCCTAATAATACCCCTTTAATGCATCCTCACTATCCCAGTACAACCCTCACCCCAAAAAATCCAGCTCCCCTTACGTTTTTAGTAAAGTTTTTTTTTCCTTCTCAAAACCAGCCACTTACAACCCCCCCAACTAAATGATTGTTCACTCATGCATTCAAAAACAATCACCCTCATCTTTGGCTTTTAAATGAACTGTCTTCTTTCTAAAATGCTCCCCATCCCTTACCTAAACAAACAGTAGCTGTCTCCCTCCCCCCCCCCCCCCCCCCCCCCCCCCCCCCCCCCATCCTCATCATGACACCTCTCCCCATCCCCATATATCAACATTCTAACCCCCAACCCCGGATTCCTACCATCCTTTTCCCCTCAAATTCTACCACCTCACTCCTTTATCCTCCCGTCAACCCGAAGAACATTGTCAGAAAGTGTGCCAGCATATACCGTTTGCCCACCTGCCTTTTGTGTCCACATGTGGGGCCAGGGTTAAAGGTAAAGTTAGGGTTAGTGTTAGTGTTAGTGTAACAGTTAATAGCGGGTAAGGGTTGTCTGTCAGCTGGTCGGTCTGAATGTTAATAAACTGCATGTGGACACAACAGCATATAGACTAAACGGTATGTAGCTGTACACCAGTATTATTTCACTTCATCTCATGACGCTTATAGCCCATTGACCACGATGGCCACACCCATCTCGCAATAGTTTGGAGCTTTAAATCAATATCACTTGTTTTATCAACAGCTAGGGCTATGCACTAGACTTCGGTGTCCACCAAGTTTCAGTTTTGCTATCATCAAAGTCATGTCAGCCCCGCCTAAGACATTTTTAACAAGATGCAACCATTAGAAAAGAGCCCCGATTAAACCATGTTAAGAAAAAAAGTATCAGCTAAAGTCTATCAGCTACCCATGTTTTTCCCCCATCTCCACTGCTCTAACTGTGCATCCATACCCCTTCTAAACACCCTTTCCTTTCCTTGCCCCTCCTTTCAAACTCATGTCTCCTTCCCAAAACCACCCTCTTTTCACACACACACACACAGAAACTGATGAATGTCATCGACACCAATGCTCTTTCTTTGTAAGTATAGGAGAAGGTCTGACTGACACTTTGATCTAGCTAATATGTGCTATTTTATAATTTTGTGACAATGTTTACTTCCAAGAACCGATTATTTTTTCTTATAAAAAAATTAACAAGTATTGCCAGTTATAAAATCTTCGAGGAGCAGATCATGACAATAGAATCGTCTTAATAATTCGACCCTATTCATCCAAGAGAAAAAAAAAAACAAAAAAACATTGCCAGTTCCACAAGGCCTCATCACTTGGACAACGATACTTTTGCAACCATCACTAAATTGAATTTCTTTTTTTTTAAGCATCACAAATATTTGCCATCGTTTCTACAAGCAATAATAACAAATTCTAGGGCAGGCATATTTTCTCAAAACAGTTCATCAGGCTTTAAAACAAAACAAATGAAGTTGAAAAGTCCTTCAAGATAGCCCACTAATTCTTTCCAATCCCCAGTTGAATGAAAAATGTAACGATACTCATTCTTAAGATGTCACGAGAACTGGTTAATTTTGGAGTTGATCAGTATCCAGAAACACTTATGATACATTTGTTTTATTGAAATGTTTGCTAAGCTATATATTTTATGTAAAATGACTTTTACAAAAAGTTCCAAACGTGTTTGTATTTCAAAACTAGCTAAAGACCAGATAATATGCAATAGAGCAATGTAATGTAAGAATAAGGATAAACTGACTTTCACAACGCTTGGAGTATACTTGAACAAATTGTACTGGAAACAGACTGTTATGAGAAAAACCTTAAACACTCATGAGAATATTGAAAACAAATTGGAATATTTGTCATTGCTATGACAGCTGTCTACATCATACAAAGTCTGTTCACATGTATTTATCCATGATCGCCGATTGTTGAATGTCTCATGGCTTTGATGTTCCTACATGTACGTTGTATTGTACATGTAAAACGTTTGCATTTAAAAAACCGGGTTTTTTTTAAGTATAGCAAAACTAAACGAAGCAAAAATAAGTTATTGTTCCAACCCAAAACAAAAAGTTGTGTCAATACCAGAGTACTTTATCAAGAAATCAATGGACATTTTAAAAAGACACTAATATTTGTTTTTGAAAGTTGAGAAGTTATGTCAGGAACTGCTCAGCTCCCCTGACTCCTGGACGTTTGTGCTATAATGTAGAGACATGTGTGCTATACTGTAAAGACATGTGTGCTATAATGTAAAGTCATGTGTGCTATAATGTAAAGTCATGTGCTACCCTTAGGAAGGGGAAGGAACACGCTCAAGACATGTCCATATATTTTATTATATTATATTATATTATATTATATTATATTATATTATATCATGCCTGTAAATGATTGAGTGCAAGCGCGTCGATTTGTTTGTGTGTGTTGTGTGTTTTTACAAGATTCAGCGCTATATAAATTCCATATATTATTATTATTATTATTATTATTATTATTATTATTATTATTATATTGTATTATATTCTGTCGTCAATGGTTGGCGCTGACCCATTGGTTGGCTGGTCTCTTGATGCACCACCGTTCCACGCTGATGAGATCTGGAGATGTAAAAAATGAAATGTCAGGCCTTAGTATATATTCTATAGTTTTGTCATTATTTTAACTTCTGTCACACATCCATCCCAGTATTTCATTTTTATTTCATGTTAACAGCCCTACCGACCACGAAAGCCATACCAGGGCTGTATTTCATTCAGCTTCAGTGGCTCCAGTAGCATTCGCTTCAGTTCAAAATATGAAAATCTGAATACGGTGCTCTTTTTCATTTGAATACTAAATCAAATATACCAGTATCAGGTTTAGTTTTGTTCAATATTTGTACAAATTCTACACAGAAACCGCGTTTAGAACAAAATTGTGATTTCCCTGGGGCTTGATTTGAACATATACGAGCATCTCTGAATTTAATGGCAACTATCTCATCCGTCAAAAGAACTATGTGCTGTGGGGATGGGGTTGGATTAGTTACTTGCAGTCCCACACTATTTATTTGCATCTTTCTCTGTCTCTTTCACATAGTTACTTCTGTCATCATTTTATTTTCTAGTTACTTCTGTCATCATCTTTTATTTTCTAGTTACTTCTGTCATCATCTTTTATTTTCTTTTTTGTTTTGCTAGTTTGTGCCCAGTGTTCAATATTTTCAGCTCGAACCATTTAAGTTTAATTGTGTTACTGTTTTGATAATTTATATTGGCTTGTCCATATTTCTTTTCAGAATATTTCTATCATTTTGTCATGGCTGCAGTGCCATTCTAGAGCTGTGAGTGGGGCCATAACCAGTTATTTTGCTTTGAAGACATTGCAAGAGAAGCTGCTGCATACTCTTGGTTACTCCTTTCTTCCAGCAATAACTAATGTTTGCGATTCTATGAACAGCAACTGTTTTGCGTTTTCTTTTAAAAAAAATCTGCTCCGATTTAAAAAAAATCTTTTAAATTTATGGACGAACTTTAGAAATAGTGTTGTCAGATGCAAACGGCATTTTGAATTAGACTAAAGTAATCAATGGTACTGGAAATCCTAATAGTGTTATTTCAATCATCGCTAATTTGAGCGCAACATTTTGAAACAAAGTGAATTTACATCTGCCTTTACATAGTCAAAAGTTCAGCTTTATTAACTTGAATGTTTCTCATACAATGTTATTGCTTTAGAAATCAAATTTGAAATCATTCTCTTGACATTGTCGCAACTTGCCCTGCTAAGATAGATTTCAAAACAAGTCGCTTTTAACTACTGACTTAAAAATCAGTTTCGTACCTCATCAGTGAAAGCTATCTCCATACTGTGATCTGAACACATCGCTGACTAAATCTTTTTCCCTACCAACAATGACACAGTGACAGATGATCTAAGTGTGAGGTCCTAACCTGTCACTGTCGTTTTTCAAAGAAACATTCCGCTCATTTTCTGAATGCATGAATGGCATTGAGTTAAGAGTCTGTAAATGCTGATTTTCTTACCAAGATTTTTGTAGAGGCTGGCTGTGTCGTGGTTCCCCCTCCTGCAGCCAGTTGCAATATCAGTGGTGGCGACAGAATGTCGACTGGTTCTTCCGTTCTTCCGCATCGCACAGGAACCTGTTCTTCCGCGTTCCCTGGCCGTGTTCAATTTTCAGTCTGGTCTGGATGGTAAAGTCTGCAGTCTGTCGCTGTGACACTAGTGGTCCCCTCAGGTTTTTGTTTTTCCTGGAGCTCTACTGGTGTTGGCTTGGTCTGGTGTCCCAGTGTTGGAAGTTAGGGAGGGACTGCAAGATATGGGAAGGAAGGGGGCTTGTGGGCCTGTGCCACAGAGGCACTGGTCAGTGTGGGATATTTTCAGGCGTTGGAGATGGGATAGGAGCTGGCAGTGTCCTGTTGGCGGTCTAAAGATGGTGACTTGAGCAGCTGTGGCTGAAAACGCCGTTATGTGCAGGCGCTGGTGCCAGGCTTTGCTGAAGGTGTTTCTCGGGATTTCTTGTTTCGCTGGGGGAGACTGGGAGGGCTGGCTGCCCAAGCCTCGGGCAGGCCCTTTGCCTCTTCACTGCCGCTAATGCCACACTGGGAGGGGATCCGTTGCTGCACCACTACACTTCTCTGGTTGAGGAGTCCTAGCTCTTGTCTGGATCCTGTTCAAATGCAGGTCCTGAGAAGATTGCCACTAGGAATGAATGGCACCTGGTTCCTTTCTCTTGAACACGTAACAGTGCCTGGCCATCTTTGACTTCAGTACTCCCCTCCCTCTTCTCACGGTACCTGGTAAAACAGATGTGCATCACAAAGTAAGTAGTAGGAAAATGAGGAAATGAGAAAACAAAACAAAGGAAACAATGGACAGAAAAGCAGTGAACAGTTCATTACAGACCAATTACAACAGACCAGACCAGGAGGGAAGTCAGGCAGAAAATAGCACATCAGTAAGAATAGAGGCAGAAAAGGAACTGAATAAGAACAGAGAAAAAAAGAAAATGTGAAAAGCTGACAGGTAGTAAGCACCAAATATCTTCTGGTTAATGACAAGGGAAGGAACACACAGTAAAGAGAATCAACGACAGACAGAAGCAATGGACAGGTGACTAACAAAAGACAAGACTTTACCAGGCAAGGATTCAAACACTCCATGCACACGCGTGCAAATTACACATGTACTGTAAACCATGTGTTTAAGTCAGCTGAAATATCGTAGTATATATCTAATATGTACTTACATGGTAGAGGGTTAGTCCTCAGCTCTTGATGATGGATGGGGGTCCCCAGCTCAAGGCATGGCACCAGTGGCAGATGAACAGCACCAGCAGGACCACCATGTGATCAGCATGACAACTTAACTAGCCCTAGTGTTAGCGACCTCTGCAGCTGTCATTAGCTAGAAGAAAGTACCAAGATGGCTTGAAACACGCTTAAAAGAATAAGTTGTGACAGTCACTGGTCCTCCTCTAAAGTGGATTTTTTGGGTTGTTTTTGTTGTTTTTTTTTACTGGACTTTGACTTGAAGTGAGCCACACACCAAGGCCTGAGCTACTTCACTCCTACTGCAGTACACACCCACGAGTCCAAGCATGCTTATCTACCGATGTAATATCTAAGCTTATTTCATATTTTGATTACTGTAACTCTCTTTTGGCTAATCTACCAGCATCATCCATCCACTCCCTTCAATGAATACAATACTCTGCAGCTTGAGTAGACCTCAAAAAGAAGAAAAAAATCTTAACACATATACTCTTTTCTAGTGGTCCAGTTTCACAGAAAGTAAAGTTTTAAGATCAATACTGCTGTTCTATACGTCTCCACACCGCAGCACTCTCACACGTCTTCACCTGTACAATCATTATCTATGCTCTCCTGAAGATGCCCTTTGCTTAAAAACACCTAGATTCAAACAAATCACTGTTGGTCACTTGCTGGTTCATCGATCTGGATCTACCTCCCTCTCTCCCTACGTCAGAAGCCTACTTAGGACACTTTCAAATCCAGCCTTGAGACACTTTTCAAACAAGATCAAGATTTTCCCCTACTGTTTCATTTCATATCTGTCTCCTACCTTTCAACATCCAGATCTCCATCACCCCACCAAAAGATATTTTCGTGTGCGCGTGGTGTGCATCTATTTTGCGATTGGTTGGAAGTGTTTGTTCAAGATGAATGTAAGTGCTTTGATTTGTTCAAGATATAACGCTATGTAAATTCCATGTACTATTATTATCATTATCATCATCATCATTATGAATATTATATGAAAAGCCTTCAGGGTTAAGCCACCTTCACACCCACAGTTACACGACCCTCTGACCAAATTTTAAGTCACGGTCATCTTCACTTCAAAGGAAAGGGTTTCTACCAAACACTGTCAGTCCCTTCAAAGATGATTTTCTGTCCAGGTTACCAAGATCACCGTCACCAAGACTGCTCCCTTGCTTTTGTTTGTATTAATTATTGATCTCTAGGGGGTTTCTGTGTTAAGGCGCTTCTATGGGGAAGGTTTAGGTTTGTGGTTTTTTTTTAGCGGTTTTGTTTTGTTTTTTGTTTGTTTGCGTGTTTGTTGGTTGATGGTGTTTGGGTTGTTTGTTTTTTTTTTGGGGGGGGGGGGGTGGGAGGAGAGGGCAGGTATGTGTTTTTTTTTGTTTTTTGTTTTATTTTTTACTTTTTTTCCTTCTTATTTATTTTCCTATTTAGTTTTGTTTTTTGGTGAATTTTAGTCGGTTTCGTTTATTCACGGTATTGTTTAGTTTAACATTTGCCCATTTTGTTTTGGTTTGGTTTGGTTTGGTTAATTTTATTCACGGTATGATTTATTCACCTTTGTCATTCTTGGTTTCTGTTAATCTATACTGGTTTGGTTTGTTTTAGTTTTAGTTGGTTTAGTTTTATTACGGTATGGTTTAGTTTATTCACATTTATCCACATTTGTTTTAAATTGTTTTGGTTTGGTTTAGTTTTTAGTTGGTTAGTTATTTCAGTACGGTTTAGTTCATTCGCATTTGTTATGTTTCGTTTTATATTGGTTTACTTTGGTTTGGGTTTTTTTAAGTTTTAGTTTTATTCACGGTATGGTTTATTCGCATTTGTCATGTTTCGTTTTATATTGGTTTGTTTTGGTTTGGGTTCTTTTTTAAGTTTTAGTGGTTTAGTTTTATTCACGGTATGGTTTATTCACATTTGTCATTTTTCGTTTTATATTGGTTTGTTTTGGTTGGTTTAGTTTTATTCACGGTTTGGTTTATTCACATTTGTCATGTTTGGTTTTATATTGGTTTGTTTTGGTTTGGGGTTGTTCTTTTTAGTTTTAGTTGGTTTAGTTTTATTCACGGTATGGTTTATTCACATTTGTCATTTTTCGATTTATATTGGTTTTGTTTTGGTTGGTTTAGTTTTATTCATGGTTTGGTTTATCACATTTGTCGGTGTTTTTTGTTTTATATTTATTTAGTTCAGTTTGGTTTTAGTTGGTTTAGTTTTACTTACGGTATGGTTTATTCACATTTGTCATTTTTTTATATTGACTTTTATTTATTTATTTTGGTTTAGTTTGGCTGGGGTTTAGTTATAGTTTTATTCATAAATGGTATGGTTTGATTTATTCACATTTTATCATTTTTTGTTTTATATTGGTTTGGTTTGGTTTAGTTTTATTTACGGATTGGTTTAGTTCAGGTTTATTTTGGTTTAGCTTCAGTTTTAGCGTTTCATTGTTTAGTCTGGGGAGGGCCGTTTTCTTTTGGGGTTTTTAAAAACTGTTTTAAATTCTGATAATGTTATGTCCTTTGTTTAGTTCTACTTCATTTTAAATCCCCACTGTAATTTGTTTATTTTAAGTTCCCGTTTAGTTTTTCGTTTCTAAGTTTACATACTCTAAATATTTGACTTCAGTTTTGGTTTTATTTTATTCAGGAACAGTTTTTACATCTTTCTAGCAAGGGAATATTCTAGCAATCAAGCTTGGTGTCCAGTGATCATCTAAAGGCATCTGGCTGGTTGTCCAGAAGACTTACGAACCATTCCCTAAAGCTGAAGAAGCTAAATCTGATCAGAACAGCAGAAAACGTTAAGGAGTGACACGAATTACTTCCATCTGCAAAGACTATACAGATGTGCTCCTAGCTACTTTCTGAAGACATGCTTCAGAACTAGGCATGGCAGTTATAGCTAGTCTGCACTTTACAGCTCTAGTTCATAATTATTATCATATTCATGTTCAGCTGTAACTTTCCACAACTATTTCTCTTATCGACTTCCTTTTCCTGAAATGTTTCGGATTTGAGGAATCATGCATGCTTTTTGCGATAAACATTTGCAGAACCATGACTCCACTGTCTGACATAACTTGCCGAACACGCCGTAAGCTCTTTTACCCCAAAACCTCTGGAAACTGTTTTTGAAGAACGAGCATTGGGACTCTAGAATACCCTAACTCCACAGACCAAAACAAAAGAACACGTGTCTATACCCCAGAACTATCAATAAGAAACTATCCAAAGGGCTGGCTTACAAATAGAGCTTTGTCATGCTTCCTCCATTTCCAATTTTCTACAAAAGCTTACAAATTCATCAATGCTATCACATGCAGTCCACTGGCACTGTACCCTATGCTAATGCACTTCATCTCCTGCTCTCTGCTGAAGGTTCATGGCTGCTGGTCAGTATCTGATGACAAAGCACATACACAGAATTGTCACAAACATAAAACTTTTTTTTTTTAATTATCATTCCTGAAGATCCGAATCAGTATAATCTATTTCTTAGCTACCCACAGTTTAAAAAGATTTCCTCCATTTCCCATTCCCTACAAAAGCCTACAGATTCATGAAGTTATGACATGCCACTTTTGGCAATAAACTGTTAACCGATGAAAATAATTTTCAATGAATGCAGATAGTGTGTGTGGGTGTTGGTGTTTTGTGTGTGCGTGGTGTGGTGCGGTGTGGTGTGGTGTGGTGTGTGTGTGTGTGTGTGTTGTAATTTGAATAAACAGAGATTTCGGTCCGGGATTAACTCTGCATGAAACCGTCGGTCACGCTAGGAAACTACTACATGTAGCAGTGCTACCCCTTAAAACTTACTGTTGCAGTGTACTGCTTATCTTTAACCAAGTGGCTTTTTCTACAGAATGTTGCCAGGGACTATTCTTGATGCCGCGGGTTATTTTACGTGTGTGCATAAAAAGAGAGAAGAAGATAGTGTGTGTGTGTGTGTGTGTGTGTGTGTGTGTGTGTGTGTGTGTGTGTGTGTGTGTGTGTGTGTGTGTGTGTGTGTGTGTGTGTGTGTGTGTGCGTGCGTTGCAAGAGGAAAGATTGTTTCTTTTACAATACTTTAAGGGATAACTTTTGGAGTTGTTTTCAAGTTGTCACGTTGCGAGATTTGTTTATGAACAAGGTGCAAACCTATCAAACCATAGACTACCTTTCGGACTTGATATAGGGTAATACTCACTGGTCGTGGGGGGAAATGGGCTGTTCCTTCCACAAGATGCTGGCAGGTGACATTTCAGAGACAGCAGCAGCAGGAGAAGGTATTTCAGAGACAGCAGCAGGAGAAGGTATTTCAGATACAGCAGCAGGAGAAGGAAGGTATTTCAGATACAGCAGCAGGAGAAGGTTGGTATTTCAGATACAGCAGCAGGAGAAGGTTGGTATTTCAGATACAGCAGCAGGAGAAGGTTGGTATTTCAAAGACAGCAGCAGCAGGAGAAGGTATTTCAGAGACAGCAGCAGGAGAAGGAAGGTATTTCAGATACAGCAGCAGGAGTAGGTTGGTATTTCAGATACAGCAGCAGGAGAAGGTTGGTATTTCAGATACAGCAGCAGGAGAAGGTTGGTATTTCAGAGACAGCAGCAGCAGGAGAAGGTATTTCAGAGACAGCAGCAGGAGAAGGTTGGCATTTCAGATACAGCAGCAGGAGAATGTTGGTATTTCAGATACAGTGTAGGAGATGGTATTTCAGATACAGTAGCAGGAGGAGAAGGCTGGTATTTCAGATACAACAGCAGGAGGTTGGTATTTCAGATACAGCATCAGCAGGAGAAGGCTGGTATTTCGGATACATCAGCAGGAGAAGGTATTTCAGATACAACAGCAGCTGGAGAAGGTTGGTATTTCAGATACAGCAGCAGGAGAAGGCTGGCATTTCAGATACAGCAGCAGGAGAAGGCTGGTATTTCAGATACAACAGTAGGAGAAGGCTGGTATTTCAGATATATCAGCAGAAGAAGGTTGGTATTTCAGATACAGCAGCACGAGAAGGTTGGTATTTCAGATACAGCAGGAGAAGGCTGGCATTTCAGATACAACAGCAGCAGGAGAAGGTTGGTATTTCAGATACAGCAGCAGGAGAAGGCTGGTACTTCAGATACAGCAGGAGAAGGCTGGTATTTCAGATACAACAGCAGCTGGAGAAGGCTGGTATTTCAGATACAGCAGGAGAAGGCTGGTATTTCAGATACAACAGCAGCTGGAGAAGGCTGGTATTTCAGATACAGCAGCAGGAGAAGGCTGGCATTTCAGATACAGCAGCAGGAGAAGGTTGGTATTTCAGATACAGCAGCAGGAGAAGGCTGGCATTTCAGATACAGCAGCAGGAGAAGGCTGGTATTTCAGATACAGCAGCAGGAGAAGGCTGGCATTTCAGATACAGCAGCAGGAGAAGGTTGGTATTTCAGATACAGCAGCAGGAGAAGGCTGGTATTTCAGATACAGCAGCAGGAGAAGGCTGGTATTTCAGATACAGCAGCAGGAGAAGGTTGGTATTTCAGATACAGCAGCAGGAGAAGGTTGGTATTTCAGATACAGCAGCAGGAGAAGGCTGGTATTTCAGATACAGCAGCAGGAGAAGGTTGGTATTTCAGATACAGCAGCAGGAGAAGGCTGGTATTTCAGATACAGCAGCAGGAGAAGGTTGGTATTTCAGATACAGCAGCAGGAGAAGGCTGGTATTTCAGATACAGCAGCAGGAGAAGGCTGGTATTTCAGATACAGCAGCAGGAGAAGGTATTTCAGATACAGCAGCAGGAGAAGGCTGGTATTTCAGATACAGCAGCAGGAGAAGGCTGGTATTTCAGATACAGCAGCAGGAGAAGGCTGGTATTTCAGATACAGCAGCAGTCAGCAGGTACCAGTTCATACTTCAACAGTGGACACTGCATCTCGGTACGGGATTTTCCACCTGCAAACAGTTATTTACCGAGTTACTCTATTCTTAGCGCGCGCGCGCGCGCACACACACACACACACTTTATTAGCTATATACAACTATAGCTGGAAGGGTGGGTGTGTGCGCACGCACCTCATGTGCGTGCATGTATGGGTAGGGCAATGCGTGTTGACAGAAAGACACACACACACAAAAGTGTGTGTGTGTGTGTGTGTGTGTGTGTGTGTGTGTGTGTGTGTGTGTGTGTGTGTGTGTGTGTGTGTGTGTGTGTGTGTGTGTTCCTGCGTGCATGTGTGGAATTTTTCAGATTACTTTCTATTTATTGTTCTTATATAGGCCTATAGCTTGTAACCCACAGGAATTTCTCTCTTCGAGATAAAGTATTGGTATCGGTATTGCGGTAACCTATTGCTATTATGCTGACATGTACTCTTCCCCCCCCCCCCCCCCCCCCCCCCCCCCCCAATTTGCGAGTTTACAAGAAATATATTTTTCAATATTAAAGATGAGCTGTGACAAGAAAAGATTTCCAATCCAACCTGTCTGTTACCTTTCCGTCAACCAGGATTTACTTTATTTTTAACCCTACTTGGGCAGCAAGGGGAGATGACAACCGTCAAGCCTGCTGGCTACTGAGCAGAAGAGAGAAATGTTCACCTGTGAAATAATAATAATAATAATGTATGGAATTTATATAGCGCTGAATCTTGTAAAGCAACAAATCAAAGCGCTCAGATTTCATTTCATACCACTTTAAGTCACGGCAGATTTCTCTCCGTGAAATTCGGGCTGCTCTCCCCGGGGAGAGCGGGAGAGCGCGTCGCCACAAGCGCTGCGCCACCCTTTTTTTTTTTTTTTCATGTCTGCAACTGTATTTGTTTCCCTATCAGAGTGGCTTTTTTCTAAGAATTTTGCCAGGGACAACTCTCTTGTTGCCGTGGGTTCTTTTACGTGCGCTAAATAATTACGTGTAACACACGGGACCTCGGTTTATCGTCTCATCCGAAAGACTAGCGCCCAGACCACCACTCATGGTCTAATGGATGGGGGAAAAGTTTCCGGTCCAAACGGGGTACGAACCGCCGCACACTTCAGACCCGGACTTTTCGCTTTCTAGACACATGGAGCTATCAAGAGCACTATGCCCCGGCTTCTGATTGGCTGCTGCAATCACGTGTCCGGAATCCGCCATCTTGGTTTTTCGTCTGCTACGACAGAACGGCCTGTCGTATTGTTTGATAGATGATAACTTTCCCCTTCTCCAATGAAAATTTGAACGTCAAGAAATACTCTACAACTTGAACTTCAATCTGTGTCGCCGTGTTCTGTTGTCTGACGTCACACTGACATTTTTCAAGTAAAAGTCGTAAACTGGCTTACTTTATCACACTCTCGATATCAACTGAAGCATAGAAGTAGAGAGGTTCCGTAAAATGGGACAGAGTTCGACAACAGAGTCACTGTTTATTAGCGGACGAAAAACCAAGATGGCGGATTCCGGACACGTGATTGCAGCAGCCAATCAGAAGCCGGGGCATAGTGCTCTCGATAGCTCCATGTTTTCTTAGACAGGCGCGTTACCTCTAGACCACCGATCCACTAAATGAACATGAACAGCAAGTAGCCATACAACTTTGCACCAGCTGAAATATGTGGAAGGCAAACAGGTTGCTGTCATACTAGTTTTTGTTTCGTTGTTTTTGTTTGTTTTTTGTTTGTGGTTTTTTGGAGGGAGGTTTTTTGGGGGTGGGGGTGTTTGTGTCGAAACTATTTTGTGTTTAAAAGTCGAAAGGAAGAAAGGGGCAGAATATCCTTCTGGTTATGAATGGAACTCGCGAAGAATTCAATTCAGAGTCGCAACAATTCCTAAAGTTCGGTGTTCCACATTGCAATCTTAACGGCTCAGGTTCAAGTCACCCAAAAAACCGCTCAGCTTGCACACACCCTAAAGCCCGTTCCACCTGATTAGGTATTGTGCCGGTGGGAACGGACGACATTTACAAAACCGTATGCACACGGGGACTGGTTGTAAAAGGATATGTCTATCTATTCCATTATGTTCGAACTAAAAGAGTAAGTAGATAAAATAGAAATTTACTAACTGGAGTGGAAGCACACGGGCATTTTGTCCCTCCATATTAGTCTGCCCTGGTCATTGTTGAACCAGGTATAAAACAAACGAAAAACCCTTCTCACAATTCTCTTGCTGTTTCATATGTTTTCATTGTGAACATGTAAAAATGATTATAATTCAATTGGACTTATAAAAATGACAACTTACCTGGGGTTTCATGTCAAAGCTGCAGGAACAGCAAGAATGGTCTCGCCCAGTTGTCGAATTGGACTGTGACTGTCAACTGAACAGCGAAGTGCGCAAGCGTAGTACCTCAGCTCCCTCTGCCGGGTACACACACATCGTTTTCCACGTGCATTAACTCTGACGGGAGATGAGCTCTCTCTCTCTCTCTCTCTCTCTCTCTCTCTCTCTCTCTCTCTCTCTCTCTCTCTCTCTCTCTCCTCTCTCTCTCTCTCTCTCTCTCAGAATATGCAGCTGTGTTGATGAAGGGTTTTTCATCATGACATCCATTCTTACATATTGACAAACGATTCATCTCCACCCCAGTCATGTTGTTTATAGCCCCGCAGACTACAGAGGCCATAATTATAAAAGATTAACTTACGTTCATCTAGCTGATTCAGCCAGTGAGCATATGCAGTTGCTATTAGCACACACACACACGCACGCACGCACACACACATCATTTTTTGACTGGCACATCCCATCAGTGTAACAAAATCTGAAGTACTCTACAAAGACAGAATCAAAGCTAATAGACCTGATCTAACAATGAAGACGTTTTAAGTGCCAAAGGCATGGCTCTTACTCCAAAATACCCAAAGTGCTGTCATTCAAAGATATCAGTTTCTATATGAAGAAAAAAATATATCTCTGATATAAGTCATTTTCAATAACAAAAGATGTAACTACTTACCTGCATTTGTTTTCTCCCACTACCATTTTCTAAAGTAACATTTGGTCCTAAGCGTTTGGTGAAGAAAAAGAAGACTGTTTGGTTGAATGGGGAATTGTGCTTCTTGTAGATCCAAGTCTGGGTCATTTTTTTGTTTCAATTTCTCATGCCTGTGCTTGTACTATAAGTGTCTGGCAATGTTTGGGCTATCATCTAGCTCAGACTGACCACGTAGCTGAATACAAATCATATGACCCCCCTTACATCTTACCAAAATACTTTTCCAACACAAGGCACAAAGATTTTTAGGTGTTTATTTTCTTCTATTCATATTTGTTATTTTTGTACGACCTGTATTTTGAGCATATTTTCTTTCTCTTTTTATCGCCATCTTTCGATGGCAGCTTTAACGGGCCACAAGAATATCAAATAGTCTTGGTGAATGTGATTGACAGTTCTAAATTCTGAAAAGTGTCTGGCAGTAAGATACCACCGAAGTCATTATCGCAGAATCGTCGGAACCTCTGGCAAAAACTGTTCATAAAAACAAAATATTTAAACATATCAGCAAAACGCAATACCTACAGAAAACGGTCTAAAATATTTCAAACACACCGAATAAATTATATGATAAAAACGCTACTTATTAAACAGTTTTAAAAAAAATTGATAATAGTGTTATTGACAAACAGAATACGCAAACGGACACATGCTATTATTTTACGTGTAAGGTAAAGGTAAAGGAGTCCCATAACCTAGAAGGTCGTAGGGGAGCGAGGCGTCAGAGACCTCACTTCTCTAGGGCCAGCATATTGAGGGCGGCGCCCATCTCCTCTCCCTCGCTGCTTTACCTTCCCTGACCCTAAAGAGGGCAGGTACCCATTTACAGCTGGGGGAACTGTACTGAAGCCAAGGCGCGCAAACGGTCACCCATCCAACTGGTAACCACGCTCGACGTTTCTTAACTTGGCTGGGGGAAAGCGAGTGCTCCGACCACCGAGCTATCCCGTACGTGTAGTAGTGATATAACTCATAATACTCAAAAGTCAGTTGCATGGCTTGTGTTTGGCGCTGACATGGGTTGCGCTGGGCCTGTATGGTCAGTCAGACGGCTGAAAAGCAGTGCAACGCATTTGCCTTCAAGAGACCAACAACCAATAATTGTCATATGTTCTGAGTCAAAACTACATACAGGTAGTAGATGGCCCTGAAAACAGTATTTTCGTGACATATTGACGAAATTCATCACCATCTTGGAAACCCTGAAGACAAACATTTCTCCAATGATAAGGAAGTCTTCATGTAATATCCATACTATGTGTGAAAGTGCACATGCCCAATTTGTGTGAATGTGTACTGTGCATGGGCTCTACCGAACCCAAGTCCTTCGGATGAGACTATAAACCAAAGTCCTGTGTTCGAACGCACGCAGAACATCTTGCGCACACGTTAAAACCCGTTCCGCTTTTCGGTAGAGTAGGCCATTGTGTAGTGGTGGGAATGGATGACAAAAATGCATACACACGGGGACTGGATAAAAAAGCGCATGAGTGCTTATTCCATTATCCTCGAAATAAAAGGAAAAAAAAAGATTATTCTGTTATATCATGAAGACTTTCACTCAACAAAGTATAAAAGCAGAAAACGGTTAAACAGATACGGAAGAGGGTTAATGTTATTTTTGTTTGTAAAAAGCCAAACAGAAGAGAATTAGCTCATATAAAGAGTGTGTATAATAGTAATCATGTATTTTAGTTTGTGGTGACATATCAACGTAGTTAAAAGACTACTTACTACCCGCTGTTGTTTTCACTGACCAACAGATTCAGAGAATGCAAAGTGAAGTCTACATAGTTCTTAACTTAAACATTTTATTTCGCCTGACTGTTTTTTTTTTTTTAATTCGTCCCCCTCTCCCGATCCCCCCTCAGGTTCGATGTGTGTGAGGGTATTTTCTGGAATAGGGGAATCTTTGCTGGATTTAGCTTGCCAGTTTGTGTGAAGACAATTATTTCGCTTACTATGATAATTATGCTTAATACGAGGCACCAGATGCCCACATAAACATCACTCTGCCGATATAACATCATTAAGGGTGAAACCCTTCACACGCGCGCACGCACGCGCGCGCGCGCGCACACACACACACACACACATACACATACACAAACACACACACAAGCATCTCTCTTCTCTCTTTTTTTCTTTCTTTTTTCTTTTTCCTCCTCCTTCTTCCTCCTCTTCATCCTGTTTGTTGTTCTTTGTCGTCGTTTCTTCTTCTTCTTCTTCTTCTTCTTACTTCTTCTTCTTCTTCGACTTCTTTGTCTTCTTCTCCTACATCTTTGTCTTTTTCTTCTCCTACTATTACTTCTTCTTCTACTACTTCTACTTCTTCTACTACTTCTACTTCTTCTACTTCGTCTTCTTCTACTTCTCTCTTCTCTCTTCTTCTTCTTCTTCTTCTTCTTCTTCTTCTTCTTCTTCTCTCTTCTTCTTCTACTTCGTCTTCTCTATTCTCTTCGTTCTTCTTCCACTTCGTTTCGTCTTGAATAAGCTACTTGTTTCCTTCTTTCAATCTAATGGAGAAAAGGCACTTGGCTTATCATTTCTCTATGGCGCGATGAACAACCGTGAACTGGTCGATTCTCCCCTTACGCGTCAATCACTCTCCAAGGTCACAGCATTAGCCCTGGACATAATCGTCACAATTACTTTGTTCTCTCTCTCTTCTCTCTTCTCTCTCGTCTCTCTCTCTCTCTCTCGTCTCTCCTCTCTCCACTCTTTTCTCTGATCTAACTGTCTCTCTTTCTCTCTTTCTCTCACACATCTTATTTTGAAAATAAAATTTCTTTCTGCAGTTTGACGTCTTAATGTTAGAAACAAAAACAGGAATGAGAAATGGTTTTCAATCGATCGATGTTAATGTTGTTTTTTAACAAACGGATCATCTGTGTCTCATTCTGTCTGTTCCTTCGTCCCTCTCAGTTTTTCTCTGTTCCTCTGTCTGCTTCGACTTTCATCCCTTTTCGTCTTTGTCCTATCCCTGTCTGTCTGTCTGCCAACGCCTTGTGTGTGCGTGTGTGTGTGTGTGTGTGTGTGTGTGTGTGTGTTGTGTGTGTGTGGTGTGTGTGTGTGTGTGTTGTGTTCTGTCTGTCTGTCTGTATTCTGTCTGTGTCTCTGTTCTCTGTCTCTGTCCATCTGTCTGTCTCTATCTCTCTCTTGTCACTCTCTCACTCTTTCTCTCTCTGTCTCTCTATCTCTCTTTGTCTCTCTCTGTTTCTCTATGTCTGTCTGTCTGTCTGCCCTCCCCCTCTCTCTCTTCGTCTCTCTCTCCTCACTTCTCTCTGTCTCTCTCTGTTTCTCTATGTCTGTTTGTCCTCTCTCTACCTCTCTCTCTCTCGTTCTATCTTTATGTTAACCCTGATAAGGGCGGGGACAGGATGTAAAAAGCACATGCTGCTTATTTATTTTTCTGGAAATAAAATAAAGAATTTGACTTGACTTGTCACTGTTATTTGTTTCTCTCTTTCTCTCCGTGTCTCTGTCTCTGTCAAGGTTTGTCACTGTATCTGTTTCTCTCTTTGTTTTTGTCTGTCTGTTTCTCTCTCTTTCCATTCTCTCTGTCTCTCGTCTCTGTTGCTGCCTGCTCTTCCTCTCTCTCTCTCTCTCTCTCTCTCTCTTTTCTCTCGTCTCTCTCTCTCTCTCTCTTAGCCTATCTGTCTGTCTGTCTGTCGGTCTGTCTGTCTGTCTGTCTCTCTCCCTCTCACTTAGCCTGTTGTCTGTCTGTCTTTGTGTCTGTCTGTCTCTCTTCTCTCTCTCTCTCTTAGCCTGTCTGTCTTTCTGTCTGTCTCTCTCTCTTAGCCTGTCTGTCTGTCTGTCTATCGTGTGTCTTCTGTCTCTTCTCTGTCGCTGTCTATATGTCTATGTATGTCTGTATGTCTCTGTCTATCTATCTGTTGTCTCTGTCTGTCTGTCTGTCTCTATCTGTCGTCTGTCTCTGTCTGTCTATCTGTGTGCTGTCTGTCTCTGTCTATATGTCTAGTCTGTCTGTATGTCTCGTCTATCTATCTGTCTGTCTCTGTCTGTCTGTCTGTCTCTGTCTATCTATCTGTCTGTCTCTGTCTATCTGTCTGTTGTATGTCTCTGTCTGTCTGTCTCCTCCCTCTCTCTCTCTCCCTTTCTCTCTCTCCCCCTCTCTCTATCCTCTCTCTCTCTCCCCCCTCCTCTCTCTCCTCTCTCTCTCTCTCTCTCTCTCTCTCTCTCTGTCTGGTTGGCCTGAACCAGCGTGCATGCATTCCTTTCTGCAGGCACGAGCACGATGCAGTGCAGCCAGACTGATGGTGGTTAGAGATTGTCCACAAGTGATGGACAGAACCCCAGGTATACACTGTCTCACGATTAGTGCTGTGCTGCTTTCTCCTTTTCTGAAACATAATTGGTGGTGGTGGGTTTGCAATTGACCAGCCTGACTGAGGGTCACGCACAACATGTGCTCTGCCTCCCTCATCCTACCTGGGAACTTATTATTATGTTTTACTTCATTGTTACTTGTTACTTACGGACAGTTCTGTTCTGACTCCTTGGTACGGTTTCTTTTTTTCCTCCTGGAATGAAGAACATACAAGCTGCTATGCTGAGATCTTGTCATAGAGGAAGACAATGTCAACATAACAATGTAACGTTCAGCTTTTGATATAGTTTGTCACTTGATGGACATCACACACTGAGAAAAATGCTGGCCTTTGTCAGGAAAACTAGTGTAAGGCTAACAGTTATGGAGAATAGCGTCTAAAGCGATCGTGCAGATGGTTAAAAGTTTCAGAGTAACTGCCCGGTTTGATCATTATGAAAGCAGCGACGGTGTGTCCCGCAGAGAGTGAAAAGTCCTGGATTTAAACCCGGTGTGAAGCCAGATATCACCTCCATCTACAAGATCATGAGTGTGGTCTGGATCTGTGTCTTTGAGATGTGAGGATAAACAGACTTCCAGTTGTCTACAGAGATTTATATGACACTGGCTTGTCTCCTCTCCAACAATGGTCGTAGCGAACAGACGTAAAATCGAAGACACACACTGAAGAAAACGCTAGCTCTCTCCATC
The DNA here is from genome assembly GCA_028751875.1 of Rapana venosa. Taxonomy (NCBI): domain Eukaryota; kingdom Metazoa; phylum Mollusca; class Gastropoda; order Neogastropoda; family Muricidae; genus Rapana; species Rapana venosa. The sequence continues at coordinate 2,944,317 of CM054148.1, forward strand.
TGTGTCGGTTGTATGCCACATCCCAGGTATCAGCAAACAATGTTTATTGTCTATTCAAAAATATTGTCTGCCCATCTCTTTCTCTTTTCGCCTCATTGTCTACCATGTAGATCATATCATGTCCATATTCTTGACTGGGCCATAGTAAGGTCTTTGTAGTGGACTATGATCATGCTGATGGTGTTGCACACGTCCTCAGTCATGACACTGGTCAGCAGGAAGATGTCAAGAATTCTCCTGAAGCATTGTATTTCAACTGCTTGAATTATCTGCAGGTCTGCTATTAAATTCCCGGACATGGGTGTGCACAGAAAGACAGAGATAATCAGTACATGGAGCAATTTCAGTGTTGTTCTCAAGACTGCTGTTCTGTCTTGGTTTCAGCTTTACAGTGAGTACAGTGATGTCTTGCGGTTCTTGAAAATTCAACCAGGTCTGTTGTTTTTAATACCCTATTCAAGGGTGACAAAAGCGAGGTATTTGAATATATTTTGACTGTCTAAAGGACTTGTCCACTGACTGTCATCTTGGTTGGACTGGCCCTTTACTATGGTCATCAATTTGGGTTTCAGCACTGGTGTCAGTGCCAAACTTTGATCATTTCATCTAGGCGTTTCACCACGTTGACAATGTCTCCATTTCCTGCAAGTCCGTCAATGTCATCTACAAATCCAAAGTCTGTGATGGTTCTGCTTCCAACATGCACTGTGCCCTGACCATCTGCAAAGACGTCCTTCACGATGTGCTTTACTGACATTAAAAGAATTGTGTTTCACTCAGAAATGGAGTAGTGACGAAACCCTCAACATGCCCAGCATGCAACAACAATCGTCATGAGCTTATCGACCTCACAATATTTTTGCACTCTATGACACATCCTTCCCCAAAAGCTGGGAAGGGAAAAACAAACTTCGTAGTAAATCGTACTACCATTCATCTATTTTGCAGCTTATCCACCCCCCTTCCCTGATCCCCCACCCCCACCCCCACCCCAGTCTCCCCCCCCCAACTCTCTCCTTCCCCCCTTCTTTCTCAGAATATCCTTTCCCTAACGTCTCTCAGATTCCGCTACATAACCGAAGCTACCGTCTCTCCCCTTACATCCCTCCCCCCCCCCCCCCTCCTCTCTCTCTCTCTCTCTCTCTCCCTCTCTCTCTCTCTCTCCCCCGCTCTCTTCTCTCTCTCTCTCTCCTCTCTCTCTCTCTCTCTCTCCCTGCTCTCTCTCTCCCCTCTCTCTCTCTCTCTCTCCATGCTCTCTCTCTCTCCGCTCTCTCTCCCTCTCTCTCTCCTCTCTCCCTCGCTCTTTCTCGCTCTCTCTCCCCCCTCCTCTCTCTCTCTCTCTCTCTCCCTCGCTCTTTCTCGCTCTCTCTCCCTCCCTCTCTCTCTCTCTCTCTCCCTCGCTCTTTTTCGCTCTCTCTCCCTCCCTCTCTCTCTCTCTCTCCTCTCTCTCTCTCTCTCTCTCTCTCCCCTCTCTCCCTCGCTCTTTCTCGCTCTCTTCTCCCTCCCTCTCTCTCTCTCTCTCTCTCTCTCTCTCTCTCTCTCTCTCTCTCTCTCCCTCGCTCTTCTCGCCTCTCTCTCCCTCTCTCTCTCTCTCTCCCTCCCTCTCTCTCTCTCTCTCTCCCTCGCTCTTTCTCGCTCTCTCTCCCTCCCTCTCTCTCTCTCTCTCTCCCTCTCTCTCTCTCTCTCTCTCTCCTCTCTCCCTCGCTCTTTCTCGCTCTCTCTCCCTCCCTCGCTCTCTCTATCTCTCTCTCTCTTTCTCTCTCTCTCTCTCTCTCTCTCTCTCCCTCTCTCTCTCTCTCTCCCTCTCTCTCTCTCTCTCTCTCTCTCCTCTCTCCCTCGCTCTTTCTCGCTCTCTCTCCCTCCCTCGCTCTCTCTATCTCTCTCTCTCTTTCTCTCTCTCTCTCTCTCTCTCTCTCCCTCTCTCTCTCTCTGTGCCTTCATCCCCAGCCCTACCCCCAACCCCTCCCCTCCATCTCACCCGCCTCGTTCTTCATTCTTCATGATATCCCATCTTCGCTAGGCTACTCCCGTTTGTGTTTGGTGCTTCTGTCTGTCTCGTTGGCCTGGCGGTGTGGTGGTGGTGGTGGTGTGGTGGTGGTGTTGGTGGTGTCAGTCTGTCAGTCAGTCTGTATGTCTGTGGTCACAGGGCTAACAGGCTGACTGGCTAATTAGTGCTGTCCTGGTCGTGCTGCTTTATGACGTTTTCCTGCCCACCCGCTGACTGCCTGACTCGTGTGTGTGTGTGTGTGTGTTGTGGTGTGTGTGTGTGTGTGTGTGTTGTGTGTGTGTGTGTGTGTGTGTGGGGTGGGGTGGGGTGGGGGGGGTGGTATGGTGTGTGTGTGTGTTGTGTGTGTGGTGTGGTGGTGTGTGTGTGTGTGTGTGTGTGTGTGTGTGTGGTGTGTGTTGTGTGTGTGCGTGTGTTGTGTTTTGTGTGTGTGTGTGTGTGTAAATCAAGTCAAGTCAAGTCAAAATGATCTTTATTGAGGGTAAAAGATTAAGTTTACACAACTTTTTTTCATCCTGCCCTCACACAAAAAACAAAGAAACTTGACACAGAAATGCATTCACAATACAGTGTGTGTGTGTGTGTGTGTGTGTGTGTGTGTGTGTGTTGTGGTTGTTGCGGTGCAGTGTGGTGTGGTGTGTTGTGGTGTGTGTGTGTGTGTGTGTGTGTGTGTGTGTGTGTGTGTGTGTGTGTGTGTGTGTGTGTGTGTGTGTGTGTGTGGTGTGGTGTTGTATATGTGTGTGTGAAATCAGAAATCAGAAATTATTTATTGTCATAAAAGTCACATGGACTTATTTGACACAACAAAATAAACTCTTCATAACTCAACAATACAACATGTATGTGTGTGTGTGTTTCGTTGTGTGTGTTGTGTTTGTGGTGTGTTGTATTGTGTGTGTGTGTGTGTGTGTGTGTGTGTGTGTGTGTGTGTGTGTGTGTGTGTGTGTGTGTGTGTGTGTGTTGTGTCTATGTGTTGTGTGTGTTGTAGTGTATTGTGGTGTGGCGTGGTGGGGTGTGTTGTGGTGTGTTGTATGTGTTTGTGTTGTGCTGTGTGTTGTATTGTGGTGTGTGTGAGTGTTGTGTTCTATGTGTTGTGGTGTGGTTTGTGTTGTGTTGTGTTGGGTGTGTGCGCGCGCGCGCGCGGGCGCACATTGTCTATGAGTGTGTGTCTATCTGTGTGTGAAGGAAAGGGGTGAGGGGTGGAGGGAGGGGTGGGAAGCAGAGAGCTTTTAGACTGGAGGGTAAATGGAAGCACTATTCCCCTCACCCTCCACCCTCCCTCCACCCATAACCCCAAGCATTGGCCTTTGTGCTCCAAGGGCGATAAAAGCTGTTTGAAGAGGCGGTTATCTCCCTCTATAGTTTACTGTGTAGCGACCCTAGGATACAGAACCGGGTTGGAGGGGGGGGGGGGGGGGGGGGGGGGGGGGGTAGGATACGATATTACAGAAGAAAAAAGAAAAAAGAAAAAAATGGGTGATAAAGAAAGAGAGAGAGAAAAAAGCTTTGTTAGGAAGGGGCAGGGACGGGAGTGCCGAAAGTTTGGAGGAATAATGATGATGATGAGGAGGAGGAGGAGGAGGAGGATGATGATGAGGAGGAGGAGGGGAGGAGAGGAAGGAGAGGAAGAGGAGGAGGAGGATGAAGATGTTGAGGTTGAGGGATGAGGATGATGTTGACGACGCGGATGAGGAGGATGATAACAGAGGGAGAGAGAGACAGAGAGAGAGAGAGAGATACAGAGATAGAGAGAGATTTTCGTTTGGTCTTTTGAAATAGGCAAAATGAAACAGACAGCCATACACATACACGTATATAATCATACAGGTTCACCAGTGATGAGACTTTGCATACGCAACCGCTATCGCTCACCATGAAGGTAGCCGCATTTCGACTGCGAAGATGAATAGTTTATTGAATGAAAATAAAAACAAACAAAACACGAAACAGACAGAAAGGCAACAAAGAGAAGAAGAAGAAAAGAAGAAGAAGAAGAAGAAGAAGAAGAAGAAGAAGAAGAAGAAGAAGAAGAAGAAGAAGAAGAAGAAGAAGAAGAAGAAGAAGAGAAGATAAGCAACAACAACAACAACAACAATAACAAAAACAGAAAGAAGAAGAAGAAGAAGAAGAAGAAGAAGAAGAAGAAGAGAAGAAGAAGAAGAAGAAGAAGAAGAAGAAGAAGAAGAAGAAGAAGAGAAGATGGAGGAGGAGGACGAGGAGCAGAAGAAGAAGGAGGGGGATGAGGAGGAGGAGAAGGAGGAGGACGAGGAGCAGAAGAAGAAAGAGGGGGAGGAGAAGGATGAGGAGGATGAGGAGGAGAACAACAACAAGAAGAGAGAGAGGGGACGGGGAGAGAGAGAGAGAGAGAGAGAGAGAGAGGAGAGAGAGAGAGGAGAGAGAGAGAGAGAGAGAGAGAGAGAGAGAGACAGACAGACAGACAGACAGACAGACAGACAAACAGACAGAAAGACAGAGACAAACAGACAGACATAGTAACAAACAGACAGATAAACAGACAGACAGACAGACAGAGACACAACAGAGACAGAGAGAACAGAGCTAGGCATCCAGAAGACAGCGTTGTTATCGGAGGGCGTTTGTGATGGTGAGGATGTACATAGAGGGGGATGAGGGAGGTCGTGTGAACAGGGCAGTGGCTGCAGTGTGGGAAAGATGAGCCCTCTGTGGGATGCCCCCACCATCATTGTCTGCCTGGGGGGAAGGGGGGCTGCACGGAGCGAGACAGAAAGAAAGAACGAACGAACGAATGAATGAAGGATGTTTAGTTCTACAGGGTTACGGCTGATAAGCATTCACATACTTTGAGAGAGAGAGAGGGAGGGAGAGCGAGAGAGAGAGAGAGAGAGAGAGGAGAGAGAGAGAGAGAGAGAGAGAGAGAGAGAGAGAGAGAGAGAATGAAAGTATGAACGAACGAATGAATGAAAGATGTTTAGTTCTACAGGGTTACGGCTGATAGCATTTGCATACTTTGAGAGAGAGGGAGGGAGGCAGGGAGAGAGGGAGAGCGAGGAGAGAGAGAGAGAGAGAGAGGAGAGAGAGAGGAGAGAGAGGAGAGAGAGAGAGAGAGAGAGAGAGAGAGAGAGAGAGAGAGAGAGAGCGAGAGAGAGAGAATGAATGTATGAACGAACGAACGAATGAATGAATAATGTTTAGTTCTACAGGGTTACGGCTGATAAGCATTCACATACTTTGAGAGAGAGGGAGGGAGGTAGAGAGAGAGAGAGATAGAGAGAGAGAGAGAGGGGGGGGGGGGGAATGAATGAATGATCTTTATTGTTCAAGGGTTACAGCTAAACAGCATTCACATACTTTGAGAGGGAGGCAGGGAGGGAGGGAGAGAGAGAGAGAGAGAGGAGAGAGAGAGAGAGAGAGAGAGAGAGAGAGAGGAGAAGAGAGAGAGAGAGAGAGAGAGAGATGAGAATGGATGAATGAATTATTTCTCAAGGGTTGCAAGCTAAATAAGCAACACATACTTGAGAGGTGAGAGAGGGAGAGGAAGAGAAAGGAGAGAGAGCGGAGAGAGAGAAGAATTTGGAGAGACGAGAGAGAGAGAGAGAGGAGGAGAGAGAGAGAGAGAGAGAGAGAGAGGGGGGAATGAATGAATGAATGAATCTTTATTTTTCAAGGGTTACAGCTAATAGCATTCACATACTTTGAGAAGGAGGCAGGGAGGGAGAGAGGAAGGAGAGAGGGAGGGGTAGAGAGAGAGAGTATGAATGAATGAATGAATGAATTGATTAATTATTGAATGAATGAATGAATTATTTATTTATTTATTTCTCAAGGGTTTCAAGCTAATAAGCATATACATACTTTGAGGGGTGGGAGAGGAAGAGAAGGGAGAGGGAGGAAGGGAGGGGGAGAGAGACAGAGAGGCAGAGAGACACAGGCAGAGAGAGAAAGAGATAGAGAGAGAATGAATGAAAGAATGAATGAATGATCTTTATTGTTCTAGGGTTACAAGCTAATAAGCATACACATACTTTGAGAGGGGGCAGAGGAAGAGAAGGGAGAGGGCAGGGAGGGAACGAGAGAGCGAGCGCGCGCGAGAGAGAGAGAGAGAAAGTTGGTATACAGACAGACAGAAAAAATGCAAACAGAAATTGAAACAGACAGCAAAATGAACTAAAATTGCTTTTAGTTACTTTTAAAAAAAGAAAAGAAAGAAATTGCAGAATGCCTACGAGCCACACGTTTTCTTTACTGGCTTTATCAACACCAACAACAACAACAAAGTTCATTATAGTCATTCTTTTTCTCATTCTACACCCCTCTCTTTGACCCCCACCCCCCCCACCCCCACCCCCCCCCTCTCCCCCCTCCCCCCCTCCTTTTACAAAAAAATATTCAATCCACCTTCTTTTAAACAAATACATGCTTTGTGAAAATCCCTTAATATGAAATGTACATAAAACCTTTGAGAAGTGGAGGCATTGTTTCATGGAGCGCTAAGGTCGTTCTTGTGTTACACACACACTCTCTCTCTCTCTCACACACTCACACACACACACACACACACACACTTACACACACACACACACACACACACACACTTACACACACACACACACAACAACCACACACACACTTACACGCATAACTTTCACACACACAACTTACACACACACAGAAACACACACAACACTTACACACACAACACACCACACAACACACACAACACACACACACACACACACACACACAACACACACACTTACACACACACACACACACACACACACACACACAGTGTTTACAGCGACAGTGCCGTACAGCAGCGTTATGTGTGTTGGAGCAGCAATCGATGTCCAAACCTGGCCTGTCTTGCCCTGACTCGTGGGCAGCCACACGGAACAGCCGTCACTCATGCACACACAATGGGACGCTGACCTCGCACAATGCCTTACCCCCCTCCCCCTCTCCCCCCTCCCCCCCCCCCCCCCTCTCTCTCTGTCTCTCTGTGTCTCTGTCTTTGTGTCTCTGTCTGTCTGTGTCTGTGTGTCTCTGTCTGTGTGTCTCTGTCTGTCTCTGTCTTTGTGTCCTGTTTGTGTCTGTGTGTTGTGTCTCTGTGTGTCTATGTGTGTCTCTGTGTCTCTCTCTATGTCTCTATGTCTCTCTGTCTCTCCCTGTCTCTGTCTGTGTTTCTCTCTCTGTCTCTGTCTCTGTGTTGCCTGTCTCTGACTCTCTGTCTCTCCCTGTCTCTGTGTCTCTGTCTGTCTCTCTCTCTCTCGGTCTCTCCCTGTCTCTGTCTGTGTTTCTCTCTCTGTCTCTGTCTCTGTCTGTCTGTCTGTCTGTCTTGTCTGTTTCTCTCTGTCTCTCTCTGTCTCTGTGTCTCAGTTTCTGTCTCTGTCTCTGTTTCTCTCTCTGTTTCTCTCTCTGTCTCTGTCTCTCTGTCTGTTTCTCCTCTCTGTCTCTTTCTCTCTCTCCCCCCCCCCCCTCTCTCTCTCTCTCTCTCTCTCTCCTCTCTCTTCATTCAGACAATCTCCCCTTGACTCATCTCCTTTTTGTCTTGTCCTTCAGTGGCCTAAGGTTGAGGCGTGGGGAGGTCATAGGTCAAGTGTGTGTGTGTGTGTGTCTGTGTGAGTGTGTTCCCTTTTTCTGGTACTCTTTCTTTTGTTTTGTCTTTAGCTAGCGTTTTGTTCTTTAGTTGTTGGTTCCTGAACTAGTTCAAAACACTCTACTCGCCCCTGGGTATGCCGGAAGCCTGCCAGTATAAATAGCATCCCCACCTTCTGGAAATTCTGTGCTACAAATTTCCTCTTTTCTATCCCTCTCTTTGTTTCTGCCTTGTTCCTTTTGCTTTCTGGCACCTCCTCCTTGACTATTTTCTGCTATCTTGGTCAATTCTATTGCCTTTTTTTTGCCCTTAAAGACTTCAAAGATAACAATTCTCTCTTATGCTCAAGTCCGATGTGCTGGGCCTGACTTGTCAGGCGCTTAACGGCAGCGTGACGCTTTTTGGCTCTTATAACAGATAATAGTTGCTGTCTGAGCGTTCCAGGACCACGATGACGACAAAGAAGAAGAAGAAGAAGAAGAAGAAGAAGAAGAAGAAAGAAGAAGAAGAAGAAGAAGAAGAAGAAGAAGAAGAAGAAGAAGAAGAAGACATTCTACCGAATGAATGTTTTGTTGAACATCTGCATCATTCATGAAGTCTCCCAGCTGGCATCAGGTACAATATTAACAGTGGTTTACACCTATCCCTATACCAGTCAGGCCAGAGGTATACAGAGATAAAGTACCAAATACCAAAATGCCACCAGGTGCAAGAGGTGTACTCAAAGTCTAAAACAAGTCTGTAACGTTGCCGTCACCGTCCCCGATCCCTCAGATTCCGAATCCTTTGGGGCGCCTTCGAAGCTTTGTCAACCACCTTTCTCCAGTCCTCTCGTCTCTCAGCCGCCCTCAGGGTGTCTCTCAGCTCCATATCTGTCCACTCTCGAATGTTGTCCTCCCATCTCTTCCTTTGTCTGCCTCTTCTTCTTCTTCCTCTCCTCACTGTGCCTTGTAGGATTGTTTTAGCAAGACCAGAGGAGCGTGTGATATGACCAAACCACTTCAGTTTTCGTTGTCTGATGAGTGTTTGAAGGTCAGTATAGGGCCCGATTTCATTGCGGATGCGTCTCTTGACTTCTTCATTCGTGATGTGGTCTTTGTATGAGATGCCTAAGTCTTCGGAAGCACCTCATTTCTACATCTCTTATTCTTCTCTCTAAGTCCGCTGTGAGAGTCCTTGATTCACATGCATATTATAAGAAGATTGGCATGACCAGAGAGCGCATCAGTCTGATTTTCGAACTGATGGTCTAGAGGTAACGCGCCTGCCTAGAAAGCGAAAAGTCCGGGTCGGAAGTGTGCGGTGGTTCAAATCCCATTTGGGCTTGAAACTTTTCCCTCCATGGACTAGACCATGAGCGGTGGTCTGCGTGCTAGTCTTTCTTCTGAGAGGATAAACCGAGATCCTGAGTGTGACACACAATTATTTAGCGCACGTAAAAGAACCCACGTCAAAAAGAGAGTTGTCCCTGGCAAAAGTCTGTAGGGGGAAAAAAGCCACTCTGATAGGGAAACAAATACAGTTGCAGACAGGAAAAGAAAAGAAAAATAATGGGTGGCTCTGCTCTTGTGGCGACGCGTTCTGCCCGGGGAGAGCAGCCCGAATTCCACGCAGAGAAATCTGCCGTGACTTGAAGTGGTTTAAATAAATATGAAATAAATGCCCCCCCCCCCCCCCCCCCCCTCACGCTCCCAGCCCCCCCCCCTTTCCTCCCTACCCCTCTCCTCTCCCCACACACACGAATTCTGAAACTAGCCTTAAAGATGGTGAGAGATGATAACCAGACGTAGAGCACTGAAGACCAAAGTGTGGGTCATGCGTCATACTACCACAGTGCTGTACAGCAGTGTCCAGCTAGCAATCAATGTCCAAACTTCTCTGTCTTGCTCTGGGTATGTTGGGCAGTCATGGAGACCCCAGGTCACTCATGCACACACAATGCCAAACTGACCTTACACAACGTTCTCAGTGTCTCTGTCTGTGCGTCTGTCTGTCTGTCCGTGTGTCTTTCTCTGTGTGTGTGTGTGTGTGTGTGTGTGTGTGTGTGTGTGTGTGTCTGTCTGTCTGTCTGTCTGTCTGTCTCTCTCTCTCTCTCTCTCTCTCTCTCTTTCTGTCTGTCTGTCTGTCTGTCTGCCTATTTTTCTTTCTTTCTTTCTTTCTTTCTTTATATCTTCCTTTCTTTCTTCCTTTCTGTCTTCCTTTCTTTCTTTCTTTCTTCCTTTCTTTCTTTCTTTCTCTCTCTCTCTCCTCTCTCTCTCTCTCTCTCTCTCTCTCTCTCCTCTCCTTCTCTTTCTTTCTTTCTTTTTCTTTCTCTCTTTCTTACTTTCTTCCTTTCTAGTGTCTGTTTTGCTGTCTTTTTTTCTTTTCTTTTGCCTGTCTGTCACTGTCTCTGTCTCTGTCTTGACCCATCTTTTTCTCTGTCTCTGAATCTCTGTCTCTCTGTCTCTCTGTATCTGTCTCTCTGTCTCTGTCTCTCGTCCCCTCCAGCCTTCTCTCTCCCTCTCTCTCTCTCACTCTCCCTCATCCTCTCTCTCTCTCCCTCATCCTCTCTCCTCTCTCTCTCTCTCTCCCTCCCTCATCCTCTCTCTCTCTATCCCTCCCTCCATTCCTCTCTCTCGTTCCCTCCCTCCTTTCCTCTCTCTCTCGTTCCATCTCTCCCCTCTCTCTCCCTCTCTCTCTCCCTCCCTCATTCTCTGTCTCACTCTCTACCTCCCTCCCTCCTTCCCTCTCTCTCTCTCTCTCGTTCTCTCCCTCTCTCCCTCCTTCCCTCTCTCTCTACCCCACCATCCAGCCACCCTCCTTCGGTCTCTTCACCTCTTTATATCCTCCTCCTCCTCCCCCAAATCAGACATTCTGCGCTGGGCTCATCATCTGTCCTTTTGTCCTTTGAGGAGCAAAGAGCGTGGGAGGGATCATAAGTCAAGGCTAGCTTATTTTGTTTGTTTGTTTGTTTGTTTGTTTGTTTGTGTTTGTGGGTTGTTGTTTCTTTTGGTCTTGTTTTGCTTTGCGTTTTATGTTGTTAAGAGTGTTTTCTTTACTTGGTGTTTTAGGGGAGTTTTCAGGGATCAAGAGTTCTCACTCGCTTTTCCCCCCAAGCTTAAGGTTAAGCAGCATCGACCATGTTACCTCTTGGATCTGTGACCGTTTGTGCGGCTTGGCTTCAGTACAGTCCCCCAGTTCACCCAGCTGTCAATGGGTACCTGCCCTCTTTAGGTTCAAGGAAGGTCAAACAGCGAGGGAGATAGGAGACGGGTGTGCGTGCGTGTCTGTTTGTGTGTGTATGCGTGTGTGTGTGTGTGTGTGTGTGAGAGAGAGAGAGAGACAGAGATAGAGAGAAAGTGAGAAAGAGAGAGAGAGAGAGAGAGAGAGAGAGAGAGGAGATGGGCGTACGCGCGCGCGCGCGCGCGCGCGTGTGTGTGTGTGTGTGTGTGTGTGTATGAGAGAGAGAGAAGTCAAAGTCAAAGTCAAAATTTTAATTTGTAGTTGTATACGGTACATTGAGAAAGCACTGTATTTGCTTTACTTCATCAAGCCAGAACAGTGAGCATATCATCAACAATCATAACAACAACAACGATGACGACGGCGACGACGACGACGAAATCAACAACAAAATGAAAAAAAGCCAGTTTAAACAAGAAGAGAGAGAGAGAGAGAGAGAGGAGAGAGAGAGAGGAGAGAGAGAGAGAGAGAGAGGAGAGAGAGAGAGAGAGAGAGAGAGAGAAAAGAGAGAGAGAGAGTTTATGTGTGTGTGTGTTTGTGTGTGTACGCGCGTCTGCGTGCGTGCATGCGCGCGTACCTGTAGGCGTGTGTATGCTCGCGTCTGTGTGGGGTGGGGGGGGGACGTGTCTGCACGTGCATGCACGCACAGGAACGTGCAGGCCTGCTTGTGTGTTGTGTTTGTGTGACGTCCAGCTTTAGAACAAAGTCGCCCCTCCCTACCTCTCTCTCTCCCTCTCTCCTCTGGCTGCTGATAAGCGGCTGATCCCAAGAAGGCAGAGAGTTCCTTTTGTGTGGGGCCACTGTGGCCACTGCGGCCTTCCTGATAGAGGGGATCAGCCCTCATGATGGATCGCCTCCGAGACTGGGGGGTAGGGGGGGATGGGGCGGGGTCTAGGGAGGGGGGGGGGAGGTGCAGGGGAAGGTTTGGGTATAGGGAGGAATGCGGAAGGAAGATGGGTGAACTTAAAAGTGTAGGGAGAGAGAGTAGGGGGGGGGGGGGGGGGTGGGTAGGGAGAGAGAGGGAGGGGAGAGAGGGGGGGAGGGGGGGAGAGACAGAGAGACAGACAGACAGAGAGAGATAGACAGACAGAGACAGATAAACAAACAGGCAGACAGACAGACAGAGACACAGAGACAGAGAGATAGACACAGAGAGAGAGTGACAGAGACAGAGAGAGAGAAAGAGAGAATGAATGATGAATAATGAATTAATGAATTAATTAACTTTTTTTTTATTTGAGGAAAAGAATAGGCACAATAGTGGGGTTTTTTCCCATCCAGCCCTCAGTCCAAAAGGTAGATCAATCAACCAAACAAGAGAGAGAGAGAGATGAGAGAGAGAGAGAGAGAGAGAGAGAGAGAAAATTGAGAGAGGATGAGAGAGAGAGAGAGAGAGCTGCACTCTGAAATATTTTACTTTACTTCGGCCATAGACCACAATACACACGACAAAAAGAAAGAAAGAAAAGAAGAAGAAGGAAGGAGAAGAAAGAAGGAAAGAAAGAAAAAAAAGAAGGAAGGAAAGAAAGAAAGAAAGAAAGAAAGAAAGAAAGAAAGAAAGAAAGAAAAAAGAAGGGAGGAAAAGAAAGAAAGAAAAAAAAGGAAGAAGAAAGAAAAGAAAGAAAGAGAAAAGAAAAAAAAAGAAAGAAAGAAGAGGGGGTATAACGCTGAATCTTGTACAACAAACAAATCGAAGCGCTTTCACTCAAATCATTTACACGCATGCAACTTTCCTCAAATATAATAAATAACATATTTCAAATGTATGCACGCGTACGTGCACACACACACAAACACACACACACACACACACGCGCGCGCGCGCGCACCCCCTCCCCCCCTCCCCCTTCGCGAACACACTTAGGAGATGAAGGATGCGTTGAAAAGTAGAGACAGATATGAGGGGAAAGTGTCAGGTAGGAAATAAGTGTGGTTTGAGGCTGGATTTGAAGGTATCAAGTGGTGGGTCGGTGATGACACTCACATTCTCGTAGTAACTGTCAACGTTTACAGAAACAAATATTTGCGCACAACACATCACCATCATCATTATCATCATCATCATCACCATCATCATCATCACTCCACTACCACTACCACCAATAACACCACCAACAAAACCAACAAAAATACCAACAACACACACACACACAAAGAAGCACACACAGACGCAAGCACCAACACAGACATAGGCACAGACAGACAGACAGACGACAGACAGCTACACATACACAACACACACAAAAGCACAAGCACACACACACACACACACACACACACACACACACGCACAAGCACACACACACAAACATACACACACACACAAGCACACACACACACCCAAGTATACACACAAGCACACACACACACACACACACACAAACACACACACAAACACACACACACACCAACACACACACACAAACACACACACAAGCACACACACAAACACACACACACAACACACACACACAAACACACACACCACACACACACACACACACACACACACACACACACACACACACACACACACACACACATAACACACAGTTCCTCAACCAATAGACAGAACAAAAGCGTGGGCCCCTTGTATAGGTCCCCACCACTATCGATCTAACCAAAACAACAACACCTACACCCACATCACCAGTTTACTCCACCCCTCCCTCCCTCCCTCCCTCTCTCCCCACCCACCCCATCTCTGGTGTAAGTACAACAGTATAAACCTCCCTTGTCCTTTCAGTATTAACCTTTTTGTCCTTTTCAGTATTAACCTTATTGTCCTTCTTGTCCTTTTCAGTATTAACCTTTTTGTCCTTTTCAGTATTAGTCTTCCTTGTCCTTTCAGTATTAACCTCCCTTGTCCTTTTCAGTATTAGTCTTCCTTGTCCTTTCAGTATTAACCTTTCTTGTCCTTTTCAGTATTAACCTTTTTGTCCTTCTCAGTATTAGTCTTCCTTGTCCTTTCAGTATTAACATTTTTGTCCTTTTCAGTATTAACCTTTTTGTCCTTTTCAGTATTAACCTCCCTTGTCCTTTTCAGTATTAACCTTATTGTCCTTCTTGTCCTTTTCAGTATTAACCTTATTGTCCTTTTCAGTATTAACCTTCTTTATCCTTTTCAGTATTAACCTTATTGCCCTTCTTGTCCTTTTCAGTATTAACCTTCCTTGTCCTTTTCAGTATTAACCTTATTGTCCTTTTCAGTATTAACCTTATTGTCCTTTTCAGTATTAACCTTATTGTCCTTTTCAGTATTAACCTTATTGCCCTTCTTGTCCTTTTCAGTATTAACCTTCCTTGTCCTTTTCAGTATTAACCTTATTGTCCTTTTCAGTATTAACCTTATTGTCCTTTTCAGTATTAACCTTCCTTGTCCTTTTCAGTATTAACCTTATTGCCCTTCTTGTCCTTTTCAGTATTAACCTTCCTTGTCCTTTTCAGTATTAACCTTATTGTCCTTCTTGTCCTTTTCAGTATTAACCTTATTGTCCTTTTCAGTATTAACCTTATTGTCCTTCTTGTCCTTTTCAGTATTAACCTTCCTTGTCCTTTTCAGTATTAACCTTATTGTCCTTTTCAGTATTAACCTTATTGTCCTTCTTGTCCTTTTCAGTATTAACCTTATTGTCCTTTTCAGTATTAACCTTATTGTCCTTCTTGTCCTTTTCAGTATTAACCTTATTGTCCTTCTTGTCCTTTTCAGTATTAACCTTCTTTATCCTTTTCAGTATTAACCTTATTGTCCTTCTTGTCCTTTTCAGTATTAACCTCCCTTGTCCTTTTCAGTATGAACCTTCCTTGTCCTTTTCAGTATTAACCTTATTGTCCTTTTCAGTATTAACCTCCCTTGTCCTTTTCAGTATTAACCTCCCTTGTCCTTTTCAGTATGAACCTTCCTTGTCCTTTTCAGTATTAACCTTATTGTCCTTCTTGTCCTTTTCAGTATTAACCTTATTGTCCTTTTCAGTATTAACCTTATTGTCCTTTTCAGTATTAACCTCCCTTGTCCTTTTCAGTATTAACCTCCCTTGTCCTTTTCAGTATTAACCTTCCTTGTCCTTTTCAGTATTAACCTCCCTTGTCCTTTTCAGTATTAACCTCCCTTGTCCTTTTCAGTATTAACCTTATTGTCCTTTTCAGTATTAACCTCCCTTGTCCTTTTCAGTATTATCCTTCTTGTCCTTCTTGTCCTTTTCAGTATTAACCTTCTTGCCCTTCTTGTCCTTTTCAGTATTAACCTTCCTTGTCCTTTTCAGTATTAACCTTATTGTCCTTTTCAGTATTAACCTTATTGTCCTTTTCAGTATTAACCTTATTGTCCTTATTGTCCTTTTCAGTATTAACCTTATTGTCCTTCTTGTCCTTTTCAGTATTAACCTTATTGTCCTTCTTGTCCTTTTCAGTATTAACCTTCTTTATCCTTTTCAGTATTAACCTTATTGTCCTTCTTGTCCTTTTCAGTATTAACCTCCCTTGTCCTTTTCAGTATGAACCTTCCTTGTCCTTTTCAGTATAAACCTTATTGTCCTTTTCAGTATTAACCTCCCTTGTCCTTTTCAGTATTAACCTCCCTTGTCCTTTTCAGTATTAACCTTCCTTGTCCTTTTCAGTATTAACCTCCCTTGTCCTTTTCAGTATTAACCTCCCTTGTCCTTTTCAGTATTAACCTTATTGTCCTTTTCAGTATTAACCTCCCTTGTCCTTTTCAGTATTAACCTTATTGTCCTTCTTGTCCTTTTCAGTATTAACCTTATTGTCCTTCTTGTCCTTTTCAGTATTAACCTTCCTTGTCCTTTTCAGTATTAACCTTATTGTCCTTCTTGTCCTTTTCAGTATTAACCTTATTGTCCTTCTTGTCCTTTTCAGTATTAACCTTCCTTGTCCTTTTCAGTATAAACCTTCTTGTCCTTCTTGTCCTTTTCAGTATTAACCTTATTGTCCTTCTTGTCCTTTTCAGTATTAACCTCCCTTGTCCTTTTCAGTATTAACCTTATTGTCCTTCTTGTCCTTTTCAGTATTAACCTTCCTTGTCCTTTTCAGTATTAACCTTATTGTCCTTTTCAGTATTAACCTTATTGTTCTTCTTGTCCTTTTCAGTATTAACCTTCCTTGACCTTTTCAGTATTGACCTTATTGTCCTTCTTGTCCTTTTCAGTATTAACCTTCCTTGTCCTTTTCAGTATTAACCTTATTGTCCTTCTTGTCCTTTTCAGTATTAACCTCCCTTGTCCTTTTCAGTATTAACCTTCCTTGTCCTTTTCAGTATGAACCTCCCTTGTCCTTTTCAGTATTGACCTTATTGTCCTTCTTGTCCTTTTCAGTATTAATCTTCCTTGTCCTTTTCAGTATTAACCTTCTTGTCCTTCTTGTCCTTTTCAGTATTAACCTTCTTGTCCTTCTTGTCCTTTTCAGTATTAACCTTATTGTCCTTTTTGTCCTTTTCAGTATTAACCTTCCTTGTCCTTTTCAGTATTAACCTTTTTGTCCTTTTCAGTTTTAACCTTTTTGTCCTTTTCAGTATTAACCTTTTTGTCCTTTTCAGCATTAACCTTTTTGTCCTTTTCAGTATTAACCTTTTTGTCCTTTTCAGTATTAACCTCCCTTGTCCTTTTCAGTATTAACCTTTTTGTCCTTTTCAGTATTAACCTTCTTGTCCTTTTCAGTATTAACCTTCTTGTCCTTTTCAGTATTAACCTTCTTGTCCTTCTTGTCCTTTTCAGTATTAACCTCCCTTGTCCTTTTCAGTATAAACCTTATTGTCCTTCTTGTCCTTTTCAGTATTAACCTTCTTGTCCTTCTTGTCCTTTTCAGTATTAACCTCCCTTGTCCTTTTCAGTATAAACCTTCTTGTCCTTCTTGTCCTTTTCAGTATTAACCTTATTGTCCTTCTTGTCCTTTTCAGTATTAACCTTATTGTCCTTCTTGTCCTTTTCAGTATTAACCTCCCTTGTCCTTTTCAGTATTAACCTTATTGTCCTTCTTGTCCTTTTCAGTATTAACCTCCCTTGTCCTTTTCAGTATAAACCTTCTTGTCCTTCTTGTCCTTTTCAGTATTAACCTTATTGTCCTTCTTGTCCTTTTCAGTATTAACCTTATTGTCCTTCTTGTCCTTTTCAGTATTAACCTCCCTTGTCCTTTTCAGTATTAACCTCCCTTGTCCTTTTCAGTATTAACCTCCCTTGTCCTTTTCAGTATTTCTTTTCAGTATTAACCTCCCTTGTCCTATTAGCACACCTCCTTTCACGTCAGGGGGCGGAAGAGCCTAGTGGTTAGAGCGTTGTATTCGTAATCTAACAAACAATTAATGATGCAAGTTCGAGTCTTGTGACTAAGGCAAGAGTTTGAGGGACTGTTTGCCCCTGGTTTATTATAGTTTTATCCGAAGGATTTGGGGAGAGTGGAGACGGCACTGCTGTTAGTTAACTGACTGAAGGGGAAATGTCCCCTCCGCCTCCAATGGGTGTTTGGGTGGTGGTTCGATCCCAAGACGCCAGAATCAGCAGCGCAAGGTTTTAACCACTGGGCTCTCCAGGCCCCGCGAGTGCACATGCATGCAGATCAGTTTTGTGTACTGCGATGGGTGACCGTTTGCGCGCCTTGGTTTCAGTACAGTCCCCCAGTTCACCCAGCTGTAAATGGGTACCTGCCCTCTTTAGGGTTAGGGAAGGTAAATCAGCGAGGGAGAGGAGATGGGCGCCGCCTTCAACATGCTGGCCCCTAGAGAAGCTGAGGTCTCTGACACCTCGCTCCCCTATGACCTTATAGGTTATGGGACACCTTTACCTTTACATAATAGCAATCACAACAATATTCTTACCGTAGACTATAAAATAGCGTATGTATTTGACACAATAATTGGTTTGGAATCACGTAGAACTCCATTAACATGGCTATACATTATTGTGTATGTGTGTATATATTGCCCTCTACTCTGGTACAACTCTGTATGCACAGGGAAGTCGAACAGTATTTGGTGGACTGAAAGAGTTTTGTAATATTATTGTATTATATTAGCTGCATTTTTCACAATTTTACAAAACATTGTGTCCCATGCATTCAAACGCAGTTTAAACGTGATAATATCTGCACTTCGTGAACAAGAAAATCTACTGAATTGAGTGCAAGATTATTTGAATGCATTGACGTACTTGAAATTTGGATTATTTCATTAGGTGATATAAGATGCTAGCCTGGAACTCAAATCCTTGCTGTCACATTCTAAACCATCCTTTTTTATAGCTAATAAATCTACGATAGTACTCACATATATTTCAGTGTGAAGGAACCCTGGAAAAACATATCTATCTATCTATCTATCTATCTCTCTCTCTCTCTCTCTCTCTCTCTCTCTCTATATATTATATTATATATATATATATATATATATATATATATATAGAGAGAGAGAGAGAGAGAGGAGACAGAGAGAGAGAGAGAGAGAGAGAGAGAGAGAGAGAGATAGATAGATCGATAGATAGATAGATAGATAGATCGATCCTGAGTTTTCCATCACAACGTGTCCATGCCAACAGTATCAACACAACAGAAATGAAAGGTGGTAAATGATGGATCAGTGAACGATAACAAGTTTAAGGCCATTAGAGCAGCTATCAAGTCTGATGGACATGTGGACTGGTCTTTGCCCTAGTAGGAGAATGTCAGTGCTGCTGTCAGGAATGCTACACCGCCGCTTCTGCCGGACTCTGGAACTGATCGTCTGTACAGAGTTTTGAATGATGACAGTCGTGTATGACTCTTCACTTCAACTCTATTCTAGTCTTCATCCATCCTTTCTTATGTTAGAATAATCAAAGAAGAGATTTTTGCTGACATATTCACAACGCGGAATTTGGGGAATGGCAGGGAACAGAGGAATATTTGCGATCAATGTAACTTTGTTGTTGTTGTGTGTGTGTGTGTGTGTGTGTGTGTGTGTGTGTGTGTGTGTGTGTGTGTGTGTGTGGTGTGTGTGTGTTTTTATATAAGGTCTTCAGTAAAGATTGCAAAAAGGGGGCGCCGTTTCATCGCTTTGTGATATCCTTTTCTTGATTAAGAAATATTTCCTCTTTTATCACATTTTGACTTTTGGTGTTTTGTTGTTGTTTTTTCTTCTTCCAAATTTTGACTTTGTCAAGGTTTGACTGACACATTTTTATACAGCAAGTGCACAGTTTCATGAAATGAAAGAACCCAGCTTCTGTATACGATTTTAGAGTGTTGACGTGGACTGGGACGCCAAGAACTAATCTCATTGCTTTGCTGCCAATAATGTGCAATTTTTTAACATAATTATTTTCCCACAGAAAGACATACTTCTTGACGTTAAGTCAAGTTGGAACGAACTAATTAAATGGCAAAATGAATTGATGTTTTCGTGTCTTGACTTCATTATTGAGAGCGTACAATTTTTTTCTAATCAGTCTTTATTTAACTGCTAGAATTGTTTGGTTTTCGTTATTGTGTTGTTAAGAAAACGATGTCGGAAGAAACCTTTTCAGAGCGAGAGAGAAAGCGTTCTATGATAGAAGCGTCTGTTTCTATAGTAACATAGAAAGAGTGACTATTTTCTTGAGGGGAGATAAATCTCAAATGATGGCGCTGACTATTTTCTTGAGGGGATATAAATCTCAAATGATGGCGCGGGAAATAACTATGGACCAATTTTATTTCATTTAAGCTGAACAGAGTTAGCAATTTTGTTCTTTTATTACGAACAAATCTTTTAAGAATACATTTTAAATTAATTTGTGTCGGTTAGTACACTCAAAATTGTAGAAGTGTCTTCTCTGCAAAGTAAGAAACTGTCTAGATAAATTCATGCCATATGATATGGCCCTGTTCGGTAGGTATTGCATTACTATAGTATGCAGATTTAATACGTACGTGAAGAAGAACACACTGCACAACCTTCGTCTAATATCACTTAGAGTGAACAGACGTTAAATTGAAGACAACAGCAACACTGCACACCCATCAATACGAATTATTGAGCGATTCAGCGGAATCCCAATACAAACATTATTAGAAATTAGTGCGTAGGATGTAGTGGACATTTCATATAGTAACTAAATCGCACCAATAATTTTAAGCTAACATGAGTAGGCCTATTAAGCGATGTGTGTATGGTGAAATACATCCATCTTGTATAGGCCTAACCGAGGCTTATTTGAAAGCAGTGTAATAAAAGCTTAATTATAAAACTAGTATCAATAGAAAATACCCGATATAGACCTGGATAAATGTTGTCGTACTCTTACGAGAGCGTGAGCGAATATGTCTAAAAGCTGAAGCTAAAATGATTCTTTCAAATGTCGGTGATATTGATACGAATTAGGCTACATACGTTGTGAGAATAGAAGTACCCACGACAGAGGAAACAAATCGTGTTAGTGGAAATGTTGAGCAGGGTTGTTTTATGTAACTGTTGGGTTAATGTAGAAA
>CM054148.1:2967068-2977068 GCA_028751875.1 Rapana venosa
AATAATATGAATATTATATGGGGGCTTGTATTTGGTTGTTGTTTTGTTTTACATCCATCTCTCAGTCAAGGAAAAATTTATAGTAATAATAAACAAACAAAAAAATAGACACAGACCTGAAAGAAAACCAACCACAGTAATAACATTTTTGTTTTTAAAATCATGTCAATATAGAAGTCAGTAAAGAAAAAAAAAAAGAAGGAAAGAAAAGTAATAAACATCTACAAAATTACATCATTCAAGCATATTATGACGAAGAAAATGAGCACCCCGGTTAGAAAGGGAGAGAGAGAGAGAGAGAGACGAGGAGAGAAGAAAAACAGAGAGAGACAGAGAGAGAGAGAGATGAGAGAGACAAAGACAAATTGACAAATGACAAAATTTTTTTATTTCGAGGATAATGAATAAGCACACATGTGCTTTTTTACATCCAGTCCCCGCCCGTTAGGGATACATCTTAATAATAATAACCCAATACTTATACAGTCTCACAATAAAAACAAGGGGAAATAACCCTTTTCAAAACAGCTCCCCCCAACAACCCTCCCCCCCCCCCCCCAAAGCAAGCAATTAAAAGAAAATCCTAAGAATACCCCACCCTACCCCCAAAAAACCCTAACCAAAACAAACAAACAAACAAAGAGAAGGAAAAAACCAAACCAACAAAAGATGATTAAAAAAAGAGAAAAACAGACAAACAACAACAAGAACAAGAGCAACAGCAAAGCCAAGAAAAATAACACAACCAGACTTAATAAGTCATAAAGATAAACATCTACACATTGTCAAATGGTACGAGAGAGGAGAGAGAGAGAGAGAGAGAGAGAGAGAGAGAGAGAGAGAGAGAGAGAGCAGAGACAGAGACAGAGACAGAGACAGAGAGACAGAGACAGAGAGAGAGACAGAGAGAGAGAGTAGCAAACAACTGATAGAAAAGGGAACCATGACTCTATGAAGTTAAAATGGGCAGAAAGATCTAATGACACCGTGGAAAAGAAACAGGGCATTGCAGCCTGGAAACACAGGGCAGCACGAGTACAGCACTGAAAGTAGAAGGGTGTGGACCCTTGCCGCTGGAAGAAAACTAGGTTGTGGGGGTACAGTTGTGAAGATGACTGCCACGAAACTGTACTGCTTTGTAGTGTTGTTGTTGTTGTTGTTGTTGGTGTTGGTGTTGCGTGTTCGCCAGCTTATCACCAGGGATTGTCCCTGGCAAAATTATGTAGAAAGAAGCCACTCTGATAGGGAAACAAATACTGTTGCAGACAGGAAAAAAAAGAAAAAAAAAGGGTGGCGCTCCTCTTGTGGCGACGTGCTCTCCCCGAGGAGAGCAGCCCGAATTTCACGCAGAGAAATCTGCGTGACTTAAAGTGGTATAAATAAATAAAATAAATAAATAAAGGGAGAATCCAGATTAAGCACTCCTACCCGCTCAGTCCCCATGGAAATCCGTGTGAGACTGTTTCCTACAAGTGGAAGAGAACTTTGCGTGTGTATGTCTCTTGTTCTAGTGCTCGAAATTTAGGCAGCTATACTCCGACTTCAGAGGATGTTTTTTTCTTTAAAGGAGAGCACATCTGTTCATGACTGAGGAGAATCTCAATAGGCTTATATAACATTGTAACCTAACATTGTTTAGTAGAAATTGGCTGTGATCAATAATTACTGACACACATTCTGGTTTGGGACAATTTAATTCCATCGTTGTGTTGCAAACCATTTTCAGTCACAATCTATGTCCACGCGTGAAACTGGGGATGCTGACATGGGGGAGCGCACGTCGTCACAAAAGCAGCACCACTGTTTGTGGGTTTTCGTTCGTTTCTGTGTTTGTTGCTCCATGTTTGAATGTGTGTTTTGTTTGCCCATGAGAGCGACTTTGTATACCCAGATTTGCTAAGGGTAACTCTCTTGTTGCAGAAGTTTCTTTTACGTGTGCTAAGTAATGTTGTTACAAACGAAACCTCGGTTTAATCATTCCTCCCGAAAGACTGGCACCCAGACGCCCACTCTTGGTCTTGTGGATGGTGGGAAGTTTGGGGTTCAAAGGAGACTTGAACCCACCATCTTTCGCTTTCCCCCAGACGGGTGCGTTACTTCTAGACAAGCAGCCCAGCAGTGTGTAAAACTATCATGTTTCCCGTTCCTCGGCTAGAGCTCCGAGGTTCACCGATGGTGGGATTCTGCGTATGCGACCATTTTTGCTCACCATGTAGGCAGCTGCATTTTGGCTTCGGAGATAACTTGTAGAAACGACAGACGCTAAAGCGGAGTGGAGAGAGCACAGGACTACTATCCCCTGGGTCCTGTGTTCAACAGTCAGCAGCAGAGTCTGGCGAATCAATGGTGCCAACAGAACCCAGGAAATCAGACTTGTATAAGGTAAGGTAAAGGAGTCCCATAACCTATAAGGTCGTAGGAGAGCGAGGCGTCAGAGACCTCACTTCTCTAGGGGCCGGCACATTGAGGGCGGTGCCTATCTCCTCTCCCTCGCTGCTTTACCTTCCCTGACCCTAAAGAGGGCAGGTACCCATTTACAGCTGGGTGAACTGGGGGAACTGTACTGAAGCCAAGGCGCGCAAACGGTCACCCATCCAACTGGTAACCACGCTCGACGTTGCTTAACTTGGCTGGGGGAAAGCGAGTGCTCCGACCACTGGCCAAAACCTTTGTCAGCTATTGATGTCAGCTAATTGCCAAGCAAAATGTTATGTTATGAAACGTTGTGTGGAGATTGCCTTCATCCATGACAAGCTCTTAACATAACAACCTGCCTGCACTCTTCCTTATTGGAGAAAAAAAATCCTCTGAAGTCGGAGTTTGGCTGCCTATATGGCGAGGTTACTTATAAAACAGTCATACACGCAAACTTCTCATTATTATTATTATTATTATTATTATTCGGCGCGCAATTTCCATCTCACAGGAATTCCCAGGTGGGAAAGAGTGAGTCAGAGTGTACATTCTGGTTGACCCCCAGAGTGTTAAGCTGGGGAACGCACAACAAAAACAACGCCACCACCACTACCACCACCACCAACAACAAGAACAACAGCAGCAACAGCAGCAGCAAAACCAGACTTTTGAGAATATTGAATTCTGGAGACATGAAAGTGTGGGAACATGGAACTGCAGTAGGAGAGGGTACAGACTCGCGATATAGAACTTCTTGTTTGTTTGTTTGTTTTTGTTTTGTCATGGAAAGGAACAAGAAGTCAACATACTATTCAAAAACGACTCCCCTGTTTTTAAAGCATTATCGTGAACGACAATCCAGTGCAACGATTCGGATAGATGCTGAGTCATGGAAGGGAGAGAGAGGAGAGGAGGAAGGGGGGGTGGGGAGGAGTGTTGAGAGGGGGGGGGGATAAAACAAAAAGCGGTAGTTATACCCCCACAGATCACCACCGTCTGAAACATCTCCGCCATTTGTTATGTCTTGTCTGATCGCTCTGCCCTTTCTTCTTCTTCTTCTTCTTCGTCTTCGTCCCTGTCTGTCTGTCTGTCTCGTCCCCCCCCCCCCTCTCCACCCCTCCCCTTTTCGCTGCCCTTACCGATTCCTTCTGTGGCTGTCTCCGCGGATTGTGTTGCATGTGAAGGAGCGGCAGGAGGCATCCTTGGTCTCGCGGTTCCAGATTGTTCCAGAGGTGATCAATACGAAACAATGGTGTCTGATTGCCCCCTGTGCTCCCTTCCTTCTTCTCTCCCCTTCTCTCCCCTCCCTCCCTCCATCGTCCCTCCACCTTTCTCGTTACCATTCTCATGTCCCACCTCCCCTAACCCCCCAATTTCCCCCTTTTGTTCCCTTTATGTGTGTGTGTGTGTGTGTGTGTGTGTGTATGTGTGTGTGTGTGTGTGGTGTGTGTGTGTGTGTGTGGTGTGTGTGTGTGTGTGTGTGTGTGTGGTGTATGTGTGTGTGTATGTGTGTGTGTGTTGTGTGTGTGTGTGTGTGTATGTGTGTGTGTAGTGTGTGTGTGTGTGTGGTGTGTGTGTGTGTGTGTGTGTGTGCAGTACTGGATCCTCAACCCTCCTCTTCCTCTCCTCCTCCTCCTCCTCCTCCTCTCCTCTTTCTTTCTCATCACAAACCAAACTCTCACTGCCACCCCCCCCCCCCTCTCTCTCTCTCTCTCTCACCTACCCATCAGTCCTTCTCTTCTCTTTTCTTCTTTTGTCCTTTCGCGTTTTCTTTCTATTCCTTTTTTTGTGTGAGGAGGGTGGGGGTGGGTGGGGTGGTAGGTAGAGGGGTGGGGTGAGGGGGGGGGGGGGGGGCAATGGTGGTGTATAAGTTTACTTTCTTTGTGCAACTTTTGCCACCCACCGTTTTTTCTTTCTTTCTTTCTTTCTTTCCTTCCACATCCACCACACCCCTCATCTTTTTTTTTCTTTCTCTCTTTCCCTGGGTAGAGTGCAGGCATGCTCCCCCCCACCCCTACCCCCACCCCCACTTCCCTCTCCTTCCCCTTTCTCGTTCCAGACCTATTGTCCAGCTCATCCCCATACCCCCAACCCCCAACCCCTACCACCCCACCCCACCTCTTTTCTTCTGCTCTCTTCCATCACCTCCCTGTCCTCTTAGTCCTACCCTCCCACCCCCCCCTTACCTCCCTCACCCTTCATGCCTCATCCCCACCAACTATGTGAGTCTTCATCCCCCCTCCCCCCCTCTCCCCTCCTACCCCAACCCCAACTCTCTCCCTCTCCCTCTCTCTCTCTCTCTCTCTCTCTCTCTCTCCTCTCTCTCTCTCTCTCTCTCTCTCTTCTCTCTCTCTCCACAGTCTCCGTGGCCGATCCATTTCTTTCTTGCTTCTGCACCTCGTTGTGCTCTATTGTTTGTGGGCTTTTGTGTGCTGTCCTGCAGACTCTGCTTGTGTGGGATGTGCCTAAGTGTAATCCGAGGAGCGGTGTTTTTTGTGAGTGTGAGTGTGTGTGTATGTACGTGTTTGTGTTTGTGTGTGTGTGTGTGTGTATGTGTTGTGTGTGTGTGTGTTGTGTTTGTGTTGTGGTTTTGTGTGTGTTGTGTTTTGTGTGTGTGTTGTTTGTGTGTGTTGTGTTTGTTTGTGTTGTGTGTGTGTGGTTGTGTTTGTGTTGTGTGTTGTGTTTGTGTGTGTATGTGTGTGTATGTGTGTGTGTGTTATGTGTGTGTTGTGTGTGTGTTTTTGTGCGCGAACTGGGACTGAAGAAGAATTAAGCAGAGAGGATTGGGATGGTTGGTAGTTTGGACAGAGAAGGGGTCGCCGAGAGAGAGAGGGAGGGAGAGGAGGGAGGGAGGAGGGAGGAGGAGAGGAGAGGAGAGAGAGAGGAGGGAGAGAGAGAGAGGGAGGGAGAGAGAGAAGAGGGAGGAGAGAGAGAGAGGGAGGGAGAGAGAGAGAGGGAGGGAGAGAGAGAGAGGAGAGAGAGAGGGAGGGAGAGAGGGAGAGAGGGAGAGAGAAAGAGAGGAGAGGGGGAGAGAGAGGAGGGAGGAGAGAGAGGGAGAGAAGAGAGAGAGGAGGGAGAGAGAGAGAGAGAGAGAGATAGAGAGAGGGAGGGAGAGAGGAGAGAGAGAGGAGAGGGGGGAGAGGGAGGGAGAGAGGAGAGAGGAGGGAGGAGAGAGAGAGAGGGAGAGACAGAGAGAGGAGAGGGAGAGAGAGAGAGAGAGGGAGAGAGAGAGATGGAGGGGAGAGAGAGAGAGGGAGGGGAGAGATAGAGAGAGGAGGAGGGAGGGGAGACAGTCACCCCTCCTCTCTTCTTTCTCTTTCCATTCATCTCCCTTTCCCTCTTCTCCCATCCGCTTGTGGTGATGCTGTCATCAATTATTCCCCTTGGGGGAGACTGCGGTGGTTTGGGCCTTTGCCCACTAAGTATTGGATAAGCTGTCTTTCTGTAACGATCTGCAAGCTCGGGGGGTTTTGGGTGTGTGTGTTTTTTTTCTTCTTGGGAGGAGGGGGGTAGGGAAGGGGGTGGGGGGGTGGGGGGGGGGGGGGGTCACGGGGCGCCGGTCGATTCCCCAGCCGCAGTGTTCCTGCCACGTCAGTCAGTTTCAGGGGGAGAGGATAGGGAAGGGAGGCGGGGGGGCAAGATTTTGCTTCTGCTGTTTTGTTGTTGTTGTTGTTGTTGTTTTGGTTTGTTTTTGTTTGTGTGTGTGTGTGGTTTTTTTTTCTTTTGTTGTTGTGTTGTTCTCTTGTCTCTGTCTGTTGTCTGCTGTCTCTTCTCTTTCTGTCTCTGTCTCTTTTCTGTCTCTGTCTGTCTCTGTCTGTCTCTCGTCTGTCTCTCTGTCTCTCTCTGTCTCTCTCTGTCTCTGTCTCTCTCTTCTCTCTCTCTCTTCTCTCTCTCTCTTCTCTCTTGGAGGGAGGTTTTTCTTTTTTTTAACGTTTGTGTTGGGTTTTTAAATTAATTTTTATTTCGTTGTGTATCGTTGGGTATTCTTTTTATATATTCTTTCCTCATATCTTAAGAAGTGATGGGTTGTTGTATTGGTCTATTGTGGGTGGTAGGCGTGGTAGTGGTGGTGATGGTTGTAACTGTGGTGGTGGTGGTGGTGAAGGTGGTGGTGGTGGTGGTGAAGGTGGTGGTGGTAGTGGTGGTGATGGTTGTAACTGTGGTGTGTGGTGGTGAAGGTGGTGGTGGTAGTGGTGGTGATGGTAGTAACTGTGGGTGCTGTTGTTTTGTTGTGGTGGTGGTGGTGCCGGTGATGATGGTGGTAGTGGTGACAGTGATGTTGTTGATAGTAGTGGCTGCGTGGTGGTTATGGTGGTAGAAGAAATAATGGTCGCGATGGTAGTGGTGGTGGGGATAGTGATGGCTGTGCACGTGCGTGCGTGCGCACGCGTGTGTGTGCGTGTGTATGTGTGTGTTAGTGTGTGCGTGTGTGCGCGCGCGAGCGTGCGTAAGTGCGTGCGTGCGTGTGATTCTCTCTCGTGTTGATTTGCATGCATTGTATTACTGTACCCTTTATTGCCTAATCGCCATTGTAATGCATTACATGGTATCGATGTGTCATAACATAACTTTGTATAAACATACACCCATGTGAACATATGTGCACGCACGCTCGCGTACAGACGAACACACACACGCCCGCGCGTACGCAAACGCATTACGTATTCTATTATGAATACCATCTGGAAATAAAATTTGACTTTGACTTAGACTTCACTCAAACACACAGACCCATACACAGACAGACAGACAGATAGACACACGCACACACATCCACACACACACACCTTCACTCACCCCCCATACACCCCCCTACACCCCCCCCTCTCCCACACACAACATTCACCCCCCCCCCCCCCCCACACACACACACACACACACCTACACACATATCCGCGCGCGCAAGCCCTATTTCTTTTGAAGCTGGCTATACTGTATAAACTACAGTTGACATTGTCTTTGTTTCTTTCTTATTTGTTTTGTTTTAGTTTTCTTCTATCGTCGAACATTTGAAGCTGGTTTCTTGCGATTGTTTTGACGGAAAACATTGCAGCCATTTTCATTGTAAAAGCGTTCTTTTGAAAATGTTCAATGTGCTGGGTGTTATGTCGTGCTGTAACAGCTCAAGTCGAGCACATTGTTGTGTGTTATGATTCGTCCTCTCTGTCTCTGTCTGTCTCTTTTTTTCTGTCCATCTGTCTGTCTGTTGGCTGGTGGCTGGCCTGCCCTGCCATCTGTCTGTCTGTATCTATCTATTTATCTGTCTTCTTCTATCTATCTTCTTTCTGTCTGTCTGTTGTCTGTATCTGTCTGTCTTCTTCTATCTATCTACTATATCTTATCTATCTATCTTCTCTCTCTGTCTGTCTGTCTGTCTGTATCTATCAGTGTGTCTGTCTTTCCGTATGTCTGTCTGTCTCTTATCGCTTTCTTTTCTCTCTGTTTCATCTCGTCTGTCTCTGCTCTCTGTTCTTTTCTGTCTCTGTTCTCTCTGTCTCTCTCTCTTGTCTCTCTCTTGTCTCTCTCTGTCTCTCTTCTCTCTGTCTCACTTTGTCTCTCTCTCTGTATTTACTTTTCTTTCTATCTCTGTGTCTCTTCACACACACACACACTCCACACACCTATTACTTTTCTTCTTCTCTCTTCTTCCCCCCACCCTCTCTCCTCCTCCTCTCTCTCTCTCTCTCCTCTCTTCTCTCTCTCTCTTCTCCTCTCTTCTCCTCTCTCTCTCTCTCTCTCTCTTCTCTCTCTCTCTCTCTCTCTCTCTCTCTCTGTGCGTGTTCATTGCAGGGATCAATGTGCTTTTTAACATCCAATCCCCGTATCTATGCAGTTTTCTAAATTTGTCCATCCGTTTATCACCATCACCACCAAATTGTAGCCACCATGCTATTGTTTTTGTTTTGCTTGAGCACAATAATTAGAAGGATACAGCTTGAGGTTGCTAATATTCTTTTTTCTCTATCTCATTCCTGATTATTTTACTGTGTGAATGAGTAAAATATGTGGTAAGCTGAATAATGATACTGTTAATAACAATACAGTAGCTGAAGACACTGACATGTTGCACTTTGGTCCACCATCTTGTTTACCAAAACAACAAACAAAAACCAAAAAAAAGAAACGACTGCATGGTAATTATACAATTATTCAGCATAATGCTTTCAGAAAACTGTTTGTGGAAAAATATTGAAAGGAATTGGTTGATAGTGAAAGAAATTTGTTGGTTGATGGTGTAATGAATCGACTTATTGAGGCTACGCTGTCGAAATGGTTAACTACGCTGCCCAAAGGAAAAAAAAATCAGTATCAACAAACTTCAAAACAGTTATCTGCAACTATCACTTCCACTTTATATCTCAAACATCATTCCTCTCTCAGTAGTCTAAGTCATTTTCTCATGTCTAAATTACTTTTTAATAAACAGAATTTTTCAGTCCACTTTAGATCGATTTTTCTCAGGCTTTGCTTATGTTTTGAGGTTCTCTTCTTGGTTCGTTATATCGTTTTTTTTTCTGTTTTTTTTTTTCTCTTTTCTTTCTTTTTCTTCTTTTCTTCTTTTTCTTTTCTTCTTTTTTTTCTTCTTCTTTTCTTCTTCTTTTCTTTTTCTTCTTCTTCTTCTTCTTCTTCTTCTTTCTTCTTTCTTCTCTTCTCTCCTTCTTCTTCTTCTTTTTCTTTCCTTTCTTTTTTTTCTTTCCTTCTTTCTTGTTCTCTTTCTTTCTTCTTCTTCTTCTTCTTCGCATTCTTCTTCTTCTTCTTCCTTCTTCTTCTTCCTTTTCCTTCTTCTTCGTCGTTCGTCTTCTTTTCTCGATCTCTCTACATTTTTTGCTCTTCATATGACGATATCATTCTGTTGCGCTCTTGCCGTTAGTCGCGTCCTGCCAGTCGGCGTAACGACTATTGTATGGGAAGAAATGTTATATTAGTCGTTTGCGGGGGCGAAAAAGGCATGCAAGAGGCAGCAAGTAATGGGAAAATAGATCAAGGAGTAAAGTAATTGAAGATTGGGAGCGAATCAGAAAGCAGAATGGAGAGGGATGAAAATAAAAGAAAGTGACAATTTTAGACAAATTTCCAAGAAGGAAATAGGGTATTTGCCATTCATGCTAACAGGGTCCCCTGCATCACGACGGGATAATTTCTTTCTTTCTTCTTCTTCATCGAGCGCTCAGATAGCAATTACTGTTGTCTGTCATATGAGTGAGAAAGTGCATGACACTGCCGTTAAGCGCCTGACAAGTCAGGCCCTGCACATCCGACTTCAGCGTGGGAGATAATTGTTATATTTTAAGTCTTTCTGGGGGCGAAAAAGGCAGGAGAATGGAGCAAGAAGGGAGAAAATAGACAAGGAGAAGGTGACAGGAAGAAAATGACCAATGCAGAAACAAAGAGAGGGATAGAAAAGAGAGAGTTCCTAGCACAGAATTTTCAGAAAGTGGCGATGCTATTCAAACTGACAGGCCACCTACATCCCCAAAGGATAATTTAATTGTTTCTTTTTCGTCGTCGAACGCTAAGATAGCAATTATTGTTGTCTGTCATATGAGCGAAAGTGCATGACACTGCCGTTAAGCGCCTGACAAGT
>CM054148.1:2984568-3007068 GCA_028751875.1 Rapana venosa
TCTTCTTCTTCTTCTTCTTCTTCTTCTCTTTTTCTTCTTCTTCTTTCTTCTTTTCTCTTCTTCTTCTCATTCTTCTTCTTCTTCGCATTCTTCTTCTCTCTTCTTCTTCGCAATTTCTTCTTCTTCTTCGCATTCTTCTCTTCGCAATTCTTTTTCTTCTTCGCAATTCTTCTTCTTCTTCGCAATTCTTCTTCGCAATTCTTCTTCTTCTTCGCAATTCTTCTTCACAATTCTTCTACTTCTTCTCAATTCTCTTTACTCATTTTCTATCTTGTGGCTCATCTGTTTGAAACAAAATCCACTAAACAATAAAATGCATAAATCATCTCCTGTTGAACAAAGAGTGACCAAAAAACCAACAACTCCAAAATCCCCAAATTCCCTAGTACATCCAAAAGAGCACATCTCTCTCTTTCTCTTCATGATTGTTATGAAATGCCTGCGACCCTCTCTGCTCTCTTCAGATCAAACAAGGAGGTGGGAAGGGGGGGGGGGGGGGGGGGGGGGGGGGACAACACCGATGGACAAATTTGGTTATTGTCTTCCTCTCTCCTTTATCTATTTACTTTTCTTCTCATTCTTCCATTTTGTTGTCCGTTGTCCGCGTGTTCAATATCGCAAAGAGAACAGAGGCTGGGGGACAGAGATAGCCGGGTGGTTAGAGAATCATGCTCATAATCTGATGGCCTGGGTTCGGGCTGCCACCGAGACACATGTTCCAGGTGATATTGCCCTCAGAGCCCCACTTCTTCAGAAGTCCTTTCAATAGCAATAAAAATTGAGGTGCATGTGTGCTTTCTTTCTTTCTTTCTTTCTTTCTTTATTTATTTATTTATTTATACCACATTAAGTCACGACAGATTTCTCTGCGTGAAATTCGGGCTGCTCTCCCCCGGGGAGAGCACGTCGCCACAAGAGCAGCGCCACCCGTTGTTGTTTTTTTCCTGTTTACCTGTCTGCAACAGTATTTGCTTCCCTATCAGAGTGGCTTTTTTCTACAGAATTTTGCCAGTGACAACTCTCTTGTTGCCGTGGGTTCTTGTACGTGCGCTAAATAATTGTATGCAACTAACGCATGCCGAACGTCTTGTACTCAAGTTAAAACCATCCCAGCTTTTGGAAGAGTATAGGCCATTTGAGCTGGTGGGAATGGATCACAAAACTAACGAACAACTGCTTGCACGCTGGTGTCGTGTGTAGACATGCCCGGAGTTGAATTGCAGCTACCTTACTGGGGAGTGAATGGTGGCATAAGCAAGATCTCACCATCGGAGATCCCCGGAGCTGTGGCTGAACAATGAACAAGTAGAATACAATCAACTGATCAACCAACCAACCAACCAATTGACCAGTTGATGGCTGCATCAATTAAGCACTCACTCCCCATTCTCTCTCTCTCTCTCTCTGTGTGTCTCTCTCTCTCTCTCTCTCTCTCTCTCTCTCTCTCTCTCTCATCTCTCTCTCTCTCTCTCTCTCTCTCAGTCTTTGTCTTTTTCTTTCTCTCTGTCTCTCTATATTAGGATCTTTCTCTCTCCCTCCTTCCCTCCCTCCGTCCATCATCCCTCCATCTCGACTGTCTCTCTCTCTCTCGCCTTCCCTCTCTCTCTCTCCCTCCATCCCCACCCCTCTCTCCCTCTTTCCCTCCCTCCCCCTTTCTCTATCTCCCTCTCTCTCCCCCCCCCCCCCCTCTCTCCCTCTCTCTCCTCCCTCCCCCTCTTTCTCCCTCCCTCCCGCTTTCTCTCTCTCCCTCTTTCCTTCCTCCCTCCCTCTCCCCCCCCCCTCTCTCTCTCTTCCTCTCTCCTTCCTCCCTCCCCCCCCCTCTCTCTCTCTCTCTCCTAATCATCACTCTCAACACTCCCTTTCTTGAGCAGACAGGGGCAAAGAACAAATTGTGTCAAACTTGAGGCAACAAACACAATCCCCTCTTCTCACCCAAAAACAAAAAAGAAAAAGACAGAAGATGCGGAATTGGGATTGTGTTTTGAAATGGCCTGCAGCTCTTTCTGAGCTCTTAAGATGAAACAGGGGGGAAGAGAGAGGGAGGGAGGGAGGGATGGCAATGATAAATACAATTTGTTGTCCTTCTTTCATTATTAGCTATTTCTTATTATTTAGTCTTCCCCTTCTTTTTCTTCCGTCTCTCTTTGCAAGATGACCTCCCCACTTGTATCAAAACATTCAACTACATGTGTGCATGAGAGCGCTTATATTTTGTTCTCACACGATAAAGCGCTATATAAATTCCATGTATTAGTGCTATTATCATACGTGTGTACACAAGTATATAGATATGCATGCATTCACGCAAAGTCGCACATGTTTGTTTGATCACATGTAAGCAAACACACACAAAGTGTGAAGCATGCACGCGTGGAGGATTGCATCCATGTGGGTACGCATACATGCAAGAAAGAATGCACATGTGCACGTACACGTACACACACACACACACACACTCACACACGTGGGTGCGTGCGTGCGTGCGTGCGGGTGGGCGGGTGTGCGCGCAAGTGCAAGCACATGCTTATACACAATGTGCCATCTTGAAATGCGAATTTGACTTTGACTTGGCTTTGACCCACATGATCAAATGTGTGTGTGTGTGTGTGTGTGTGTGTGTGTGTGTGTGTGTGTGTGTGTGTGTGTGTGTGTGTGTGTGTGAGAGAGAGAGAGAGAGAGAGAGAAGAGAGAGAGAGAGAGAGAGAGAGAGAGAGAGAGAGAGAGAGAGAGAGAGAGATGAGAGAGAGAGAGAGAGAGAATCTTTCTTTTCTTTTCTTTATTGTTCAAGGGTAACAGAATAAGCACACGCATCTTTTTTTTTTCATCCGGCCTTTGCCCTGATTAGGGACTATCAACAAAACAAGCGGGAAAACGCTATTACAACCAAGACAACATGATTTTAAAAGATAAGTGTATATTTAACAATACATCATTCCTAACTGACCTGAACGTTAATGTCAAGAGATACATAGATTATACTTTTTGTTTAGAAAATAGACAGACAGACAGACAGAGCATGGACTAAAATGGATGAAGGAACAAGACCAACACAGAGGACATGGAAGAAGCAAGGAGTGGGGAAGCGGTCATCATGGAAAAACAGAAAGGGGGAAGGAGGAGGAGGGGGGGGGGGGGGGGGCTAAGGGAAAAGAATGGATTGAAGATAGTGTGACAGAGGGGGGGGGGGGGGGTGGGAGGTGAACAGACTATCGGACACTTTCTCTGCAGAAGAAGGGGTGGATGAGGGTGGATTGTGCAAGTGAGTCTTCAGCATTGATTTCATGGCAGCTCCCTGTTTGATCAACCTTTGCACCCCCTCCCTCCCTCCCGCACCCTCTTCCCCAACCTCTGACTCCCTTTTGTGTAATGACTTGGGGGGTGGAAGGGAGAGTGTGAGATGCTCTGAGGACAGAGAGGGGCAGTTTGGCTGATAATTATGTAGGAAGGGAGAGAAAGAGGCGCCTCATTTTTTGTCCTGCCGTCTTTCACTCTGTCTAAAAAAAACCTACATGACATAATCAGAGTTTTCTTGGGAAGAAAAAGTAAAGTGGTTGTGAAGTTTTCTTGTTGTGCTAACTTTGATGTTTTGCCCGCGTTTATCACATCTATGAGTCAAAGCTTGTTTACTTTCTATCTGTCTGTCTGTCTGTTTATCAGTCTCTCTCACTGTCTCTGTTTGTTTGTGTCTTCTTGTCACATTCTTTCTCTACCTTTAGCTGTCTCTCATGTACATCTGATCATCTAGTTCAACTTAAAGTGCAGACCTGCCAGTGCCTAGCTAGCTGTCGCGTAGATACACATGCAGGACATCGTGTTTTTCCACGTGAAAGATGCTGTCAATTGTGTCAGTGTTTGGTGTGTTAAAAAACATCAATATACCCAGCATGCACCGTGTACCTAGAAGGGAATGGACTCAGCCAGGTGGAACTTATCTACGAGGCAGCCTAAAGAATTCAGCACAGTGCCCCAGTGAGTCCTCGGGGAGTTCTGGCAAAGGGGGGGGGGGGGGGGGGTTATATTGCCTACACACACACACATACACACACACATTACACACACACATACATACATACATACTATACATATCATACATACATACATACATACATTACAACATATATACATACATATATACATACATACATACATACATACATACATACATACATACATACATATATACATACATATATACATACATACATACATACATACATGCCTATACTGAAGTCATCCTCTTCCTGTCCATAGAGCCTATCTCTACACACATATACATACATACATACACACATACAACATACATACATACATACATAACCATACATACATAAATATATACATGCATACATATATATAATACATACACAGGCGTACGCGCGCGTACACATGTGCGCACGCACACACGTACACGCACGTATAAACACATACACGCGCGCGCGCACACACAAACACACACGAACACACACACACACACACACACACACACACACACACACAACACACGCACGAACACACACAACATGCACATTCAAGAAAAGACCAACATACATAAAATTGATAGTAATGGAAGCATCAATAATCATCTTTTATAAAGAGATACATACAAGCAAAAATACACCAGCCCTCCTCCCTTCCAAAAAAACAACAACAACCCTCAACCACCGCACATTAAGCAAAGAGAAACAGCAATCTGCTTTATGACATCCATCAGGTCTTCTTCTCTCCTTAAAAATAAAATGATGACAGCATGATGTATTTGCTGAATCACTGAATGCAGCTATGCACATAAACGAGAAACCTCCTCCACCCCAACCTCCCACCTCCCTAACTCAGTCCCCTCTCCCCACCCCCCACCACCCCCATCACTCTTCTGCCCGGCCCTGTGCACAGGCAGCCAGCTGCAGTGTGCTGTGCAGCACAGAGCAGGGATGCGGAGGAGTGCAGTACACATCCCCAGCAGCAGCAGCAGCAGCAGCAGCAGCTTTCCTTTCAGCTGTGGCTGAGGGAGGATCAATGAAGGAGAAAGAGAAGCTTCTAGAACAGACCGGTTTGGACAACACCACGGAGAATCAGCTGCCTGCCAAATATGATCTGAATCTGTGGTATTGATGTAGGATTAATATCTCTGATTTCTCCAGCCATCTTCTCTTTCTCTGGTGAACAGTAATATAATGGCAGCTAAGGCCATCGCTCAGACAGAGCTGTCCACAGTGAGTGAATAGAGAGAATCACTCTTTTGTGATTGGAGGTGATAAAGGGTTTGAGCCAGCCAACCAGAAGGGAAAAAACAAGTCTGAACAAGGGAGAGCATCCATTGTGGTTTCCTTTGCAGACGTCATCTGTGATAAATCAATCACTACGTCTTTGCCCCCTCACTGCAATGAATAGCTTGAAAACAAATTGTAGCACCCAAAAGGAAGACGGACAAAAATCGTTTTATGTTGTTGTTTTTGTTTGTTTTCTCTCTCTCTCTCTCTCTCTCTCTCTCTCTCTCTCTCCTCTCTCCTCTCTTCTCTCTTCTCTCTCTCTTCCTCTCTCTCTCTCTCTCTCCTCTCTCTCTCTCTCTCCTCTCTCTCTCTCTCTCCTCTCTCTCTCTCTCTCTCTCTCTCTCTTTGACTCTGTCTATTATCAAGTCAGATATTTTATTTTCTTCACAGGGGGGCTTGGGGAAATGTGGGAGGGAGGGGGGAAGGTAAAATGGGTCCAGGGTTATTGAAGGCTAAGACAACTCAAAGGCATCTGGCCCAAATGCGGCTTTTTCATTCTCATTTGAATGGAATAATGCACTTCTCATTTGAATGGAATAATGCACATGCTCATCTCAGATGCCCTGAAAGCACAAAAGAGGAAAGTGACCCAGTGAAAGAAATGTGACGACTACAAGAAGATGTCAATGTGCTTCATCACATTTTTATGTTTATTTTTTATTGATTGAAATTAGTTTAGCTATTTTTGAGTATGTCAGCATTTAGGGCCTTTCTTTGGGAAAATGATGGATATGAGGAAGAGATGGTTGTGTAAAGAAGCTGTAAATAATTATATAAGTTTACCTACACCAATGTGGTCAGGTCCATGTTGGTAGTCATAGTTTCTCTCTTTGTCCAGAACCGTACCTTTTCTGAAAGCTCTGAAAGTTGAACAGTGAATGGAAAGTTTCCTTCTTCACTGATGTCTCTGATCAGTCTGATGGTATTGAATGTTAAGAGATGTAAATTTCAAATCTTATGTTAGTTAGAAAAAAAATCTTTAAGACTGAAAGAAAGAAAAAAAACAGAAAGTAAGAAAAAAAGCAAAACAAACAAATCGACAAAAACAAACAGATAAAGCAATTGAAGGCAGTTATAGAGGCCTTTTTAGAAGGTGATGGCCATTTTTACAGTTTTTAATTTCACTGGGTGTGTGGTTGCTTGCAGTGAGTAGTTAACTTGGAATACTCTTCTCTATACCAAACCAATGAACCTCATTTCTGTTTTTTTACGAGGTTACATATTTCGTTTTAGTTGCTAAAAGAAAACGAAACGTGCTAAGCATTTTGTCAAACAACACTCACAATATAATAGCATTTCATTGTAATTCTTGACTTTTCTTTTCACAACTTGTTGATTTGTTGTTGTTGTTGTCCGTACAAGTGTTCTTGTCTGTCAGAAGACAAATGTTCTGCTCTGTCCAGCAAAGACATGTAATGCTAGGCATTTAGTGATGGCCGTGCCAGAACCTCTTCCATCAGCATTTTAACAGACTGGCTTTGACAAATAGAGAATCAAGTTGCTGCCAAACATGATTGGAATGTTTGCCCTCATTGCAGTGATGTATGAACATTAACTCTGATTCCCCAGACATCTCCTTTTCTCTGGCCAACAATAAGGGGCAGATAATTCCATCGCTCAGACAAACCTGTCCACGCTGAGTGAATAGAAAGAATCACTCTTCTGAGAATGGAGGTAATTCGGGGTTTGAGCCAACCAGAGTGTAGAGAAAAGAAAGATTGAAAAAGACTCAACAAGGGACAGCATCCATTGTGGTTTTCCCGGCAGACGTCATCTGTGATAAATCTTTCCTCTCCTTTGTGATGAATAGCTGCAAGACAAATTGTGACACCCCGGAGAAGATTGAGCAGAACTTGCATTTGTTCCTATCCCTCTCTCTCTCTCTCTCTCTCTCTCTCTCTCTCTTCCCCTCTCTCTCTCTCTCTCTCTCTCTCCCCTCTCTCTCTCTCTCTCTTCAAGTCAGAGCTATTATCTGATTCAAACAAACAGCTGGGGAAATCTTTGGGAGGCAAAATTGACCCACGGCTATTGAATTTTAGGCTATGACAGTGAAAAGACATTTGGGGAGGTTTGGTCATTTTTTCCATCTAAATCTGAATGTTATCATGCAAATTTGCACCAGAGCCGCTCTTAAGAGATATAAAGAAAAAAAAACCAGCTAGAAAAACAGTGAGAAAACCAGTATGTAAGGAATCAATAGTTCTTCCTTGCCCTTGGCAGAGGAGAAATACACTTCATGCTACAGTCATTCTACATCTTCTGCTTTTATAGGCCATATCAGGATTTTGAGTGAACAACACTATGTACCTTCTTCATCTCCTCCTGTCTGTATGCCTCTCTCTCTCTCTCTCTCTCAAAATCTGTCTCTATCTTTCTCTATGTCTCTGTCAGTTAGTCTGTCTCTGTAATCTTACTTTATATGAGCGTTTTCAACATTGTTCAGGAAATAAACTTTCTCTTTTGTGCAGCTGTATCTCCAAAGCGTTCAATAATTTGAAATGTTAAAACGATTTGTGAATTTTGTTTCTTGTGTAACTTTGCAAACTGTTATTAAGACCAAAGAAAGAACAAAATAGGAAAGAAAAAAAAAGAGATAAAAAAACCCACATAGAACAAAAATCCTGCTTATTTTATTGCATGTACATCCTCTTCCTTTTCTTCTTCCATGCAGTCTTTTGTTCTATTCTGAGCCTAAAACAGGCGCTTTGTATTGTCTGGCACACAGCTGTAATGCCAGGGTTTGTTGCTGAGATCTTCAGTGCAATGTTTCCTTCAGTTTCTCGAAAAGACCGGCTTTGAAATAAATAAAAACCAGCTTGCTGTCAAAATATGATTTGAATATTTCTTTTTTTTTTCTGGTTGGTATTGATGTATGATCATTAACTCTGCTTTCTTGGGCCATCTTATTTTTCTCTGGTGAACAGTAATGGCAGCTAAAGCTACCGCTCAGACAGCGCTGTCCACAGCGAGTGAATAGCAAGAATGACTCTTTGGAGATGGGAGGTAATTTAGGGTTTGGGACGACCAGTGCAGAGAAAAACAGGGATGAACAAGGGACAGCACCCATTGTGCTCTTCCTTCACAAACGTCATCTGTGATAAATCTTTGCCCCACGCTGCGATGAATAGCTCCAAGACAAATTGTGACAGCCAGAAGAAAAGTAAACAAGGCCTTTTTGTCCCCGTCTCCCTGTCGTTTTCTGTCTATCATCAAGTCAGGGGGGAGTATTTCCTTCAACTGGGGAGCAGGGGTAAAGTTTGGGGGGGGGGGGGGGGGGTTAAAATCGATCCAGCGATATTGAAGGCTGTCCCAGCTCAAAGACGTTTGGCGATTCTTTGTGCATTTTCTTGGTATAGATGTGGGTGTAATAATGCCCGTGTGCATCCGAGATGCCTTGAAACGACAGAAAGGAACGGTGCCCAGAGAGAAAGGAATGAAAGACAGGGAGAGAGAATCATCGTTTCTTTTACTTTCTTTCTTGTGCATAGTTTGATGAGAAACTGACTGCATCCTACTGTCGTTCTTCTTTCTTCACCTTCCTAGCCCAATGGAGATTTTGATTGTATGGAAAGTCTGTCTCTGTTTCTCTCTGTCTCTGTTTCTCTCTGTCTCTCTTCCTCTCTCTCTCTCTCTCTCTCTCTCTCTCTCTCTCTCTCTCTCTCTCTCTCTCTCTCTCTCTCTCTCTCTCTCTCTCTCTCTCTCTCTCTCTCTCTCTCTCTCTGTTTGACTCTGTCTCCGTCCCTGTCTCACGTTCTCTCTGTCTCTCTGTGTGACTTTCTGTCTCTCTCTGTGTCTGTCTCCGCTTCTGTCTCTGTCTAAGTCTCCATCTCTGTGTCTCTCTGTCTTTCTCTGTCATTTATGTGGCTGTGTTTGTGGCTTGTGTGTGTGTGTGTGTGTGTGTGTGTGTGTTATATGCCACTCCCGCTCTTTCTTTCTTTCTTTCTCTCTCTCTCTCTCTCTCTCTCTCTCTCTCTCTCTCCCCTCTCTCTTCTCTCTCTCTCTCTCTCTCTCTCTCTCTCTCTCTGTCTCTCTCTGTGCCTGCTTGTTTTGTTTGCCGGCTTGCCTTTTCTGAAAGCTTTCAAAATCGATCAGTAAGTGAATGTTGTCTTTTCTGCAGGTTTGTCTCTTATTGATCAAAGTGGTGTTACGTGTGAGAGGAGTTTGTAAACTTTCTTTCGTATGTGACTGTACACTTTACTTTACTTCAGATGGAAAGAAAGAAAGAAAGAAAGAAAGAAAGAACGAAAGGAAGAAAGAAAGAGGGAAAGGAAGGAAGGAAGGAAAGAAGGAAGGAAGAAAGGAAGGAAGAAAGGAAGGAAAGAAGAAGAGAAAGAAAGATAGAAAGTAAAGGAAGAAGAATAAAGAAAGAAGAAAGAAGAAGATAGAACCGATGAAGACACAGAAAAGAAGAAAGATAGAAAGGTAGTAAGAATAGAAAGAAATGATAGATCGATCGATCGATCGATAGATAGATAGACAGACAGACAGACAGACAGATAGATAGATAGATAGATAGATAGATAGATAGATAGATAGATAGATAGATAAATAGAAGAAAGACAGAAAATGAATGACAGAAGAGAAGATAAGGGAAAAACAAACAAACAAACCAAGGTTGTCTTAGAAACTGTATCAGCAAAATAATTGTTTTTAACTTCTGTTTTCTCGCCATAACCAATTTCGCTAGATGTGTTTGGTCCCGTGTAGTTAACTTGAATAGTTCTACTTTGTGTCACAGTTATGTATATCATTTTTTAATGATATCTTCCTTTTGTTTTTATGACCAAGATAAACATTATTATTTCTGCAACATGTTTGTCATTTGCATACTTTACAAAAAACCCAAAACAAACAAACTTGAATTTGTATACATTATATATGTGCGTTTTGTTGTAACGGCATCTTCAACATCCTTTATATATTTTCTCTTCTCTCCTGACTAGTCATCTGGTCACTTCTCACACAGACAACCTGTTCTAAACGGCACAGAACTAACACACATGGACTTGTAGTAGATATTTTGGCTGTAATCTTTCCCTTCAGGGGAAAAAAAACCGACAAGACTTAGCACAGAGTATCGTCCACCATGCTCTTTCTCGCAGACATCATCTGTGATAACTCTTGGCTCTCCTTTCTCACAAACATTTCCAGGACAAATTGTTGTGATGCTGAAGCGGAGAACGAACAACACTTTGTTTGGCTCTCATCTCTCGTTTACTTTTTTTTTTTTTTTAAGAAAGTTAAATTTAAAGCTATTCTTCTCTGTTTTGAATCCAAAAGTGGAGTCAAGTTGGTGGAATGAAAATTGAATTTTTGGCTTTTCAAGGTTTTGACGCCGCAAACAGATCTGACCATAACATGGCATTGTTCCTGACTTTGGCCGTTGTCTTGAGCATTTGCAGTGGAGCCGCTCTAAGAGGAAAGACAAGGAAAAGCTGCAGAAAGACCAGATGGAAATACATAAAGGGAAATCGCATATTCTTTCTACATCGTTATATGAGAAATTCACTCCATCTCTCAGTCATTCTCCTAGGCTTTGCTTTTTCAGGCCTGTTCAGAATTTGTACTGAAGAAAGAGAAACTATCTCTCTCTCTCTCTCCCTGTCTCTCTGTCTGTCTATCTTCTGTCTGTCTATCTATCTGTCTGTCTGTCTCTGTCTCTGTCTCTGTCTCTCTCTCTCTCTCTCTCTCTCTCTCCAGAACCTTTGCTTTGCTGACAGATTTAAAAATCGATCAGGGAATGAAGCAAGTTTTCCTCACCTTTCTTTCTGGTCAATCTAATCGCCTTCAATGTTCGAGAAGTTAGTTCATGTTTTAGTTATTTTACTTGGAAAACGTTTCTTGAAGCAGGAAGAAGAAAAGAAGAAAAGTCGGAAAGAAGGAACGAAAGAAATAAAGAAAGACAGACCGACTGACTGACTGACTGACTGACTGACTGACTGACTGCCTGACTGCCTGAATGAATGAATCAATGAATGAATCAATGAAAGACAGACAGACAGACAGACAGACAGACAGACAGTCAGACAGACAGAAAGATTGAGACAGAAAGCATCTTTGTTGTTTTTTTAATCAATAAATCGAAAAATCATTGAAAGAAAAAGAGGAAAGAAAAAGAAAGAAAGAAAGAGAGGAAAGAAAAAGAAAGAAAGAAAGAGCAAAATAATCAATAGAACATAGAGGTAAACCGATTGAAGGCAGTTATAGAGATCTTATACAAATCGAAAAATCACTGAAAAAAGAAAGAAACTAAGAAAGAAAGAGAGGAAAGAAAGAAAGAAAGAAAAAGAAAGAAAGAAAGAAAGAAAGAAAGAAAGAAAGAAAGAGCAACATAATCAATAGAACATAGAGGTAAACCGATGGAAGGCAGCTATAGAGATTCTTATACACAGATGATTACTTTTGACGGTTACGCTTGTCACTGGTTGTGTTAGGAGTCCTGGCCACATGTCATCAACCAGGAAAAAAATTG
Organism: Rapana venosa; assembly: GCA_028751875.1. Taxonomy (NCBI): domain Eukaryota; kingdom Metazoa; phylum Mollusca; class Gastropoda; order Neogastropoda; family Muricidae; genus Rapana; species Rapana venosa. The sequence continues at coordinate 2,996,308 of CM054148.1, forward strand.
TTCTATGTCAAATCCATAAACATGATGTCTGTTTCCATGGTGTTCTATAATCAAATTTTCCGTCCAAAAGAACATACGAATCTTGCTAACATTATCTCGAATTTGTAAACCTCCTGAAATAGTATATATTCGAATGTTTAGACTGTTACTTTGTTGTTTGGGTTGTGTGTCCTGATCGTCTTCATCCTCTCCTGTCTGGATTAGTCTTCTAGTCTTATGATAAATTTGGGGAAAATGTCCTGTTCTGTTGGTATAGAATTGTATTGCGGGGGATTGTTGTAGACGTCCTTACCAGAATCTTTCCCTTCAGCATTTGAAAAGACTGGCTTCGACAAATGGAGAGTCAGTTTGTGGCTATTTTTTTCATTCCTCGGGTAGAGCTTCCTAGTTTACCAATAGCGAGACTGGTGCCTATGCGACCGTTTATCTACCTTTAAGGTAGGCGTATGCCAACTTCGGGGAGCTGCCAAACATGATTTGTATAATTCTCTTCATTCGGTGTTGATATTTGATTATTTCCTCTGATTTCCTGAGTGCTCTTTTTACGCTGGTGAAAAGTAATATAATGGCAGCTGAGACCACCGCTCAGATAGAGCTGTCCACAGTGAGAGAATAGAAAGAAGGACTGTTTGGAGATGGGACATAAGTCAACGTTAAGTCCAAGCAGTGCAGAGACAAACACCAAGTTAGAGAAAACTTCAAGAAGGGAAATCATCCATTGTGTTCTTCCCAGCAAACAACGTCTGCGATAAATCTTTGCCCCCTTTTGTGATGAAGAGGTGGAAGAAAACCTGTGACACCCAAGATAAAATTGAATGCAGGTTGTTTCGTTGTTTATTCTCTTTTCCCTTTTTCGTTTTTGTTTGTTGGTCCCTTGCATTGTAGGTTATATTCTCTCATAATGCATCACATCAACCATCAATACAAAATGTTAAATTCCAATGCAGTATGTAACATACTGTCATAGTTATTTTAGTACACATATCAGTGTTTCAATTATGTCGCAAGGATTCTAAGAGCAAAAAGCTATGTAGCAATAGCTATCATATATATCCTCATCATCAGTAGAATAAAAGCCAAAAAATAAACATTAGAATCAAGTTTTTTTTTAAATGAATTGTTTTAGAGGAAACAAAACATTAAACAAAAATGTATCAATCGAGGTGGTATATAGTGAATGTGTACAGCTACTTTGATATTTGTCGGGAGGAAGGGGGGGGGGGATAGCAGCCAATTCATAATAAATGGAAGCAAACCACACATAAGCCGAGAGAGAAGGGAGAGGAAGCCAGTGTAACTATGAGCAAAGAAAAAGAACAAAGACAAAACCAAAACACACAAACAAAAAGCCAGTCACAACCGAATTGTGTTTCTTAACCACAGGCTTCTTAGTTCTCTCTTTTCTGTCACTCCCATCAAGTCAGATCTGCCTGTCATCTGTTTCAACTGAGAAGTCGGGTACACTTCAGGGGATACAACTGATTGAAGGTTATTGAAGGCTTTGACAACTTGGAAACACACTGGGCAGCAGTTGACATTTTTCTCATTTTGAATGAAGATGCAATGGCGCAGATTTGCATCTGAGTTGCTTTCAAAAGATGACCCTCCACCCCCCACCCCCCAAAAAAAAACACCCAGCAACCAAACAAACAAAACCAGCTGTTAGAAAGACAAGAGTGGAAGATATTTGGGGAATCAATAGTCTCCCTTGGCATATGTTAGCTGAGAAATGCACTCCATCCTAGTGTGACCTTTTCTGCTCTGTTCTGGTCTGTCCTGTTCTGTTCTGTTCTGGTCTGGTCTGGCCTGGCCTGTCCTGTCCTGTCCTGTCCTGTTCTGTTCTGTTCTGTTCTGTACTGTACTGTACTGTACTGTACTGTTCTGTCCTGTCCTGTCCTGTCCTGTCCTGTCCTGTCCTGTCCTGTCCTGTCCTGTCCTGTCTCTGTTCCCGTCTGTCTGTCTGTCCTGTCTGTACTGTCTGGTCTGTCTGGTCTGTCCTGTCTGTCCTGGTCTGTCCCGGTCTGTCCTGGTTCTGTTCTGTCCTTGTACTGTTCTGTTCTGTTCTGTTTCTGCTTCTGTTCTGTCTGTTCTGTTCTGTCTGTACTGTCTCCCGCTATGCTCTGCTTCTGCCTCTGCTCTGCTCTGGTCTGTCTGTCTGTCTGTCTGTCTGTTTTGTCTGTTTTGTGTTTGGTCTGTTCTGTTTGAATTGGTCTGTTTCTGTTTTGTTCTGTTTTGTTTGTTTGTTTTTGTTTTGTTTTGTTCTGCTCTGTCTGTTTCTGGTTTTGTTCTGGTCTGGTCTGGTATGGTCTGGTCTGGTCTGTTCTTTTCTGTTGTGGTTTAGTCTGATCTGGTCTGGTCTGTTCTGGTCTGATCTGGTCTGGTCTGGTCTGGTCTTTTCTGTTGTGGTCTGGTCTGGTCTGATCTGTCTGTTCCACCTTTTGAGCTTCTATCAGACCTTTGACTGAAGAAAGAAAAAATCTCTGTCTCTTTCTCTGTGTGTGTGTGTGTGTGTGTGTGTGTGTGTGTGTGTGTGTGTGTGTGTGTGTGTGTGTGTGTGTGTGTTGTTGTGTGGTGTGTGTGTGTGTGTGTGTGTGTGTGTGTGTGTATGTTTGTGTGGTGTGTGTGTGTGTGTGTGTGTGTGTGTGTGTATTTTGTGTGTGTGTGTGTGTGTGTGTATGTTTGTGTTGTGTGTGTGTGTGTGTTGTGGCGGTAAGTCAAGTCAAAGTCAAACTTTTATTTTGAGATGGTACATTGAATAAGCAGTGCATTTGCTTTTTTTTCTATCAAGTCATCTATCTAAAGAAAAAAAAAGCGTGTGTGTGTGTGTGTGTGTGTGTGTGTCTTTTGTCTGTCTGTTGTCTGTTTGTCTGTCTGTCTCTGTCTCTCTCTCTCTCTCTCTCTCTCTCTCTCTCTCTCTCTCTCTCTCTCTCTCTCTCTCTCTCTCTCTCTCCAGAGTCCTGCTTTGCTGAAAGCTTGTACAATTGATCAGGAAATGAAAGGCTGTCTTTGGTCAGCTTTGTCTCTTATTGATCTCAGCCGTTTTAAATGTGAGAGAAGCTTGTCAACTTTGTTTCGTCTGTTACTTTGCAAATTTCTTCTGAGAAAAGGAAGAAAGGAAGCAAGCAAGCAAGAGAGGGAGGGAGGAAGAAAGAAAGGAAGGAAGGAAGGAAGGAAGAAATAAACAAGAAAGGAGGAAAGGAAGAACGAAAAAAGAAAGAAAGAAAGAGAGAAAGAGAGACAGAAAGACAGACAGAGAGAGAGAGTGAGAGAAAAAGAAAGAAAGAAAGAAAGAAAGAAGGAAGGAAGGAAGAAAGAAAGAAAGGCGGGTAAGCAAAAAAGATTGGAAAGGAAGAAAGAAAGAGAGATAGAAAGAAAGAAAGAAAGAAAGATAGAAGAAAGAAGGAAGGAAAGAAGGAAAGAAAAAGAAAGAAAGAAAGAAAGAAAGAAAGAAAGAAGGAAAGAAAGAAAGAAAGAAAGAAAGAAAGAAAGAAAAAGCAGAATTGCAAAGTCAATGAAGGCTGTCATAAAGAACTTTTCAAAAGACATTTTCTTTTGACAGTTGCCATGTCATAGGATGTGTTTGTACTTATTTCCCTACAAGTTATCTTGAACAAATCAACTCTCTTCTATACTACATCTGTGATTATTAGTTTTTTTCTGTTATTCCTGGTGATTCGTTTTGTTCTTTAGCAAAGAACACACACACAAACACACACGCACGCACCACACACACACACACACACACACACACACACACACACAGAGAAAACACACACACACACAGAGAAACACACACACACACACACAGAACACACACACACACAATACACTAATGCTTGTTTAACTGGGTTTTTTGTAAACATATCACTCATTAAATAAAATTATACTCAGTATATCTTCCGCATTCGTTAAAACCCGTTCCACTTTTCGGAAGAGTAGGCCATTGTGTGCCGGTGGAAACGGATGACAAAATTTACAAAACTGCATACATACCGGGACTAGATGTAAAAAATACCACCAATGAGTGTTTATTCCATTGTCCTCGATATAAAAGAAGAAGAGGAAAATTATATGAATGTGATATTTTGCTCTTGTTGGGATATTTCTTTTCAACATTTTAATCCTTTTCTCTCTAAATCAGTCATGTTCTTGCTGGAAACAAATGCTTTTTCCTAACAGTGCAGAGGTGTAAGGCAGAGGGTTGTTGTGGAGACAGATCATTGCTACAATCCTTTCCCTCAGCATCTGGAAAAGACTGGCTTGACAAACAGAGAACTGGGTCACCGCTAAATTATGATTTGAATATTCCTGCTTCTTGGATTTATCTCTGGAAATTAACTCTGATTTCCCCAGCCATAGTCGTGTATCTGTTAAAGGGTAATGGTAGCTAAAAGCATCGCTCAGACAGAGCTGTCCACGGTGAGAGAACAGAAAGAAGGACTTTCTAGTCCTTGGAGGTCATGTAGGGTTTGGGGGCGAACAGTGCAGAGAAAACAAAAACGGCTGACCAAGAACTCCAGTCTGCATAGCTAGACGTCATCTGGGATCAATCTTTCCCTTCTTTGAAAAGAAAACTTCCAAAACAAATTCCCATACCAGGGAGGAGATTGTACGAACAGTGTTTTGCTCCCATCTTTCTTCCATTTCTTTTACTCATCGACCATCCCCGAGGTCGGAGTGTAGCTGCCTAATCGGTGATGATGGATGGGGGGGGGGGGGGGGGGGGTGACTGTCGCTTACCCCAAAATCTGACAATCGGTTGAACCTCGGAGCTCTAGCCGAAGAAAGAAAAAAATCAACCCTCGAGCCATAATCTGTGTAAAATAAACAGCTGGGGTCAATAATATGGTAAAGGTGTCCCATAACCTATAAGGTCGTAGGGGAGCGAGGCATCAGAGACCTCACTTCTCTAGGGCCAACGTATTGAGGGCGGCGCCCATCTCCTCTCCCTCGCTGCTTTACCTTCCCTGACCCTAAAGAGGGCAGGTACCCATTTACAGCTGGGTGGACTGGGGGAACTGTACTGAAGCCAAGGCGCGCAAACGGTCACCCATCTAAGTGGTAACCACGCTTGACGCTGCTTAACTTGGCTGGGGAAAAGCGATTGCTCCGACCACTGAGCTATCCCGTTCCCAATATATTTAGGAGTATACAAATGATTCACCATTATTGAAAGCTATGACAGTTGACGTATTTTTGCCATGATTTATTGTTTTCTTCGGATACCCATATCCGTGTTAAAAATACACATCTTACCTGCACTTAAAGAGGAAATAAATGAAAAAGCTTTGAAAGACAGGAATAACTGTTACTGGATGAGTCTTAACTCTTCTTTGTCCATTGTTAGATGGCAAATTCATTTCATCCGACAGTCATTCGTCCTGTTCTGCCTTACTAGATTCATCCAGAATTTCTGCTGACTACCATAAAATCGCTCTCTCTCTCTGTCTCTCTCTGTCTCTCTCTCTGTCTTTCTCTGTCTCTCTCTGTCTCTCTCTGTCTATGTCTCTCTCTCTCTCTCTCTCTCTCTCTCTCTCTCTCTCTCTGTGAAATGTTACCTTTTGTGGAAGCTTTAAAATCGATCACTGAATGAAACATGTTTCTTGTCAGCATTTTCTCTGATCAATTCAGTAGTGTTTTATGTTAGAGGACTTTGTATCTCATGTTTGCTTTGCTAGCCTTTCTCGAAACAAGAAGAAAGAAAGAAAGAAGTGAAGGCCTTTATATAGAACAAAAAAGTGGTTTTCTTTTTCTTGTTATCAATTCAGCAGGATGTGATTGTACTCCTAAAGTGATCAGACTTATCCATTCTTTATCAAATCAACAGAAATTAGTTCTTCTCTGTGATGTCCTTTATGTCTGTGTATTTTATTGTTGTTTATGATGTTAGGGTTCCTTTTTTTACATATTCTTTTTCTCTTTTCTATCTTATCACTCTGGAGAAAAATCCCCTGCTCTATCCATCCAGTGAAACACTGCTATGCAGTAGATTGTAGTACAGCTGTTTGCCAGATCATTCTTGTTCTTCAACATCTTCAAAACACTGACATTGACAAACAAAGAATCAGGTTGCTGCCAAATATAGTTTGAAGACTCATCTACATTGCTTTGATGTATAAAAGCTAGCATTGATTCTCCAGCCATCTTCCTTTTCTTTGGAAAACAGTAATGGCAGCTAAGGCCATCGCTCAGACAGAGCTGTCCACCGTGAATGAATAGACAGGATGACTCTTTTGTGATGGAAGGTTATTTAAGGTTTGGGACAACCAGTGCGGAGAAAAACGAGGCTAACAAAAACTCGACAAGAGACAGCATCCATTATCATCTTTCATAAGCCACGCTTTTATGATGAATCTGTGTCTTTTGTGATGAATAGGTTCCAAGACAAATTGCGACATACAAGAGAAGATTGGATAAAAGAGGAGGGTTTTTTGTTTGTTTATTTCTTTCTCTCTTTTCTTCTCTGCCTTCAAGTCAGAGCTGTCATATGTTTCAAGTAAATTGCTGAAATAAAGCCTAAGGGGTGATGATTTGGGGGGGTGGGGGTGGATGGAGGGAATGGGAATAAATTGATACCACCGTTATTGAAGGCAATGGCAACTCAAAGACAGTTGGCCATGATTTGGCGTTTTGGCATGATTTGGCGTTTTGGCATAATTTGGCGTTTTGGCATGATTTGGCATTTTCCTCGTCTGAATTTGGATGCAGTAATGCAAACTTGTGTTTGAACTTGTTTTGAAGGGACAGCAGGAGCAGTAAGTAGGCAGACAAGAATAGAAGACATCTCAAAACCAATACTTTTTCCCCTTATTCACTGTTACTTAAGCAATGCAGTTTCAAATACAGTCAGGTTTTTCTGTTCTACTTTACCGGGCCAAAATAGCATTTTGACTGAGTATAAAGAACATGCTCTCACTCTAATAGATTTATTTTCTCTCTCTCTCTCGTCTGCTCCTCTGGAATTTTACCCTTTCCAAAAGTTTTACAGCAATCGGCGAAGACACGTGTCTGGTTGGTGTTTTTTTTTGTTACGGTTATCTATGGTAAGTCTGGTAGTAGTAAATGTTTTGAACTTTGTATCTCATGTGAAGAAAAAAATCAAAAACCATGAAAAAGAAAAGAGAAATGGAATGAAAACGACAGACAGACATACAGACAGAAAGGAAGAAGGAAGGGAGGAAAAGAAAGACAGAAAGAAAGAAAGAAAGAAAGAAAGAAAGACAGGCAGGCAGGTAGGCAGGCAGGCAGGCAGGCATGCATGCAGACACACAGACAGGCAGGCAGGCAGACAGATGTCAGAATTAAAGAAAGAAAATGGAGAGGTAAAGCAAATAGCACTACTCACACAAAAAATCTTCCGGAAGATTTTTTTTTACGGCTATCAATTTCAATTGGTGGGTTTGTTTTCTTTTCAATATAATACAGTTAACTTTAAATTCACTAGTCTGTGTCAAATCAACAAACCTGATTTCTTTCTCGTTGATGTGTATGATATGTTTATAATCTGTGATATTTAGTCTTAGTTGCCAGGTGAAAATACGAAACCTTGTCAATTAATTAACACTCGCAATCATATGTAGTGTGTGTGTGTGTATTATATTATATTATTATATTATACCACTTTAAGTCACGAGATTTCTCTGCGTGAAATTCAGGCTGCTCTCCCCTGGGAGAGCACGTCGCCACAAGAGCAGCGCCACCTTTTTTTTTTTAAAATTTGGTCTGCAACTGTATTTCTTTCCCTATCAGAGTGGCTTTTTTCTAAGAATTTTGCCAGGGACAACTCTCTTGTTGCCGTGGGTTCTTTTACGTGCGCTGCATAATTTTCTGTAACACACGGGACCTCGGTTTATCGTCTCATCCGAAAGACTAGCGCCCAGACCACCACTCATGGTCTAATGGATGGGGGAAAAGTTTCGGGCCCAGACGGGATACGAACCACGCACACTTCCGACCCGGACTTTTCGCTTTCTAGACAGGCGCGTTACCTCTAGACCACCGATCCATTTGTGTGTGTGTGTGTGTGTGTGTGTGTGTGTGTGTGTGTGTGTGTGTGTGTGTGTGTGTGTGTGTGTGTGTGTGTGTTAGTGTGGTGTGTGTGTGTGTTTGTTTGTTTTTTCTTTTTTGCCGCTGTTAAAGTTGGGGGTTTTTTTCCAGTATTTTACATGCTGCTGGTCTTTCTCTGTAAGGACCAGCCTTCTATCCCTTCAGAGACAAATGCTCTGTCTTCTTGAATGTAGAACGATCATGCAGGAGATTGCAGCAGAGTTCCCTGGCATTTTCTTTCCTTGAACATCTTCAACAGACTGACTATGACAGATGGAAAATCCACCCGCTGCCCTATCCGATTTGAATATTTCTCCTGATTGCATTGACATACGAAAATCAACTGTGATTTCCCCAGCTATCTTCTATTTTCTCCGGAGAACAGTAATGGCAATTAAATTCATCGCTCAGGCAGAGCTGTCCACAGTGAGTAACTAGAATGGATGACTCTTATGAGATTGGAGGTAATTTAGGGTTTGAGCTAAACAGTGCAGCAAAAAAAACAACAAACTAACACACAAAAACATGGCTGACCAAGATCGAACAAGGGACAGCACTCGTAGCTTTTCTGGTGGATATCTGTGATAACTTGTTGCCTTCCTGTGCCACGAATAACAGCTATAAGACAACTGGCAAAACTATGGAGACATTAAACAAATACTCTTTTTCTGGTTTCATCTCTCTTTTTTTTCTATGGACATTTCTTTTAATCCGAGCTATTATTATTCGCTTCAAATAAAGATCTTGGGTAAACTTTGGGTGATAAAATCGATCCCGGCTTATTGAAGGCTTACAAAAAAAGTGAAAGATATTTGACATGATGGGGCATTTTTCTCATTTCAATTTGGATGTGATGATACACATTTCTATCCGAACTGCGCCTAACAGAAAGAGAAGGAAACACAACCAGAAACACGAGAATGGAAGACATCTAGGGAATCAATAGTCTCCCTTGTCCATTGTGAGATGAGAACTTTACTTCATCCTACAGTTATTCCTCTTGTTCTGCATTCCCGAAGCTTGACTTGAGAAAAAGATAACCCCTTCTTCTCTCTCTATCTCTCTGTCTGTCTCTGTCTCTCTCTGTCTCTCTCTGTCTCTCTCTCTGTCTCTCTCTCTCTCTCTCTCTCTCTCTCTCCGTCTCTCCGTCTCTGTGCCTGTGTCTGTCTGTCTGTCTCAGTGTCTGCTTTTCTGTCTTTTCTGTCTGTCTGTCTGTCTTCCTCCCTCTCTCTCTCTCTCTCTCTCTCTCTCGCTCTCTCTGTGTCTGTATGTCTGTCTTTGTTCTTGTCTTTGTGTCTCTTTATGTCTGTCTCTATCTCTCTCTCTCTGTTTGTCTCTCTTTCTCTCTCCCTCTGCGCCCACTCCCCCCCCCCCCATCCCCCCCACCCCCACCCCCACTGTGTGTGTGTCTCTCTCTGCTTCTCTTTCTCTGCCTCTCTCTCTCTCTCTCTCTCTCTCTCTCTCTCTCTCTCTCTCTCTCTCTCTTTCTCCCTCTGCCACCCTCACACCCCATGTCTCTCTCTCTCTGTGTCTCTGTCTCTCTCTGGGGCTGAGGAATGCTGCTGTGGTGAAAGCTTTTCAAATTGATCAGTAAATGAAAGGCTGTCGTTTGTCAGCTTTGTTCCTCATCGATCCAGGCACTATCACGTATCGGAGGAGTTTGTCCACTTTGTTTCTTCTGTACTTTGCAAACTTCTTCTGACCAAAAGAAAAGAAAGAAAGAAAGAAAGAAAGAAAGAAAGAAAGAAAGAAAGAAAGAAAGAAAGAAAGAAAGAAAGAAAGAAAGAAAAGAAAGAAAGAAAGAAAAAGAGAAGAAGAAGAAGAAAGAAAGAAAGAAAGAAAAGAGAAGAGAAAAAAAAAGAAAGAAAGAAAGAAAGAAAGAAAAAGAAGAAAAGAGAGAGAGAGAAGAAAAAAGAAAGAAAGAAAAGAAGAAGAAAGAAAGAAAGAAAGAAGAAAGAAGGAAAGAAAGAAGAAAAGAAAGAAAGAAAGAAAGAAGAAAGAAAGAAAGAAAGAAGAAAGAAAGAAAGAAAGGAAAAAGAAAGAAAGAAAGAAAAAAAGAAAGAAAAGAAGAAGAAAGACAAAAAAGAAAGAAAAGAAAGAAGAAGAAAGAAAGAAAGAAAGAAAGAAAGAAAGAAGAAAAGAAAAAAGAAAAGAAAGAAAGAAAGAAAGAAAGAAAAGAAAGAAAGAAGAGAAAGAGAAAGAAAGAAAAGAAGAAAGAAGAAGAGAAAAAAAAAGAAAAGAGAAGAAAGAAAAGAAAGACAGAAAGAGAGGAGAAGAGAAAAGCGAACAAAAGAAAGAAAAGAAAAGACAGACAGAGAAAGAAAGAAAGAAAGAAAGAAAGAAAGAAAGAAAGAAAAAAGAAAAAAGAAGAAAAGAAAAAAGAAAGAAAGAAAGAAAGAAGAAAAGAAAGAAAGAAAAAGAGAAGAGAGAAAAAAAGAAAGAAAGAAAGAGAAGGAAAGAAAGAAGAGAAAGACAAAAAAAAGAAAAGAAAAGAAAAGACAGAAAGAAAAGAAGAAAGAAAAAGAGGAAAGAAAAGAGAAAAGGAAAGAAACAGAAGAAAGAAAGAAAAGAAAGGACAGAAAGAAAGTGAGAAACAGACAGAAATGACAGACAGAAGAAGAAAGAAAGAAAACAGAAAAGAAAAAAGAAAGAAAAGAAAAAACGAAAGAAAGAAAAAGTATAAAAAGCAACTAAATAAAATGACAGAAAGAAAAG